>CM053785.1:400126018-400668518 GCA_028749045.1 Cupressus sempervirens | reverse complement strand
GTATATCTATATGTATACATATTGTTGGAATGTTCAAATGGGAAGAGTACTTCTATGAGGGGCGAGGGCTCAATCAGAAGTACCAAATTTTTTTATTCTTTCACACCCTTAATAACATACAACTGAAAAATAGTTGTTATGCATGTAAACATGTAAACAATCATAAAATGAAAGCATGCATCAACACATAACACAAGAGATTTTGGTGACCTAGAAACCCTCCAGGAATAAGAAGGTAAAATAGGGGTGGGGATGACACCCACAAAAAAAATACTACAGCAATGAGTTCAACCACTTCTGATGGTTTGCCTTGTTAAAGGCCTACCCTATTAAAGGCTACAACACACTGTTAAATGTAACCCATTGAAAGGATTTACAAACACTTTACATGAAGTGTAACCCTGTTAAAGGATTTACATAAAGGCTATTAAACCCACCAAATACATAGGATTTTCTTGAACTTCTCTAAAGGCTCTTCTCCCTAGCTATTAAGCTAACCTATCACCATAGGATTTCAACCTCTAATACAATTGTGAGAGAGTATTAGAACTTTTAACCTGATTGAATGCAATCTCAAATTACTAGGTTCAAGCACTTGATCTTCTCTTCCTCTTCCGATCCTTGCTTGATCTGATCTTTGAATATGTCTCCTTTTCTATTTTGATCAACTGGATGTATAAATGTTTCCCTTTCCACTAAGTATTTTTCTCTTCCCACTGAAATTTTTCTATAATCTCCCCTTATACTATTTTCTTCCACACATACAATGGTGCATTCATTCTCCTTATAAAGAATGTGAAGACTTAGGGTTAGGTATGGATCTACGATCCATATTGAATCTCAAATTTTTGCTCATACTTTGCATTTTTCTTATTGGTTGCATGCCTTCACCATTTTTCTGATTGGTTGCATGCATATTGGATAGGGAATGTAAATGATTCATCCTTATCCTTTTCCTCCTTCGAAATTTCTCTAAGTCAGCTCCAAAAATGATTCACATCTTAGTTTGTGCAAATACAAACTCTTATGTTGATCCTATGTTACTCGGGACATGAAGTATTGCTGATGCTCGACACATACTATTTCTGGATTGCTCGACATCAACTACATTTTTTGGCTTTCTTGACACCTATTATATCATGTTTTTCTTGGCATATGTTATTCTAAGTTTCTTGGCATCTGAATGATTCTGTTACTTAGCACATGAATAATTCTAGATCACTTGGCACATACTACATTGTGATCTGCATATCACTAACTGTTACTGGGCACTTAGTGAAATTCTTGCTCAGCATTTATTATGTACTCAACATACATAGAAAAAATGGTTGTGTGTTGACGCTCATTTGTCAATACTATTTATTTGACCAACAATCTCCCCCTTTGACATGAGTGTCAAAACACTTAACTAAACATTAGTGATCCTATCCTTATTGAGTACATTCTTTACTTGCTCAGCTTACATGCAAAATTTCAAAAATTGTGTGTAGCAATATACCTTATGACTCCCCCTGAGTTGATTATGCTGTTGAAATTGAAATTTTGTACCAATGTGCTTGATCCTCTTTGTCCTTTGACCTATTTCTACATTCTGAGCTTGTGTGTTGTATCTGATCTATTTGATATCCCTAAATTTCATGTGATTACCAAAATTTTACATCTCTTCTTCACTCCTTTATTCCTTGTCTCCACCTTTTTCTCTATATACAATCATTCCACTTTATTCTCAAAATGAATGAAAGAATAGAGTGATTTCTACATATCTCCTCTTTTGCTCATTACTCCCCCTACAATATATCTCCCCCTTTTTGACATTGATGTCAAAGGGTGCTATGGAGTAATACCATGTTTAGCCAAAAATGAGCTATTAACCTCTAGAAGTATCTTCAGAGTTGCATCCTAGTTGTTTAATGCAATATCCAATGACTTGTGTTGGAGTGCAAGCTCTGCTACTAGGTCTACAAGTCCTTCATGTGTTGAAACATTGGGATCTTTCTTCAGGATTGTCTCTACATACATCTACTCCTTGTGAAGTACCTCCAAGTGAGGGGTGATGGAGGATTGAATTTGCATTATCTTGGCTTTTATATTAGCCACCTCTGCTGTCAATACAACTAGTTCCCTTTGAGTGTAAAGTGTCTGAGAAAAATGCTTTTCACTTTGAGCTGGATTGGTAGGAATTTGCATGCTAGAAATCTTTAGATTTCTTTCCAAGCTCAATATCTTTTGACTGATCTCTTGTGTGAAATTGGAAAAATCACACAATTTATTATAAAGGGAGAATATATTCCCAAGTACAATTTTAACTCTATCTAATTTCTTAGCCAGGTCAACTTGTCCCAAAATGATAGTATTTGATATCTTCTCATTGACCTTACCTTGGAATTTCTTCTCTGACCATTCCATTAATTTGGTATTGATGTCATGGTCCCCATTTGTTACCTGATCAATTATATCTGATAGTTTCTCTATAATTGGTCTTGATTCATCTAGAGACTATAGGATGAAGGCATCCATTAATATGTCCTTGATTTCATTTAATGCTTGCCTGTATTTATAATCCTTTCGAAGTGCCTCTTGTCTCCTTCTTCTATCCAATGCACTTTGTATCTCATTCATTTTTTCTTCTATGAGAGTGTTGGATTCATAATAGGGTATCTTTATTTCTTCATCAAGCTCAGGAATTCCATAATGAATTTTCCTGGCTACCCTAGTTGAGCTCGAGCCTAGTGTTCTAATTTGCAATTCTAGCATTCCACTGGGTAGCTACTAAAGAGTTTTTCTAGGAGTACCTGTTTTGGGTAGTTTAACCAAAGTTTGTATTGTAGATTCCTCCTTATCTCTTGTCTCTTCTTTCTCTTCAATTTGTTTCTCTTCTACTATCGCTTTGGCTAGGGATGTACCTATCAATTGTAGTAATTTTTTTTATCATCCCCTATTACCGCACTCAGCTCCTGAAGTTCTTGTGTGATTGCTTTTGGTGGAGATGGTGGTGGAAGGAGTAGAAATCCAGTAGATTGTGTAGTCATAGGTGGTTCTTGTGTTTGCATCTTGACTTCCTTTGATTTCACTACTGCTTTCTGGAGTTCGTCAACACTGACCAATATTGGGCTTGAACATAGTCTAGCTGCTTGTGTTGATTGTTCAAGGATCTTTTCTAGATCCTCTGCAGTTAATGGATTAATGTTTTGACTAGAAGTGTCAACAACATCCTTTATCTTGATGATATATGTAGGTGTGATGATAGAATGAGGACGACTAGGAGGTGGAAGTTGTGTGTCCTACACACTTTGTTCTTGTTGCTCATTTGTCCCCTTCTCCTCTTTTTTACTCATTTCCTCCTCCTTCTCTTCTTCTGCTTTCTTTTCTTCCTCCACTTTATTCTCTTCTAGCTTCTTCTCCTCTACCTTCTTTCTTCTTACTTTTTTTATTTCCTTTGTTTTGGCACTTGCTTCTACCTTGTATTCTTCATCAAATACATCATTAATTTTATTGTAAATAATTTTCCATACTTTTGTAGTTTTGCTCACAACCTCTTCAATTTTATTTTGTAGAATACTAAATGCCCTATACTTGGGAGTAAATCTATTGTTGTGCCTTTTGACTGCATTTGTTATTTGACTTTTAGTCAAATTAGGCAACATCCTTGCTAAGGTAGACTCCCTTATTTCCTTCTCAATTTGTAAACAAAAATGCCATTTATCCTCTACAATATTATATAATTCCTTTGGCAATGAGCTATCCAATTCAAGAGGTGTATGTTTATATTCTGCCATCATACTATAGATAGATTTCTCTATTTTATTCTGCTCATCCTTTGTGAGCTTATTAAAATTTACATTCTTCAAGTCATTCAAATCACCATTCCTAATCTTAGCACATAGTTTATTAGTTGAAGATTTAGGTGAATGACTTACCACTTTAAACTGACTGTGGTCTTCTGATTCTATCCTTTCTTTAGCTGAATGAGGTTGAGCCACAATTTTTTTTCTTTTCTTTGGCTCTTCTTCAGTCTTATTAGTGGATTCCTTCCTCTTTGCTACCTTTTCCTTTTCCTTTTTTGTAGTAGTTCTTGTAGTAGCTCTAGAAGTAGGCTTCTTAGGTGTAGGCTTTTCCACTTTCTTTGGCTTGGGCTGAGGAGTAGGTGGTGCTTTTGCCTTTCTTTTGGTGACATTGGTTTGGATGGATGTTCCCTTGGCTTGTTCTTCCTTGTCACTCTCATCCTCAT
This sequence comes from Cupressus sempervirens, assembly GCA_028749045.1. Classification (NCBI taxonomy): domain Eukaryota; kingdom Viridiplantae; phylum Streptophyta; class Pinopsida; order Cupressales; family Cupressaceae; genus Cupressus; species Cupressus sempervirens. The sequence continues at coordinate 400,664,290 of CM053785.1, read as the reverse complement.
CTTTACCTAGGCCTTGGGTCAAGTGAACTGGCCCTTGCTCTGGCTCATCCTCATCTTTCTCATTGTCATCTTCTTCTTCACCATCACTTATTTCTTTTGCTTCTTCTGCAATACTTGTCTCTCCAATATCTGCCCCAAATTTCTTTTTGATCTTCTTGACCAATTTATCCTTCTTCTTCACTATTGAGGCTGCTTTGAGGTTTGTTACTGCCCTTGATTTAACAATGCCATAGGTTCCAAAATATTTTTCAGTTTTATGAATTTCCTTTGCAAGTAGAGCTGTAATAGCTACTGAAGCCTGATCCACATTAAGTTCATAACCCAGTGGTCTAAGCCATCTGACTCTAGGGATGACTGCTTGTATGTAAGTATAATCAATATCTACTAGAAAACAAATGTCTTTTTCATGGTGCTCCACTAATGAGACTATAATTCTCATTCTCTATTTCATGGATTATTTGAGGTCCTCAAAATAACTAGTCATTTGGGCATCAAATTTTTCACCCATTTGATCAATGAATTCATTTATTTGATCAACAATAGTCTTATTTGGATCCCATCTCACCTTGCCTATAGAGGGGAATTCTTTCATAATGTAGAAAAATATGCAGACCAAAAATGAACCAAATTTGTATTGAGCCCCTTTTGATTTCCTTATTGCTCCCAAATTTTCATTGATTTGCTGCATCATCAACTCTTCAAGATCATAAGTATGATCCTTTTTTACAAGCTTGTAGGCAACATCTACTACTATGTAGGGTACACTATTTAACCTACTAGATTAGTAAAAATTTTCAGATATGATCCTTACAACAAAATCTAGTAGGGGTTCTTTGATGGTGTCAATTGTCATACCCTTGTTGTTCCACTTGGCACTAGTGTTTTTTTCAATTGCCTCCCTCTTATCACTCCTTAAGATCTTGGGCCGATCTAGGGTTGGAATACTACTAACCCTATGTACAGTTTTCTTTGTGAACTTTACTGGCCTTGTTTCTAACCAAAAAGCTCCATCATGGATTTTTCTTAACACAATGTGTATCCATTCTATTTTAAAGACAATAGGGAAAACTAGGGTTTTGGTTAAACCCTTCTTCTCAACTATGGAGAATTTGTGTTTAAGTTTCCCATTTTCACAGAGTTTATCAAATGCATTGAAAATCTCCAAATCTCCTATTGCTACTATCTTACAATTGTAGCATTTGCGTACATTCTAAACCATTACTACTTTATTAGGAATCACAGATAGAGAACCATCGGGATCATTTCTGTAGGTAACCTCTGGGTTTGGCTGGAACTCGGGTTGTTTAACTTTTTTGCTAACTAATTGAATTTCTAAACCTTCCTTTCCCTTTGCAGACTTAGAACCACATGCCATTTCTAACCAAACTAGGGTTTACTATTTAAACAAACTTTTCAAACTGCATAACTCAACACTTGAATGAGATACCTAGTAAATCGATGACATGGAGTTGGGTTTCTATAGAATCACTGTAAATCACCTTTTAATCACTAGAAAATCACTCAGTCGCTCTGCTCATCTTTGTTCTTTGTTCAAATGAACAAAAAATGAATGATTTTCATTTTTATTAGGCTTGAAACCTAGCATTTATTGCATTCATGCTTTACAACTGTCACTTAGCTTCCAAAGGATTTTCCAACTCAACATTAATTCTATTTCATTCACTCAACAATTACTATCTCATTTCACTCAGCATCTACTGATCTTCTTAATTTCTTGGTAGCCATTATCAAATCTTACTTGACAACTACTAGACTATTCAACTCAACATGTACTAGAGTTCTACTAGGTAAATGTTGTATTTTAATCTTCCCACCAAAATTCATAATTCATATTCACCCTTCCCACCTTTGAAATGTCCATAGTCAAATACCCGTGGAGATATTTAAATACCAAAGTTTTAAACCTTATGATATATTTTGCGACCTGCAAGTTCTCCATCGTCAGATCTGCAGAGATCAAGGGCAGGAGCCATTGCGCTATGGAGAAGCTACATGAGATCTATATTAGTGACATGGTGCCCTGATGACATGTTGCAATGGTGGGTCCACATCTGGGTGAACATGTTTTGATGGGCCAGAGAGTTCAAAATGCGGCAAGGCGCCATGTTGCCATCGAAAAACTCATGAATTTTTTGATAGCAACATAGCGCTCGACCGGCCAGAGGGTGTTTCTATAGTGATTCCTAGTGTTCGGCAGGCAAGGTTCACAGAAATGGAAAATATTCACGAGCGGACCAACAAAAATGGGCCAGGAAGTCAAAAATGCCGGTGAGGCGCTATGTCACCATCGAAAAACTCATAAGTTTTTTGATAGTGACATAGCGCCTAACAAAAAGTTGCCACAGAAAGGAACTTCAGGCAAACGAGTTGAGTCCCATTCCGTACTCTATTTTCCCAGTTGGAAGGGTCCTCAATCCATGCTAACAAATCAGAACATGCCACATTTGTGAGAAAGAGCTACTCAATGGGTCAAGACGATACAGGTTGCTAGGATGATGCTACGCGGACCAATGTGGGGTCGCCACTTGTGTTCTGGGACCAGGGTTTCTAATGTGATCAATAGGATTAGAGCAAGTCATTCGTGGCCGTAGGATCAGAGCAGATCGACGGTCAGTGCTATGTCACTTTTCAGAAGTTGCCGACGAATATGATGGCGACATAACGCCCTCCTGCTACGTTTTCGGTGAGCCTTAGATGTGCTCTGTCAGATGTCAGCAAAGATCTGTTAGACAATTCGTACATGGCCAGTTCCTATTCATTGATGCACTAAGGGGAACGATCTATCTTGCTCACCATCAGATTGATTCAGATCAATGACAGGCACTATCTCGCTATGGTGAAGCTGCGCAGTCTTTACCATAGTGACATAACGCCCATCCACCACATGGGTCAATAGGGCTAGGTCTCACCAAAGTATGCCAGGTGTCATTCTAGTGTGGTGCGGTTGCTGAGGTGGTGCTAGATATGATGGGCTCGGGGTAAGGACAGCACAGTGATACGATGAGTCTTCATGATTGTCCAATTTTAAGGTTGATCAACGGTTGGCGCTATCTCACCATCGAAAGCTGCACGGCAGATACCATGGCGACATAGCACCTTGCTGACATGTGTCTCACTAGCTCGACCAGGGTTGATGGTTAGCGGCTAGCAGTTAGTGTCACAGTCAGGTTTGTAATCATCGCAGTTAATGATAACAGTTTGAGGGTGGTGCGGTTAGTTCAATAAAGGAAGGTCAACCACAGAGGACTTCTCAGGTGGTAGAATGAAAAGATGCAATTGGCCCCCGTGGCCCAGTTGGCTTGTGAAACTAGGTTGACTTTCTGACCCCACTGATTCATGAACCCAAAAAATGAAGTTGATCTATTTTGTTGTGCAATTTGATCTTCATGGTTGATCCAAACCACCAGAAATGAATGCGAAATATAGAGACACACTCCACCGTCTCAGTCGATCCATCTACTGGGTTAGAGCATAGTTATGGCACCGTTTCTATCCTCTCAAGACACCTGTTGCAACAAAGATTAGATTTTCTTTAGATTCCCATGATTGTCCTCTGCAGGACTTAATGGCAAGTAGCTGCAGGGTCACTTCAGTAGGAAAAGATCTCAGTTATGCCTAAACTATAAAGGCAAATTTTATAGTTTTTGAAAGGAAGGAATTTTCTCTTTGATTTTTCCTTTGGTTTTGCTCTACAATTCTAGTGTGAATTCCCCTATGCCTCTGAACTGTCTGGTTCTCCATTTATCTCCTCCAACCATTAGTATTAAAGTGCAAGAATTCCTTGCCTGTGCCATTATTTTGTGGAAATCTGTAATTCGCATGACTGTATCTCTACTGGCTTGTGAATGATATATAAGTGAACTTCTTCCTTGTATCATTCATCTTGGTTTTCTGATCTGTATGTGGTTACTTGATGAAAGCAAGTCTAGATGTGTATATCCTTAGTTTCATTCTGGTTCAGTAGCGCATGTATGGGCAGAGAATTGGTCTGAACACTCTATTTTGGTGCATCACCTCCTTAGATTAGAACTAGGTAGATTTTCTTTCGTGCTCTCTTTCTCCCTTTTCCTCTCCAAGAGTAGTTAGGTGCGCCCTGATAGTAAGAGGAAGTTGGCCATCTCTGAAGACTCAACGTCGCAGTTCAAGTCCCATAGCTTGGAGGTTGTTTCCATGTTTCACTAGGTTGTCCTTGCGCATAGGCCTTGGACAAGGGTGAAAACCTAAGTGACAATAGTTTTTGGCATGCCCGGTGGGACTGTATCAAAGATTCAAATCAGTTCCAGACCTCCATCGGTCATACCAATAGTTTTTGGCACGCCCAGTGGGACTATTTTTCAAACAAAATTTAAAGTCTACTAGTGTCAAGAAGGAAGGGTTTCAGAGATTAATGCTGAAGAGGTAGTGCTGGCTTCAGTATTCAAGCCTTCAAGAGGCTGATTCTTCAAAGTACTTGGCGACTCTGAACATCAAACAAATTAGGTTCTCGGCCAAAGTTGCAGTGATTCATGCCTAGAGCTGAAACAAGGGCATCTTCTAGAGGTAAATTTCAATATCAAGAGCTTTCTCTTTCAAATCCTAGAAGAAGGAGGACTAGAACTTCATTATCACTAGTTAGGGGTGTAATAACAGTTAACATACCTGTAAGATCTGTCTCTACTCCTCCTGTTGCTCGAACTCAGCCTAGATTGCCATCAACACTCATCAATAGAACACTTGTTTACATGGCACAACCAAGATTTCATTCGTTTGCCACCTTTAATGGTGGATGTCCTCTATTGTTAGCCTAAAGACATGATATACCTGTATCTACACTCAAAAGTATACCTAATTTTACTGGTGAAAGTTCCATCTCCCCTTTAGAGCATATCCAAGAAGTAGCAAATGTCTATAATATTCATGGTATTACAGAGGATGATGTTGCTGTCAGACTTCTAGCCTCATCTTTAAAAGGAAAAGCATTACAATGGTATAGAGGCTTAGCTCATGGTTCTATAACTGATTGGGATGGACTAGGAGTAGGGTTATGCAAACATTTTGAGGATAGAAGTGACCATTTGTCACTTTTAGAGCAGCTGACTACTATAAAAAGGGCCCCCCATGAATGCATGATTGATTTTAATTATAGATTTCAAAAGACATGGGATAGAATACCTACTATAGTGAAACCTACCCTTGGTAATTCCTTCTTGCATTACCTTAGAGCTTTTAACAGTGATATTGCCACTACAATCCAAACTATGGGAGGAGATGCCTTTCCTAATGCCTATGAGATAGCCATAAAAGCTGAGAACATCCTAATACAAGGAGGAAAGTTGGCTCCAAGGCCCCCTATGCCTTTCTTTCCTGATGTTCCCAACCACCAACCAGCAATGGCCCCTCTTCCTAAAACGTCTACATCACAAGCGCTTCCTCCAGTCCCTCAAGCTTCCACATCCTCAAATGGGATAGATGAACTCAAAGAGATGCTCCAAGGTCTAGTGCTAAATACAGATAAGAGAGAGAAGACCCTGGATAAAAAATTGCAAGAGCAAGGGAGGGAGTTGAAAGACCAAGGAAAGAGATTAGAGGATAGTTTTTCTATAATACAAAAATGAGTAACAAGGTGGTGGCCTTAGAAAGGCAGCAAGCTCAAGGTGGCAAGCCTCCCCAATTGCAATATCAAGCTCCAAATGGTGGTAGGCCTCCTAACCAGTGGAATAGCTCTTTTCATCAGGGTAGGCAAAATAGTCATGCTTCTACTTCAAGCTCAAATCAGAACAGAGCTATAGTCCCTCAAAATAACTTGGCCCAAGATCAAGATTTCTATCCTTCTTGCAACTATTCTTATGCCTATTGCATGTGCCAGAAGGCAGAATCTTATTTGGCCCCGACTGACCAAGAACCTATAGCAAAGCAATCATACAAGGAGGATCATTCAAAAGAGGCCTCATATATTCAAAGACATGATGATTTCTCTTTCATGAATCATCATATTGGGAAGCATTGTAATGTAAACTAGGATTTCGTTGCTCATAACACAAGAAGTAAGAGGAGAGCTATGGAACATGCTGCCCCTCCTTCTCCTATGCAGGCCTCAACTTCAAGTGTTGCACCTCATGCACATGCAGAAAATGAACAAACAAGTACTTCACAGCAAAAGCAAGATCCTAGAAAGAAAGATGCAAGTGATCCTTATGTTGCCCCATCTCAACCTCTTATAAGTGCAGCTCCCAAAGTTTCTACCAAAGTTCCTAACACACCATTCAGTGTGGTAGAGAAAATGAAGAAGACAAATGTGAACATTTCTATGTGGGATGTTGTTGCTACCATACCAATGCAGAAGAGGATGCTGCAGCAAGAATTAGAGAAGATTGAACCCAAGGATCAGCCATCTACCATGGAGAGTGCCACAAGTCTAGTACAACCAATAGGGGATGTGGAGACAAATAAAAAGGTTAGACCTCCTCCATTCTATGTTTCTCTGATTATAGGGGGCAAATTAGTCCACAATTGCATGATAGATTCAGGGGCTAGTAGCTCAGTAATGCCTAGGTGTGTTGCTGATGCTTTAGGAATGAAATATGAGCCCATTGTTAGGGATGTGTTACAATTAGATGGTAGTACTATAAAAAATGTAGGTATCCTTAGGAATGTGGAGATGGCCCTACATGCATGCCCTGGTTGCACTATGATTCAAGACATATCTGTAGCTGAAGTCAAGCCCTGTTTTTCCATCTGTCTTTCAAGAGACTTCACTGCTCAAATTGGTGGATTCATATCTACTGATTGGTCATATATGTCATTTAAGACCAGATATGGAGCCAATGCCTCAATTAGAGTAGAACCTCAAGCCCTTCATCACACTGAATCCTACACCCCCAATCCCATCAACATGAATTGCCCTATTCTAGAGATGGATGAAAATGACATAGTAAATGAGCCTGCCACTTCCATAGCAAAGATTCTTGATTTCTTCTTGGATGAATGGGCTAGTACATATTAGTTTGAACCTATGTCAGAAACTCTTGAGACAGGCCTTAGCACATATTGCATAATAGAGAAAGATGCTCAAGTTCCTGATCTAATTGGGACTAATGAGGATATAAGTGGAACATGGAGTATGTAATTTGATGGCTCAAGGAAGAGAAATGGATCAGGGGCTAGTGTTATGTTGATCTCTTCTGCACAAATAAGATACTACTTCTCCTTTAGGCTCCAATTCAGTTGCACCAATAATGTGGTCGAGTATGAGTCTTTGATTCAAGGTCTCTTACTTGCCCAAAAGAGAGGAATTCAAGCCTTGAGAGTATATGGGGATAGTGAGTTGGTAGTTAACCAAGTGAGAAACTAGAATATCACCAAAAATGGCTTGCTCAAGTCTTACAAATACAAATTTTGGGATTTGCTCGAGGGCTTCAATGCATTTAATATTCAGAGCATTCTTAGGAAAGAAAATAGACATGCTGATAGACTTGCAGCAGTGGGTGCAGCTTATGATGTACCAGGGAATCTTGAGGAGAAGAAGAAGCAACAAATAAGGGTGGTAGTGAAGGGCTCAAGGAATATGAAGATAAGTACAACTTTGTTGAGAAGCAGGCCCTTGCGGTCATCAGAGCCTTGAAGAAATTCAAGAACCTCTTATCCCACAATAGGATCCATTTGTTGGTGCCCCATGCCAATGTAAAAGACTTCCTGTTAAGAAAAGACATCAGTGAAAAGAGAGCTGGATGGATTACTAAGGTAATGGAGTATGATGTTGATATTCAGATTACCAAGTTGGTAAGAGGGAAGGGGTTGTGCAAATAAATGTTATCAGGTCAGGATTCTGATGAAGAGGCTGCTAGGGTAATAATAGAGCAGCAAGAGGTAAGAAATGCTAATGGTCCAAGGAGTTGGATAAATGATATGAAGAGCTTCTTATCAAGGAATGGATACCCTCAAGGATTGGACAAAGCTAAAAGAAGACAATATAGACTGCAGTCCATTCCCTATGTTATGATTGATGGTATCCTATTCAGGAGGGATTTTAATGGGACCCTATTGAGATGCATTGAAGAGGATCAGGCTGAGAGGATGATTAAAGAACTTCATGATGTCCCTGATGGTGGCCATTTCTCTGCAAGAAAAATTGCCATGAAGATCATGAGGGCTGGTTATTATTGGCCATCTCTGTTCCATGATTGTTATGGATATATGAGAAAATGTGAGAAGTGTGCTTTCTTCTCAGGCAAACAAAGGCTTGCAGCTCTCCCCCTTCGTCCTATTCAGGTGGATCAACCCTTTACTCAGTGGGGGTTGGATTTTATAGGCCCCATTAATCCTCCATCTAGTGTAGGTCATAAATGGATTTTGGCTGCTACTAATTATATCACTAGATGGACAGAGGCAGTTGCCTTGAAGGATGCCACAGAACCATTAGTTGTTGAATTCCTTGATGGAATTGTATCTAGGTTTGGTGCTCCTTCTACTATCATCTCAGACAATGCTAAGTCTTTTGTTGGAACCCAGATTTGTGCATGGGCAATGAATCACAATATCTACCTGAGCACATCATCAAATTAGTATCCCTAGGTTAATGGTTTGGCTAAGTCTTCCAACAAGAATATGATCAGAATCATGAAGAGGAAAATAGAAGACAATTAGAGGGTCTGGCATAAGAAATTAAGAATTTCTCTGTGGGCTGATAGGATAACACCCAAGAGATCTATTGGGAATTCACCTTTTGTGCTGGTACATGGTAGGGAGGTCGGACTCCCAATTTCATTGGAATTCCCATCCTTGGAATTGGCTCATCAGCTAGAATTGATTGAAGATAACACCATGTCAATAAGAATGGCAGAGTTGATTGAACTAGAAGAAAAGAGAAATAAAGCTATGCAAACCCTAGAGATACATCATCAGCAGATGAAGAGGAATTTTGATAAGAAGGCTAGGGTCAGAACCTTTAGAGAAGGAGATTTAGTTCTAAAGTGGGATGCAGATGGGGAAAAACTAGGAAGACATTCCAAATTCGATGCACTATGGAGTGGCCCCTATCTGATTGCCAGTTGCAAGCAGGCTAATGTGTTTCAATTGAGCAAGCCAAATGGTGAAGTTTTGCCCATTCTAGTCAATGGGATATATCTGAAGCCCTATTTTTGAAAATTTGGAAATCCATGTACATAAGTAGTTTAGTTTCTTTTCTGTTGTTTTCTGCTTTTCAATAAGTGCGTGTGCACATGGTTCTCTCTTTGAGTTACCAGCTTCCAAAGTTTTGACAGTTTTGAGGTTGCAGAAGCAGAGCTAGGGTTTTCAATGTTTTGATCTCCTTACAGAAGGGTTAGGGTTTTGCAGTTCTCAGATTCAAACTTTTTTGACTCCATGGCCCAATGGATTGTTTACAGGCATTGGTCGTGTATCGAGCAGGCTCATGCCCCCTGTGAGTCACCAGAAATGTTGTATTTTAATCTTCCTGTCAAAATTCATAATTCATATTCGCCCTTCCTGCCTTTGAAATGTCCATAGTCAAATACCCATGGAGATATTTAAATACCAAAGTTTTAAACCTTATGATATATTTTGCGGCCCACAAGTTCTCCATTGTTAGACCTGCAGAGATCAAGGGCAGGCACCATCATGCTATGGAGAAGCTGCACGAGATCTATGTTAGCGACATGGTGCCCTGATGACACGTTGCAATGGTGGGTCCACATTTGCGTGAACATGTTTTGACAAGCCGAAAAGTTCAAAAGGCGACAAGGCACCATGTCGCCATCGAAAAACTCATGAATTTTTTGATAGCGACATAGCACCTGGCCGGCCGGAGGGTGTTTCTATGTTGAGTCCTAGTGTTTAGCGGGCAAGGTTCATGGCAACAAAAAATATTCATGGGCGGACCAACGAAAACAGGCCGAGAAGTCAGAAATGCTAGTGAGGCGCTATGTCACCATCGAAAAACTCACAAGTTTTTCGATAGCGACATGGTGCCTAACAAAAAGTCGCCGCAGAAAGGAACTTCAGGAAAATGAGTTGGGTCCCATTCTATACTCCATTTGCCCAGTTGGAAGGGTCCTCAATCCACGCTAACAAATTAGAACATGCCACATCTATGAGAAAGAGCTACTCAATGGGTCAAGGCAGTATAGGTCGCTAGGATGATGCTACGTGGACCAATGTGGGTTCGCCACGTGTGTTATGGGACCAGGGTTTCTAATGTGATTAGTAGGATTAGGGCAAGTCTTTCGTGGCCATAGGATCAGAGCAGATAGTCGGTCAGCACTATGTCACTTTTTAGAAGTTGTCGATGAATATGATGGCGACATAACGCCCTCTTGCCACGTGTCCGATGAGCCTCAGATGTGCTCTGTCAGATGTCAGCAAAGATCCGTCAGATAGTTGGTACGTGGCTAGTTCCTATTCATTGATGCACTGAGGGGAATGATCTATCTTGCTCACCATCAGATCGATTCATATCAATGACAGGCACCATCTCGCTATGCTGAAGCTGTGCGGTCTTTACCATAGCGACATAACGCCCATCCGCCATGTGGGTCAGCAGGGCCAGGTCTCACCAAAGTATGCCAGGTGTCATTCGAGTGTGGTGTAGTTGTTGAGGTGGTGCCAGATATGATGGGCCCGAGGTAAGGACAGCACAGTGATACGACGAGTCTTCATGATCGTCCGATTTTAAGGCCGATCAACGGTTGGTGCTATCTCGCCATCGAGAGCTGCATGGTGGATACCATGGAAACATAGCGCCTTGTTGACATGTGTCTCACCAGCTCGGCTAGGGTTGATGGTTAGCAGCTGGCAGTTAGTGTCGTGGTCAGGTTTGTAATCGTCGCAATTAATGATAACAGTTCGAGGGTGGCATGGTTAGTTCAATAAAGGAAGGTCAACCACAGAGGACTTCTTAGGTGGAAAAACAAAAAGAAGTGATTGGCCCTCATGGCCCAGTTGGCTTGTGAAACTAGGTTGACTTTCTGACCCCACTGATTCATGAACCCAAAAAATGAAGGTGATCTATTTTGTTGTGCAATCTGATCTTCATGAACGATCCAAACCACTAGAAATTAATGCAAAATATAGAGAGACACTCCACCGTCTCAGTCAATCCATCTACCGGGTCAGAGCACAGTTATGGTGCCGTTTCTATCCTCTCAGGACACCTATTGCAAGAAAGATCAGATTTTCTTCAGATTCCCATGATTGTCCTCCGTAGGACTTAATGGCAGGTAGCTGCAGGGTCACTTCAACAGGAAAAGATCTTAGTTATGCCTGAACTATAAAGGCAGATTTCATAGTTTTTGAAAGGAAGGACTTTTCTCTCTGGTTTTTCTCTGTAATTCTAGTGTGAATTCCCCTGTGCCTCTAAACTGTCTGGTTCTCCATTTATCTCCTCCAGCCATTGGTATTAAAGTGCAAGAATTACTTGCCTGTGCCATTGTTTTGTGGAAATCTATAATTTGCATGACTGTATCTCTGCTGGCCTGTGAACGATATATAAGTGAACTTCTTCCTTGTGTCATTCATCTTGGTTTTCTGATTTGTATGTGGTTACTTGATGAAAGCAAGTCTAGATGTGTATATCCTTAGTTTCATTCTGGTTCAGTAGCGCATGTATGGGCAGAGAATTGGTTCGAACACTGTATTTTGGTGCATCACCTCCTTAGATTAGAACTAGGTAGATTTTCTTTCGTGCTCTCTTTCTCCCTTTTCCTCTCCAAGAGTAGTTAGGTGCGCCCTGATAGTAAGAGGAATCTGGCCTTCTCTAGAGACTCAACCTCGCAGTTCAAGTTCCACAGCTTGGAGGTTGTTTCCATGTTTCACTAGGTTGTCCTCGCGCATAGGCCTTTGACAAGGGTGCAAACCTAAGTGACAATAGTAAACAAACGTAGCTCATCATCATCTTCCAACTTTTATCCAAACATCTTAACTTATTCAAATTTCTTCTTTCTATCATCCCAATGTGTCTTTCTAGTGCTTAATTTGATGAGGTGTGATCACTTGACCTCTTAGGTGAAGTGATCTCTCCATTTGATGAGTTGCATTCTCTTTTCTTCTGCCATGTCTTCTTCATATCTTCCCTGATGTGTTCCACATCAAATTTTTCTTTGTCCTTGTTAACTTTAGTCTTGGGTGCCTTGACCTTTGTTAGACAGTTTTTGTTGATATTACTAGTCTTCAAGCAACTAAAACATGTGCTTTGGTTCAACCATCTATTGTAGTTCCCCTTGAAGTGTGTTCTTATGCAATTTTGAGGTACATGACCATATTCCTGATAGTAGCGACAATTGTGCCTTGTATTGTAGTCCCAATTGTAGTGATGTGCATGATTGATTCCTCTTGTAGGTTGATTAGGTGTCCACATAGGCTTTGATCTGCATTCAAATGCTTTATGTCCATAGTTTTGTAGTTGTAGTAGTGACCCTCAAATCTTGGTGTCCTAATGGCCTTGGTCCTATAGTCTTGTGTTAAATGTCCTTGCTTTTTACACTTGTGATAGAATTTTGTATTTGTAGGCTTATTGTGTTGATGACTATTCTTGCTTCTACACACATTAAAGGTATGTTCCTTTTTACCATAGAAATGACAAGTAAGTTTAGTGTTCTTACCTTTGTTGCTTCTTTCTTCTGCAGCCTTGGATGATTCTCCTTGTTCAATGCTGATGTAGCCAAGTCTTGTAGTGTCATTACTAACTCTTGGTGATTTCAAAAATTGCTCAAAGTACTTGATGGCCTCATTGTGTTTTTTGTAAATTTCTACTATTTCCTTTTCTCTCTTCAATTCATTCTACAATTTTTCATTCTGTATCTTTAAGGTGGAGATCTCAATATCCTTCATGTTTATCTCATGATGAGCATTCATCATTTGGCTTAAGGTATCTAACTGCATGTTTGAAATCTTTTCAAATTCAATTGTCTTCTCTTCTAGCCTATTGATGAGATTCCTCTTGTCATATTCTACCATGGCCTTGTCTTCAATATTTCTTTTCTTTTGTTCAGTCACTTCACAAAGCATTATAGCTTGTGATTCTTGTTCAAGCTTGAGTAATCTAATTTCTTCAACTTGTGCTCTATTTTTCTCCATTAGTTCTACTATTGCTACATCAAATTCCTTGGAGTTTCCATTAGAAAACACTTGTGAGGTGTCAATCTCCTTTTAGTGTATTTCATTTTCAGCTATGGCTATCTCCTTTGTTCTATTCAAAGATTTCCTCAGTTTCTCCCTAGCTTCCTCTACTTTGTGTAGAGCTAGTTGCACATCAATCACCTGATTATCAATGATCTTTCCAATTTTGAAAACTTCCATCTTCTAACCTTTTTCTCCAAGTTGTTAGGCTTCTTTTTGTGAGAACTAGTGCTTTGATACCAATTGTTGGAATGTTCAAATGGGAAGAGTACTTCTGAGAGGGGAAGGGGGCGGGGGGGGGGGGGGGGGGGGGGTGAATCAGAATTACCAAAATTTTTATCCTTTCAAACCCTTAATAACATATAACTGAAAAATAGTTTGTATGGATGTAAACATGTAAACAATCATAAAATGAAAGCATGCATCAACACATAACAAAAGAGATTTTGGTGACCCCGAAACCCTCCAAGAATAAGAAGGTAAAACTGGGGTGGGGATGACACCCACAAAAAAATTACTATAGCAATGAGTTCAACCATTTCTGATGGTTTTCCCTATTAAAGGCTAAAACACACTATTAAATGTGACCTATTGAAAGGATTTACAAAAATTTTACATGAAGTATCACCCTATTAAAGGATTTACATAAAGGTTGTTAAACCCACCTAATACATAGGATTTTCTTGACCTTCTCTAAAGGCTCTTCTCCCTAGATATTAAGCTAACCTATCACCATAGGATTTCAACCTCTAATACAATTGTGAGAGAGTATTAGAACTTTTAACTTGATTGAATGCAATCTCAAATTGTTGGGTTCAAGCACTTGATCAACTCTTCCTCTTTTGATCCTTTCTTGATTTGATCTCTGAATATGTCCCCTTTTCTGTTATGATCAACTAGATGTATAAATGTTTCCCTTTCCACTATGTCTTTTTCTCTTCACACAAAATTTTTGCTATAATCTCCCCTTATACTATTTCCTTCCACACATACAATGGTGCATTCATTCTCCTTATAAAGAATGTGAAGACTTAGGGTTAGGTATGGATCTACGATCCATACTAAATCTCAAATTTTTGCTCATACTTTGCATTTTTCTTATTGGTTACATGCCTTCACCATTTTTCTAATTGGTTGCATGCAGATTGCATAGGGAATGTAAATGATTCATCCTTATCCTTTTCCTCCTTTGAAATTTCTTTAAGTCGGCTCAAAAAATTGTTCACATCTTAGTTTGTGCAAATAAAAACTCTTATGTTGATCCTGTGTTGCTTGGCACATGAAGTATTATTGATGCTCGACACATACTATTTCTAGATTGCTCGGCATCAACTATGTTTTTTGGTTTGCTTGGCACCTGTTATATCCTATATTTCTCAACATATGTTATTCTAAATTTCTTGGCATCTGAATGATTCTATTACTCAGCACATGAACAATTCTAGATCACTTGGCACATACTACACTATGATCTACTCGGCACTAACTATGACTTGACAGATACTAAAATTCTTGCTCGGCATCTCTTGTGTACTCGACATACATAGTGAAAATGGTTATGTTTGTTGACACTCATTTGTCAATACTATTTATTTGACCAACACATATATATGTATATATATTTATATATGTATACATATATATACATATATATACATACATATATATATACATACACACACACACACACACACACACACACACACACACACACATATATATTTGTGTGTGTGTGTGTATACATAGAGATATATTTACATATATATGTATATATATACATGTATATACATTTATATGTATATACCTATTTATGTATATACATGTATATACATATATATATGTATGTATATATATATATACATCTACATGTATATACTTATATTTATACATATACATGTATACACCTATATATATACATACACACACACACACACACACACACATGATACTTTTGAAGTTATTATTATTCAATGAAAGATGTATAAATTATATTTAGATAAAGTCATATTGATTTCACTAAAGTCCATAACTCTCTTCAAGAGGATAAAAATATTATCTATTCTTTCTTAAAACTTGCTAAAATAGAAGAAACCGAAATTATATTTTTCTGATATAACATAACATATTTCATCTCAAAATGAGGAGATATTTTGAGAAGGAGGTATGTGTACAAAGATGGTGCCCAAAGTCAAAAGTAGGTACTCATTTTCTCAAATTAGTTAAACTTAAACTAGGAGGAGTAGTTTGACATTGATTAACTCAATAGTTAAAGATCTCTAAATCTAGTTTCTAACTAACTATTGAGTTTTCAAATAACTAAATAAGTTTAAGAAGGTCAACTCTTTTTTAGACACAAAAGTGTACATGGACTTTTCTCAAACATAGGATATTGTCTTACCTTTCACCCAAATTCATTTTAGTTATAATTAGTAATTTGAGAAACTTATTGATATAAATGTGGGGAAAAATGAGTACTAGGTTTTGTATTTATATTTTTGTAATCTTCATTGATTACTTTTAGTGAATTTTCAAAATTGGCGCATCTTAAGAATCATATTAGCAAGCCATTTCTTCTATCATACCACGGCTTGAGACACGAAGCCTTGAATCAATTAAATCATATGTTTCTTTATGATTTTTAAATATTTTAAAACTATATGTTCTTAGGACTAATAATTTTCAATATTCAAGAATGAATTTTTTATATTTAATAGTTATTAACAAGTTTTTATGTAAGGAGGTCTATATTTTACAGTACTAGAGCTTTTGATTAAATGGATAATTCAATTATTGTTGAATGATAACTCTTCTTAATATAGTGTAACTAGATTTGTTGGTAAAATAAACCTTGTAGTTGTCTTCTTATTTTTGACAACTAATCTAGAATATATGAGCATGAAAATTTATCATTAATTTTATTCAATGTTTTTAGGAAATCAATTGAAATAGAAATGATAGGAATGATAATAGATTTAATAATTAAAGGTAGCTATTGAAGTTCATGAAATATCAACCCCACAACTCCCAAGAATCACAAGCATGAAAACACCTGTCACAAAAATAGAGGAGAAAAAGCTATCAAGGCCAAAATTCATAGATGCATAGAGGAGAGATTCTTGATAAGAAAAAAAAGAAATTTCTATTAATAAAAGTGATTTAATGTGTTAAATTACAAAGAGAGATCTATCCTTATAAAGGAGATTAAAACCCTAATAGGAATCTAACCTAGGTTGCATAATAATAATTAATAAAAGAATTATTTATTATATCCCTAAACTTTAGCTTAGGTTAACTATACTTAATAAGAAAATATCTTATTACTCTAACACTCCCTAGGGAGTAGCTAAAAACCTTGAAACTACTAGTAAAAGTAGATTGAGTTCCAAGAAAAAAGGCTTGATGAGGTTCCCAAGCACAATCAAATCTTTGTAAAGAGGAGAAATTGAGAAAACCACATGGGAAGAACCATACTCTAAGAGGAGATGGAAATGATATTGAAAGAACTAGTGAAGAACAAAAGAATTGTTCAAACTAGTGAATGTTGCAAAAGATAGGAAGAAAATATGATCATAAAGAATACCATTGGAGCATGTACAAGCTACAAATCTCTATTGAAAAGTAACTACTGATTTGAAGATCCACGATTGAAATAGAACCTAGCTAGGTAGAGAAGACTATATTATGTATTCATATTCTCAAGAGACACTACTTCAAATAGGAGGCACAAAAGGGAAAACAACTGAACTCAAATATACAAATGGAATAAGACATCAAAGGTTGAGGAGCTTGATCAATCAAATATGGAAGGTTGCAACCAAAGTAGAAATAAAAAGAAGAATGTCTATATTGTAAATTATCCATCTCACTAAAATGCATAGGTACTTAACCACTACATCCACCTAGTACATAGCAACAAATACTGAATACATACTTCATTTCATCAAACCAAGGAAGCAAAAGAACTAACAGAAGAACTCCCTAATGTAGACAAGGGTGAAGTGACAGGTAATTTAAAAGGTGGACCAAAAGAACCACATGTCAAGGAACCACAATCAAAATATACAAAAGAATAAATATGTATGTACTAAGGTGATCAATCTTAGACATTTCATGAGGCTAACATCATGGAAGGAAAATTCATTGACAAAGGAAGATGAAAAAGATAGGGAAAAAATCAACCCCCCATGGAACTTTAGTAAGAGTAGTGCATGTACAATAAGGCACAAGATATGGTGAATCCAAAGAATATAATAATTTGCATGAGTGTCCTCAAATGACACTTCTTCAATCAGAAGGAAAAAACACTAAATTAAAACCTATAGATGCAGTATGACACTTTATCTTAGTGCATTTACAAGAATGAATAAAAATTATGTCTAGAAAGACCAAAAGAGACATATGGCTGATACTAAAGATCAAACAACACATGAAAAATCATCTGAAGCAAGGAAATTGATCCCCAACCTAGAACAACCAAGATATCCACCAGAATGAAAAAGAAATGCAAAAAAAAATGAATAGAATATTCTTAGAGAATAATTTGTAAAAAAAAAATCTAACCTCACTTGAAAGATCTCTGAAATACCTTTTCAATGATATAAAGAGTTCTCAAAATAGAGATTAGGTGCTCAAGATATGTCTCCTATAGTGTAAAGAGGAACTCCTGACTATGATAGTAAAAACAAACATAACATAGGAATCAAAATAGAAAACCACCTATACCATTGTGAGGGGCTTGGAACTAACTTTTTGTGATATCTTGTTTGTATAAAATCAAGTTTGTATACCCGAGATATGAGGAAAAAAAAACATACCTAGGTCCAAATAGAGCAAGAAGTCTAACAAGTGTCACTGATGTAGCATTGATGTTAATAAGTGGAAAACCGAAATTGATAGTCAAATGACCATAGAGGTAAAAAAATGATAAAAAAAAGTATGCAAGTGAAGGGTTTAGGGAGGCCAAAAGGGATGTAAAAAGTATGCCCCAAACAAAAACATAAGCACTTGGAAAAAGTGAGAAACCACCTTGTCTCAAAACCATCAATGGTGGTAGATACCACCATGAACAAGAGTAAATCGTGCAATAAATAAACTAGTCACAAAGTAAGAAGAGGCAGGCTATTACTGTATAGGGTATGAGACTCATAGGTAGCCGTGGGGCCATGTGCCAATGGTGTGCTAAAAGAACCCCAAAATTATCTATCCAAGGTGTTACTTAGTGATTATGCATGGGCTCTACAAGCTTACATGTGCAATTACTTGCAATACCCTCAAAGTGAAATCCTTCTTTTTAATTCAAATCCTCAACTTTAAAAAAAACCCACTACTTGTATAAAAAAACACATGTTTTTTTAATTGTAAAGGAATAATTTTTTTGGTGCCATAAATATTATTTTATAAATAATAATAAATAAAATGTGCTTCTTGAAATGCATTCCCTGGCCATAGCACCTAGATACAAATTTTTTTGCCTCAGAAATAACTTTGTCCAATTGGGACAAGTTTTATATGGAAATCTTAATATTTAGATTGTTTGAGCTCAATTGTGATGTCTACTTGGGCTCAAAGTGACTAGAAACAAAGGTCCCCCAAGTCCAATATAAAAACAAACTTTTGAAAGATCATGTCTAAAAATTGAGTGAAACCTCTCATAAATAGAATAGGGGCACAAAGATTTGATGCTTTGTTACCATGTAAAAGTTGATGAAAGATCAATGACACAACTCCCAAGAATCACCAGTATGCAAAAATCTATCAAAAAATAAAGGATCAGAAGCTATGGAGGATGGAATTCACATATTCATGGAGGAGACATTCTTGATGAGAAAAAGAGAAATTTCTATTAATCAAAAGTGAATGAATCTGTTAAATTATAAAGAGAAATCTACCCTTACAAAGGAGATCAAAACCCTAATAGAATCTATCCTAGATTGCATAATAATAATTAATAAAATATTTAATTATAATATGCCTAAAGTTTAGCTTAATAAAATAGAGTTAATACAAAAATATCTTATTACTCTAACAATAGCAATTTATTTCACCTAGAGTTTAGTCACTAGTTCTATCAAATCCACAAAAGACTACATATGAAGCAGCAAGAATATTAGGATCAATATCAATTTTAGCCAATATATCAATAATACCAATATTAAGTTTTCAAGTAATATCAATGAATTTACATACAAAAATAATTTCTTAAATAGAATATAAAATTATTAATAGATTATCTTGATTTGACTTCTTGAGATACAAGGGCATGTGGATATAATGTGATAAATGTATCGACATAAATAACTTCAATTATTAAAATTATATTAAACAATCCAATAAAAGAGGAGAGAATCTAATCCATCAACATAATGGTGTCAAATCACATAGGCTAAATATTTAGACTACTCTTAACCAAGCTAAATATTCACAATTGCTAATCCCCCAATTAGCTCAGTAGTTTGGAGGTTCATTATATCATCTAGGGATTTAGTAACTATGTACATTTCTTGGAAAGTTAATAGTGGTGCTTTAGCAAGATTTTGGGATGATTCATGGGACATATATAAACCTTTTTAGCTTGAGAAGAAAATTAAATAAGTAATGTCATTGCTAAAAACTTATGGGGAGAAAAATCTATTGATTACATTTATAGGGTCAACCTTTTGACATGGAAAGTGTCTTGGAAAAATTTGCAAGGTTTAAACTTACAAGAGACTTTACTATTAGATTTTTATGTGGTTATGGATGAGAGACATGTGCATATATCAAATGATCTAGATAGAATCTTTTGGGCGAAAACTAAGAATGGAATTTATTATAGTAAGGATAGTTACACAACTTTCTTACAAAGTAACAATTAAAGTATAAAACATGGAGCATATACCTTTGGCCTTCATGATAAAGTTCTACTAGAAGCTTGTAGCTTTTCTTGGTTGGCATTGCATAAGAGAATCTTAACAAGACAATATCTACAGAGTTCATACATTTTTCACCAACTTCAATTCTCACTTTATGATAGTAAGTTGGAAACCACAAACCATCATTTGATTAATTGTGAATTTTCTCAAGAATGTTCGCTCTCTTTTCTAGAAAAATTAAACTATCAAATGCCACTTCCATCCACATTATGGGACATATTCAATCCTATCCAATTCTATTTAAATCTTCTCTTCTCATAGACATTTGGATTATCATTCCTTCATTGGTGATTTGGTCTATTTGGTGCAAACACAATAAATTATTTTTTAGGCAAGAAATATCTTATGTGGATTAAATGAAGGGTAAAATTGAGCACGTGATTTTTGAATTTGTGACAACATCCTTGTATACTGATTTGACTCACAATAGAGTCTATTCTTCGTGGGATTATTTTGTTCTAAAGAGATGGTCTTTGATAAAAAGACTGCTAATGAGATCATTTAGAGTTAGTAATCAACAAAAACTAGATGGGAGAAGCTATAAGTAGAAGATACTTGTTCACTCATATGTTACAATCAACTTTGATGGTGTTTCTCAAAGGAACCTAGGTATTGCAAGTGCCAAAGTTAGCATTAGGAGTCATTTAGGAAATGTGATTATTGTGAGTTTTATGTATTTGGGAAAATATTTAAATAACGAGGTTGAAGTCATGATTCTTTTAAGAGGACTTAAAATAGGGAAGAAATAAATTTGTCTCACATTCATGTGGAAGTGGATTCAATGATTATAATTCACGTATGTGTAAATAGGCACATTGTGAATTTGTGCCTCAAATACCACAAGTAGAAAGTCTAGGAGTTGTTCAAATTTTTAATAGATTTCAAAATTACACATACATTTAGAGAGGGTAATGGCTTGGCAGACTACTTGGAAAATACAGATGCAAATAGATAGGTATTTGATTGGGAATCTGATAAGTGGAAGTTAGATCAACATCTAGTTGACATGATCCAATTTGACTTAGTTAATTCAATGTGACAAGTATTTTAGTACTACTAGATTGTGTGTGCCTACTATTATTCTCATTTCCAACTTGAAGTCTTTTCTAGAGGACTTGGTGCAATAGGAAATAACATGAGTGCTAAAATATTTCTTCTACTCAAGTTTTGGTTACAGTTTTTTGGGTAAAGTTTTTGTCATGCTAGTGCAGATCCAGTGAACTAGCTATTATTGCTGAAATTCCATTTATTATTTGCACGCTTTTTTTGTTTGTATTTTTCTTAACAAAAATTTATTTTCTAGAGACATCCTTTATCAAACTTCTTGTGTACTTCTATTATTTGATTTAAATTTCAGGATTTTAACTTTCACCGAGTAAAAATGAAATATAAATTCTAAAAAAATTCTTAAACAATCTTATGGTTAAACTAGAAAGGTTGTGTCAGTCTAGAATGGATATTCTAGCATGAGTATCACACATTTTCTTTTTAGGTTTATACAAAATTTTATTCCTCGAAGCTAGTTTATGGTTGTATAGAAATAATTGGAGCATCAAAATCAATCATATTTCTTTTGATTTTATAGGTCTAGACAACTAAGACACAATTAGTAGCTTAAGCTATCTTGAAGTAAGATTTAGAGAAAGGTGAAAGAAATAACAAAGAATATGAGCTATAGAAGGATAACCTCTAACATTATTACTTCTTTTAGTGTTGAATTGATTCCATATGTAAATGTAATCGACCTCTTAAGCATTTTAGGGACAACATATATAACCATTACATTAATAGAATTGGTATCCTCTTGAAAATAAATATTAGATGAAAAAAGGTTTTGAATTTCATTTCCAAATATATTGTCAAAAGAACTAAAATTTTGATGGAGATCCAAAAGAATTAGATAATAAACTTTCTATGAAAAATGAGCACAAATTAAAACTTCTAAAATGAAGAGAATCGCAATATCTTATGTGTATTACAAAACGCGAAATTAGAAGACAAGATTTTGAAACCTTAAAGATATGTGTCTTTAAAGGAAAAAATTGCTTCTAATAATTTCCACTTCAGTACGTAAAGGGGGCATGAGGATTAGTATAGACTCACATAACAAGAAAGCATTACTAGAGTTTGCCTTCTCCGTGTGATGTTTAATACATTTGATGTTGAAAACCAATATATGAGTTGCTACTAGCATTAGTTAAGATCAATTTCAATGGAACTTGTATGACCTAAGAATGTTTTGATAAGAGGCTTACAAGGCAAAGCTAACTCTTGTGAGTGAGTGGAAAATATATTAGATTGAATGGCTAGAAGGAAATTTCATTTCCCATACATATGAGAATATCCATTATGTTTCTATTTAGTTTATATAACATATATTATAAATGGTCCACAATCAAGATGTGTTTTATAATTTTAAAAATCAGTATGATATTGCTATGATCATGCTTCTGGGTGTGATAGTATACCACAAACTTATCACATCAGACCCAAAAGCATAGCAGCAATGGTTCATACGTCATGAATTGTGGAAATTTGATGGCTCTAATCATTGCAATGCTAGAACATGCTAGAACAGTCATATATGTGTCTGTTCGTGGCATTGTAGCCCAACAAAATTGTACTAATTTTTGAAGATAAATCCATAATACTTCTCGTTTTTACCACTTGTGAAATTTAAAACTTTGAAATCAATACACACGTTTTTATCATAATTAATAAAATTACTAAGCGTGCAATGTAGAAGTGTCGATATTCTCTGTAACCTTGTCAAGCATATGGATGAGGTGGGCTAATGACCGCCTCCTGGAGTATGATTCGATACCAGAATCCCTTCTTTCCTCGTCTCGAAACCTCCGTGTGACCCACCGCTGGGCTGGACTCTGATGTCGATAGCCCCTGCACTTTATCCCCGGTTCAAATCTTCCCAACTCGAAACCCCAAGAGATTTTCAGATGTCCTACACGGCTTCATCTCTGCTTTCCAATTTTGTGGTTGGGCGATACACAATTCTTTATCCTCTCCCATGAGCCTAGCTTCTCTACATACATTCAACCCGAGCAGAAGCAAACACTAAAGATGTACCCACATTTTCATCATATAATTACTACTCCACAAATTGAGAAGGAAAAGATTGAAAGGTTTAACAAAGGAGAAGAAGAAAGATAAGTTCTGGATCACTTCTCTTTTGAATTATTCTGAACTGATAAGCTTATAAGGAATTTAAAGAAATGATAAGTTATTTAATACAGACTGGAGGAGGAAAGAGAGGTCTGTTTCCTGTTCTCAATTAGATTTTCTTGGAAGTTTCTTAAGGAGTCTATTTATTTGTTTCAATTTTATTCAAACAAGGAAAATGAAGGCTTGGACTTTAGAAAAACCTCACGAGACAGATCAATTCAATTGCTCCTTTTCTTCATGGTATTATCTGACAATTTCATAGCCTTCCTAACAAGTATACGACTTTTCTAAGCTGTGGCTCTTTGAAATAATTGTGTTCAATTATTTGGGGATGAAGTGTTTGGTAAACAGGAAAGAAAATTCCAGTGATATGTAGACAATGTATTCAGGTCAGTCTTAAACATCACATACCAAGGAAGCAATTAAGTTTGAAAAAATAAGTTAATTTTGACTATTTAACACTTTTTGCTTAGAAATCAAGCCCTACTGTATGATGTTTAATTAACAGTCTCAAAAATGAAAGTGTAATAATATTCAAGGTCCGAAAAGACAGCCATGCTTGTTTCTAATCTAACAAATATCTCCAAAATGAGATGGTGACATTTAAAACCCACTTTCTCATATTGTCATAATTTCATGAACATGCTCCTGCCGTTCAAGCTTCGATAGTAAAGTTTTGACAAATAACTCTGGTCTGCTTACCACATAACATTGTGGTTTTATCTACTTTCAGATTCTTTCAAATACTCAAGCATTCTTTTGTGTCTTCTTGTATGATTTTTTCTTAGGGCCTATTTGGCAATGGGGATACAAGTGGAATAGGCATATGTATATTCTTAAAATTTTGAATTCTCTGTTTGGATGAACCAAATCAGACTTGGAATAGGAATAAAATTGGAATACATATTCCAATTTTGGCCCAAAAATGAGCATTTTCTATTCCACCTAAATAGGTGGAATTGGAATACATATTCCTATTGCAACTTTTTTTTTTTTTATAAAACATAAATTTTTGAGTCAATGAATTCCACATCAAATTCTGGGTGAACCAAACAAGAATAGGAATACGTAACCCCATTTTCTATTCGAGAATCAGCATTCCAAAACAAGTATTCCTATTCCCATTTTTATATTCCCTCAACCAAACGGGCCCTTAATATCATGAACAAAATGCAAATTTTGGTCAATAGAAGTAGGAAATTTACTTCTGATTTTTTAATAAGGATGATATGCAATTTTATTTATTTATTTGATCATTGAATAATATGTTGTTTTTATAAGTAGGAGATAACGGGTTAAATTGTGATATTTCTATAAGGAATTAATTGTATAGTTTTATGAGTCAAACTTGTTAAACCATATTTCATGAGTAGTGTTTCATGAGAATGAAGAAAACATGAGTCAATGAATTTGACTTAGAAAATTGCACATTTAAATCTTAATAGCAATATCACAATGATATTTGAAGTTAGACAAATTCAACTTCATATTTATATTTTATCAATTAAATAAGATTATATAAATATTAAATTCATTAACATTCTAAAATATTTAATTACAATAGATAGTGAAAAGTTCACATCATCTTTACTTATCATATTTTATTAGTATTCATCATACATGTCTTTGTAGCTATATTGAGATAGAGTCATTTTCTTTTGATAAAATACCCTATTATCTATATGTATGACATGATGATCCATCTTTTATATATAATGATAGTTCAATTGTATTCATAATACTAATTCAAATCTCTATGGAATACATTGCATGGTGAGAGCTAAAGACAAATAAATGTATTTGTTAACTGATTCATGTGCTCTCCTTATCATCATCTATAAACTAATTTAATTATTTTTTATAGTTGTTCTTTTGATGCTAATTAACAAATATTATAATTATTTAGCAGGCTTGTCTAGTGCTTCTTCCAAATATTAATTGAATAATTTGTAGTATTCTATTTTATTAATTCACCTTTCTTTTAAGTATAAAACTTAAATAAATAAATTAAGAAAATATTTATCTAACCCCACCACACTCATTGATAAATTCATTGTTAAAATATGGAAAATGAAGTGAGTCAAGAACAATTGGTTGATGAGCTATTTATAAGAAATTTGAGTCTCATTCCACCATACACTATGATGCCTTTGAATTGCTTGCCTAGATTTGGAGTGAAATATTTTTTAAGATCCTCTACCTATCATAATGTGGTGAAATGTTTTTTGTTATCATTATTATTATTATTTAAAAAATGAAATCATGTGTTTTCTATTGAATCAATATTCTTTCCTTCCATAAATTATGTTTTCAAATCATTTCATAACTTTAAATTGTCTAATACTGGATGTGCTTTCATAGTTTTTATAATCCATTCAAGCTCATTTTGTTTCAAAATTAAATTAAATTTGTGAGTACGATTCATATGACATATGAATTTCAAAACATGGAAGGGTTCATCCTTATACATTGTTGGAAATATGATTGAAAAGCTCATTGTTGAAGAGCAAAGAGGGAGATTGTTGTAAAAGAATTTTTTCAATCATTGTTTTGTCACTAATGTCAAACCTACTATCTGTAGGAATGACATTTTCTTATAAGATCCAAGTACTATCACTTAGTTAATTGATGAAGAGGATTTGATCAACAAGATGTAACAAGAGAAACTAAGGGAAAGGTTGAGTTATGATGTTGTAATGAAGTGCAAGGATCAGTTAAGACAATGGTTAAATGATGTATTGATAACATACTCAAGGATATAGAGGTTGGTCACACTTAGAAACATTGGAGGAAGAAGTTGTAACAACGTTGATTGCAAAGCTTAAACTAAGATCTTTAGTGAGTGCCAAGCAAGTTAGTTGAAGCCAAGAAAATTCTTAGTAGGAACCGAGTAACATGAAATTCTAGTGTGTGCCAAGTGATCTTCAAGTGCCGAGTGAAGATCAGGTGCCGAGCATCAGAAAATTTGATTGAAAAGCTCATTGTTGAAGACCAAAGAGGGAGATTCTTGTAAAAGAATATTTTCAATTAGTATTTTGTCATTGATGTCAAACCTGCTATCTATAGGAATGACATTTTCTTATAAGATCCAAGTACTATCACTTAGTTGATTAATGAAGAGGATTTGATCAACAAGATGTGACAAGAGAACCTAAGGGAAAGGTTGAGTTATGATGTTGTAATGAAGTGCAAGGATTGGTTAAGACAATGGTTAAATGATGTATTGATAACATAGTCAAGGATATAGAGGTTGGTCACACTTAGAAACATTGGAGGAAGAAGTTGTAACAAGGTTGATTGCAAAGCTTAAACTAAGATCTTTAGTGGGTGTTGAGAAAGTTAGTTGAAGCTGAGCAAATTCTCAGTAGGATCCGAGTAACATGAAATTCTAGTGTGTTCCGAGTGATCTCAAGTGTTGAGTGAAGATCAAGTGTTGAGCATTAGAAAATCTTTAATTGGTGCCGAGTGATCTTCAGGTGCCAAGCATCAGGAAAAACTTAGTTGATGCCAAGTAACATAGTATGTATCAAGCACCAGTATTTCAAATAACAAAGATTTTCCAAATCTAAGACTACATAGTGGTTACATTGAATTTTTTGAACGAGTTGGAAGATGAGGATGATGAGTTGGTGGCACAGAATCCTATGTAAACCATTTTTGAGCAAATTCTAAAGGATTATTCAAGAAGTTTCTAGAGGAAACAAAATATGGGTCAGATGTAATGAATCCTACCTAATCCATATGAATTAAAATTAAAGAATGGAAGAATCGAGTGAGAAAAGGAACTCCAAGATTTCTATTTAAGGAGTCATAGACCAAGAAGCAAAGAGCTACTGATACTACTGCTATTGAAGAGCCAAATCTACGAAGTGGTTAGAAGGGTGCCAAGGAGGTGACATCGAGGAGAAGGAAGAGCATAGAGGCTCTGCTTGTATAAGTCGTCATAAAGAGATGATTGCACCGGTACATTGAGTATGGAGACTAAAGGAGACAAAGCTTGAAAGGAGGGCAAGCTATCAGAGTTCCAGAGATTGAAGGCCGGGCAAGGGTATGAGCTAAGAAGTGATCTGAGATCTGCAAGATAAGTTGTATGTTGTAGTCAGGTCAAGATTTTGTAATACTCTCTAGCAATTGTATTAGATTTGAAAAATTCTATGGACTTAGGTTGGTTTAATAGCCATTTGTAAATCTTTTAACGGGGTGGCATTCCAAGTGAATGTTCTAAAGTCCTTTAACCAGGCCCACTTCTAATAGGGTGGATAAATCCTCTAATAAGGTCACATTTGACAGTGTGTTGTAAGCCTTTAATAGGGCAAGCCTTTAACAGGGCATCACTTTAGAAGAATGAGAATTGAGTAGCATGTTACTGGTGGTTTTTTCCAAATTGGGATTCCACATAAATCATTATGTTATGTGTTGATTTCTTATGTGTTATGCTTGCATGTTGATTTATAGTAACTTTCTGGTTAGATAAGTTAAAGCTTGGATAAATGAATGGTTGAATGGGCTCACTATACTTAGTGAAAAAGTTTGAATAGGACATTTGGACCTTGAATAACTGATTCACCCCCCACTCTCAATTATTCTAAAGAATTCCTAACAATTGGTATTAGAGCCATCTATTGATTTAGTTTTAAGGTACTAGAAGTAGGAAGATCAAAATGTTAAAGAGAGAAGTTCCCAAGCTCAACAAAGAAAACTTTGTTGCATGGTAGAGTCTGATGAAATTGCACCTTAGATCAATAGGTGACTATGCACAAAACTTAATTTGAATAGAGCATGTAACACCAGTAGGGCCTCTTACTATAGATGACTTGAATAAAAAGAAAGAGCACAATCAAGCAATGCTAGAAATTGCCTCTACACTTAACTATGTTGAATATGATGACATTAAAGATTATGACACTGCATTCAAGATGTGGAAAGCCTTATTATATATCTATGGAGGAGATCATAATGTTCAGAGAGCAAAAAGAGAAAGCCTAAGAGGAAAGTTTGATGACATGAAAATGGAAAAAGGAGAAAATGTTGCTAAATATGCTGTAAGAATGAATAAAGTGGTAAGTGCAATAAGAAGTTTAGGTGGTCAACTGGAAGAAGAAATAGCCATTAGCAAATACTTAAGAACTTTTCTCCCTATATATGCTATTAGAGTTTTAAACATCCAAGAGCTAAGGTGTGTACAAAAAAACACATTAACCTTTGAAGGAATAGTGGGAAGACTAACTACATTTGAGCTATCCAATTTTGACAACTAAAGACCTGAGAACCTTGAATCTGCTTTCAAGGCCAAGATGACAATAAAACACACTAAGGAAGAAACTTCAAGAAAAAAGAGAAGAAAAGGAAAACATGCATCTAGTGATAGCAGCACAGATAAAAAAGATGTGGAATGGTTAGAAGCACTATTGGCTAGTAGATTCCATAGAGGCAAAGGTAAATTCAAAGGTAAGTTCCCTATCATATGTTTCAATTGCAATGAAGTAAGTCATATTGCTACAATATGTACACAGAAGAAGGATTACAAAGAAGGAAACAAGTACAGGAACAAGAAAGAAGATGATAGCAAAGACTATAAGGAGAAAGGCAAAAGATGCTACATTGTTGAAGAAGATTCTAATGAGAATGATGATGAAGTAGTCTACGTAGCCATGAAGGATGAATCAGATAAAGATGAAGATGCAGCAACAACATTGGTTACCTGTGTGAACAAGAATGAAAAGCAGATCATAGACAATGGATGCTCACATCACATGACGTGGGATAAAAGTAAGTTCATTACCTTTACTCAAAATGATGGAAATAGTGTTAGATTTGGTAATGATGCCCCATGTCAAATCAAAGGAAAACACTCTATTAAGCTCACAGAGAAAATTTCATGTGATAATGCATACTATGTTGAAGGATTGAACTACAACTTGTTGAGTGTATCATAGTTAGGCAATGTAGGTTGCAAAGTTGAACTTGGAAACAAAATTGCTAAGATCTATGACACTAATGGAAACCTAATAGGAAAAGGTGAAAAAACTATGAGTAGTCTATTTTATCTTGATATGAAAGATGCAACATGTCTTGTTGTTAAACTTGATGATGTATGGTTGTGGCATAAAAGGTTGTGTCATGTTAACTTTGATGCTTTGGTTAGCATTAGCAAAAAGAACAAAGTGAGAGGATCGCCCAAGTTGAAGAAACCTGAAAATAATATGTGCAAACAATGTCAACTAGGGAAGATGACTAAGTCTACTTTTAAAAGAAAAAAATACACTTCCAATGAAGTACTAGAGTTAGTTCATACAAACTTATGTGGTCCAATAGAAGTGCAAAGCTACCTAGGAGATAGATACATAATGCTATTTGTAGATGACAATTCCAAGATGATGACTGTTATGTTTTTGAAGCAAAACTCTAATGCATTTTAAATGTTTAAGTTGTATTTGGCCAGAGTTGAGAAGGAAATAGGAAAGAACTTGAAATGCCTAAGGTTAAACAGAGGAGGTGAGTTCACATCAAAAGAATTTGAAATATTTTGCAATGACAGAGGTATCAAAAGGAAAACATCAGCACCAGGAACTCCACCATAGAATGGTATTGTTGAAAGAAGGAATTGGTCAGTGATTGACTATGCTAGAACTTTAATGATGGAGAAAAATGTTGCAGTAAAGTACTAGAAAGAAGTCGTAAGTATTGCAGTCTACACACTGAATAGAGTTTAAGTGAAGAAAGGTACAAATACAACACCTTTTGAACTATGGTATGATCACTCGCATAATGTTAAACATTTCAAAGTATTTGGTTGTAAATGCTATATTCTTAAAGATACTAGAAATTGCAAGTTTGATGCAAAAAGTGATGAAGGCATATTCCTTGGATACTCCACTAGAAGTAAGGCATATAAATGTTTGAACACTAACACTAATAAAATTGTGGAGAGTGCAAATATAAATTTTGATGAACATGCAGAAATTTAGATTGATGAATTCAAGCAACTAGAGGATTATAGATCCTTTGTATACTTCTATGAAGGAATGACTGTTGAAGACAATGTTGCAAATCAAGTTGGGAATTAGCAACAAATTTCAATATTTTTCAAGTCTCAGCCTGTGAATGCCAAGCTGCATTCAGAAGTGAAGCTACAAAATGTAGAAAACGCACATTCTGGTTCTGAAAATAGTACATATGAGAGGGATGATGAATTACCAGATGAAGAAGAACAAAATGACTCTGAAGCTGAAGGACCAAACATGGAAAGAAGGTCAGAACCAAGGTTAGCCAAGTATGTGAGAAGACATCACCTTGTACATCAAATCATTGGTGACAAGGATGCCAAACCTATGACAAGAAATAGACTAAGGAATGAATCATGTCTGCTGAGCAAGGTTGAACCTAAAATAGTGAAAGATGCACTACAGGATCATGACTGGTATAAAGCCATGGAAGAGGAGATAGATTAGATTGAGAAGAAAAAAACATGGTATCTAGTTCCTAGACTAGCTGATAAGAATGTGATTGGTACCAAATGGCTGTTTAGAAACAAAGTTGATGAGAATGGTGAGATAACAAGAAACAAAGCTAGACTAGTTTGCAAAGGCCATGCACAAGAAGAAGGACTTGATTATGGGGAAATATTTTCCCCTGATGCAACAATGGAAGGAGTAAGAACATTACTTGCATATGCTACATACAAAGGTTTCAAAGTCTACCAAATGGATGTGAAGTTTTCTTTTCTGAATGGTATATTGGAAGAGGAAGTCTACATAGAACAACTTGAGGGATTTGTTGATGAGAAGAGCAAGAACATGGTCTGCAAACTGCACAAAGCACTTTATGGATTGAAACAAGCACCTAGAGCATGGTATGAGAGGTTGTACAAATATCTTGTGAAAATAGGATTTGAAAGAACAGGTGACAATAGCAACTTGTACATCAAAGCTGAAGAAGGTAAAGACATTTTGATATCAGAAATCTTTGTTGATGATATAATATTTGGAGAAAAATATGTTTTATGCAAAGATTTTGCTGATCAAATGAAGCATGAATTTGAGATGTCAGTGTTTGGAGAAATCAAATTCTTTGTTGGTTTACAAGTACATCAATTGAAGTATGGCATATTTGTGACTGAATCCAAATACATTAAGGAGATACTCAAAATGTTTGGGTTGGAAGACTCAAAACTAGTCAGCACACCAATGGCAATGGGTCATAAGTATCTAAGAATGATGAGTCAGCTAAAGTAAATTAGACATTGTATAGGTCAATGATTGGAAAGTTGTAATATGTTGTACATCGTAGACTAGACATTGCATTAGTTGTTGGAATAGTAGCAAGCTTTTTTGCAAATCCAAGAGAAAATCACTTAATGGCAGTGAAGAAAATACTAAGATACCTAAAAGGAACAGATGACTTTGGTTTGTACTACCAGAGTAGTGAAAAATTTGTACTGAGAGCCTACACTGATGCAGATTGGGGAGGTAATATTGATGATAGAAAAAGCACCAATGGAGGAGCACTTTTCTTATGAAAAAGGTTGATTACATGGACTAGCAAAAAGCTAAGTTGCACCTCATAGGCCACTGCTGAAGCTGAATATGTGGTAGGTGCTATAAATTGCACCAATATTGTATGGGTCAAACATTTGCTGCAAGATATGAAGGAAGAGGTAAATGAGCCTATGATAGTCTATTGTGATAATACAAGTGCTATCAACATATCAAAGAACCCTATAATGCATGCCAAAACCAAACATATTGCAATCAAGTATCACTATGAAAGAGAGTTGGTGGAAGACAAACAAGTGAAGATGGAATATGTTAGCTCAAAAGAACAAATTGCTAACATCTTCACAAAAGCATTACCTAAAGATGCTTTTGAGTATCTTAGAGGTAATTTAGGAGTAGTTCCCCTAGCCAAGGCTACTTCAAGCAAAAGAAAGACTGCCTTGCATCAAATAAGCTAAATGATTGAAGATTTTACACATTGATGCAGAGGATGTTTACTTTAGGATTCATTCCTGAAGTAGTAGGAGGGTATGTGCAGGATCATGGTGTGCCAAAAAGTGGCAATGTGAAAAAAATACAATTTGAACACGTCTAAAAGCACTTCAAAATCCCCTCTGACTTTTTTTCACCTATCTAGGTACCAAACTTGGAAATTAAGGCCCAAACCTTATCGGATATCCAATTTGAGATCGGATATCCAATATGAGATCTGATATCCGATCTCATATCGGATATCCAATATGAGATCTGATATTTGATCTCATATCAGATATCGGATCTCATATCGGATATCCGATATAAGATCCAATATCCGATATCAGTGGCATAAAAATTGGAGGGAAAAGGCACAAAAATTAGAGGAAAAAATAAATTTGTAAGTGATATAACTAATTTGAGTTATGAAATGTGTAAAGATATAATATATAACCTATAAATATATAATATAATAACATAACTATTATATATAAAATAATATATAATCTATATATTATATAATAATATAATATTATATATATATATATATATATATATATATATATATATATATATATATATATATATATATATATATATATATATATATATATATATATATATATAACGTAATGTAAAGATATAATATATAATCTATTAATATATATAATAATTTATTATGTTATTATTATTATTATTATTATCTATAAATATAATATATATTATTATTATTTTTACTATATTTTAATTAAATATAATAATGTAATATATTATATATATGTTATTAATACATATTATTATTATTATCATATATAAATTATAATCTATAATATATTATTATTATTATTATCATATGTAAATTATAATATATAATATATTATGTTATTATTATTATAATCTATAAATTATATATATATGATTGTTATACTATATTATTATTATTTTTACTATATTATTTCTAGTGGAGTCATTTATATGGGTTAAAAGGGCTCACAGGATGACTTATGACCCCTTTCGACACATTCCATGATGACATATGTCCCTAAGGGATCCTTGGACCCCTAGGGACATATTAGAATAGTTTATATGGGTTGAAGGGGGTCACCGGATGACCTCTGAACCCTTTCGACATATTACAAGATGACATTTGTCCCTAGGCGTCCTAGAAAACTTAGAGAAATATTAGAATCTTCATATGGGTCTAAGGGGGTCATAGGGTGACCAATGACTACCTTCGACACATTCAACGATGAAATATGTCCTTACGGGTCCTAAGACCCCTAGGGACATATTAGAATCATTCATATGGGTCGAAGCGGATCATAGAGTGACATATGACCCCCTTCGACACATTCCACGATGACATATGTCCCTAAGGGTCCTAAGACCCCTAGGGACATATTAGAATCTTTCATATGGTTTGAAGGGGGTCATAGGGTGAACTATGACCCCCTTCGACACATTATATGACAACATATGTCCCTAGGAGTCCTAAGACACCTAGGGACATATTAGAATGCTTCATATGGGTCAAAGGGGGTCATAGGTTGACCTATGACCCCCTTCAACCCATTAAATGATCACATATGTCTCTAAGGGTCCTAGGATCCCTAGGGACATATTAGAATCATTCTTATCGGTCAAAAGGGCTCATAGGGTGACCTATGACCCCGTTTGACCCATTAGATGATGACATATGTCCCTAAGGGTCCTAGGACCCCTAGAAACATATTAGAATCGTTCTTATGGGTCAAAGGGGGTCATAGGTTGACTTATGACCCTCTTCGACACATTACATGATGACATATGTCCCTAGGGGTCCTAGGACACCTAGGGACATATTAGAATGTTTCATATGGGTCAAACAGTGTCATAGGTTGACTTATGACCCCCTTCGACCCATTAAATGATGACATATATAGCTAGGGGTCCTAGGAACCCTAGGGACATATTACAATTGTTCTTATGGGTCAAAGGGGGTCATAGGTTGACATATAACCCCCTCTGACCCATTATATGATGACATATGTCCCTAGGGGTCCTAGGAACCCTAGGGACATATTAGAATGTTTCATATAGGTCAAAGGGGGTCATAGGTTGACCTATCACCTCCTTCGAACCATTAAATGACAACATATATCCATAGGGGTCCTAGGACCTCTAGGGACATATTAGAATCTTTGACCCATTACATGACGATATATGTCCCTAGGGGTCCTAAGATCCCTAGGGACATATTAGAATCATTCATATGGGATAAAAGGGGTCGTAGATTGACCTATGACCCCGTTCGACCCATTACATGATGACATACATCCTTAGGGGTCCTAAGATCTTTCGAGACATATTAGAATCATTCATATGGGTCAAAGGGGGTCATAGGTTTACCAATGACCCCATTTGACCCATTAAATGATGACATATGTCCCTACCGATCTTAGGACCCCTAGGAACATATTAGAATTGTTCTTATGGATCAACGGCGGTCATAGGTCAACCTATGACCCCCTTCAACCAATTAAATGATGACATTTGTCCCTAGGGGTGCTAGGACCCCTAAGGACATATTAGAATTGTTCTTATGGGTCAAAGGGGGTCATAGGTTGACCTATAACCCCCTTCGACCCATTACATGACAAAATATGTCCCTAGGGGTCCTCAGACCCCTAGGGACATATTAGAATCCTTCAAATCGATCAAAGGAGGTCATACCCTATGACCCCCTTCAACCCATTACCTAACAACATATGTCCATAGGGGTCCTAGGACCCCTAAGGACATATTAGAATGCTTCAAATGGGTCAAAGCGGGTCATAGGTTGACATATCACCCATTTCAACCCATCAAATGACGACATATATCCCTAGGGGTCCTAGGACCCCTAGGGACATATTAGAATCATGTTTATGGCTCAAAGGGGGTCACAAGTTAACCTTTGACCCACTTCGACATATTACATGGTGACATATGTCCCTAGGGGTCCTAGGACACCTAGGAACATATTAGATTCGTTCATATGGGTCAAAGGGGGTCAGAGGTTGACCTATGACCCCCTTCGACCCATTAAATGATGACATATGTCTCTAGGGGTCCTAGGAGCCCTAGGGACATATTAGAATCATTTTTATAGGTCAAAGGGGGTCATAGGTTGACTTATGACCTGCTTTGACCAATTACATAATGACATATTTCCCTAGAGGTCCTAAGACCCCTATGAATGTCTTAAAATTGTTCATAACCCATTACATGATGACATATGTCCCTAGGAGTCCTATGACCCCTAGGGACATATTAGAATCTTTCATATATGTCTAAGGGGGTCATAGGTTGACCTATGATCCCGTTCGACGAATTATATGATGACATATGTCTCTAGGGGTCCTAGGACCCGTAGGGACATATTAGAATCGTTTATATTGATCAAAGGGGCTCATATGTTGATCTATGACCCGCTTCGACCTATTAAATGATGACATATGTTCTTAGGGGTCTTAGGACCCCTAGGGATATATTATAATCATTCGTATGGGTCAAAGGGAATCATAGGTTGACTTATGACCACCTTCAACACATTACATGATGACATATGTCCCTAGGGGTCTTAGGACCCTTAGGGACATATTAGAATGCTTCATATGGGTCAAACAGGGTCATATGATGACCTATGACCCTCTTTTACCCATTAAATGACAAGATATGTCCCTAGGGGTCCAAGGACACCTAGGGACATATTGGAATTGTTCTTATGGGTCAAAGGGGGTCATAAGTCAAACCATTACATGATGACATATGTCCTTAGGGATCCTAGGACCCCTACAGACATATTAGAATGCTTCATATGGGTCAAAAGGGTTCATAGCTTGACTTATGACCCCCTTCGACGCATTAAATAATGACATATGTCCCTAGGTGTCCTAAGACACCTAGGGACATATTAGAATGCTTCATATGGGTCAAAAGGTGTCATAGGTTGACCTATGACCCCCTTCGACCTATTAAATAACAACTTATATCCTTAGGGGTCCACCCCTAGGGACATATTAGAATCATTCTTATGGGTCAAAAGGGGTTATAGGTTGACCTATGACCCCCTTCTACCTATTACATGAAAGGAGGTCATAGGTTGACCTATGACCCCCGTCGACCTATTACATGATACCCCCTTTGACCCATAAGAATGATTCTAATATGTTCCTAGGGGTCCTAGGACCCCTAGGGACATATTAGAATCATTCTTATAGGTCAAAGGGGGTTATAAGGTGATGTATGACCCCATTTGACCCATTAAATGATGACATATGTTTGTAGGTGTCCTAGGACCACTACAGACATATTAAAATCATTTTTATGTGTCAAAGGGGCTCATAGGTTGACCTATGACCCCTTCCGACCCATTAGATGATGACATATGTCGCTAGGGATCCTAAGACCCCTAGGGACATATTAGAATCATTCTTATGGGTCAAAGAGGGTCATAGGTTGACCTATGATCTCCTTCGACCCATTACATGATGACATATGTCCCTAGGGGTCCTAAGACCCCAAGGGACCTATTAGAATTCTTTTAATAGGTCAAAAGGGGTCATAGGGCGACCTATCACCCCCTTCGACCCATTACCTAATGACATATGTCCATAGGGATCTTAGGACCCTTAAGGACATAGTAGAGTGCTTCATATGGGTCAAAGGGGGTCATAGGTTGATCTATGACCTCCTTCAACCCATTAAATGATGACATAAGACCCCTAGGAACATATTAGAATCATTCTTATGGCTCAAAGGGGGTCATATGTTAACCTATGACACCCTTTGACATATTACATAATGACATATTTCCATAGGGGTCCTAGGACCCCTAAGAACATATTAGATTCATTCATATGGGTCTAAGGAGGTCATAGTTTGACCTATGACCCCCTTCGACCCATTACATGATGACATATGTCCCTAGGGGTCCTATGACCTATAAGGAAAAATTAGAATCCTTCTTATAGGTCAAAGAAGGTCATAGGTTGACTTATGACCCACTTCGACACATTACATGACCACATATGTCCCTAGGGGTCCTAGGACACCTAAGGACATATTAGAATGCTTCATATGGGTCAAAGGGTGTCATAGGTTGACCTATGACCCCATTCAAGCCATTAAATGATGACATATATAGCTAGGGGTCCTAGGACCCCTAGGGACATATTACAATCGTTCTTATGGGTCAAAGGGGGTCATAGGTTGACCTATAACGCCCTCTGACCCATTACATGATGACATATGTCCCTAGGGGTCCTAGGACCCCTAGGTACATATTAGAATGCTTCATATGGGTCAAAGGGAATCATAGGTCAACCTATGACCCCCTTCAACTCATTAAATGACAACATATATCCCTAAGGGTTTTAGGACTCTTAGGGACATATTAGAATCTTTGACCCATTACATGACGACATATGTCTCCAAGGGTTCTAGGATCCATCGGGACATATTAGAATCATTCATATGAGTTAAAAGGGGTCATAGATTGACCTATGACACCGTTCGACCCATTACATGATGACATATGTCCTCAGGGGTTCTAGGATCCCTGGGGACATATTAAAATCGTTTGTATGGGTCAAAGGGGGTACTAGGGACTTATGTCCCTATGAGTCATAGGGACTTATTGGAATCGTTCTTATTGGTCAAAGGGGTCATAGCTTGACCTATGACCCCCTTGGACACATTACATGACGACATATGTCCCTAGGGGTCCTAGAACCCCTAGAGACATATTAGAATAGTTCTTATGGGTTAAAGGGGCTAATAAGGTGACCTATGAACCCCTTTGACCTATTACATGATGACATATGTCCTAGGGATATATTATAATCGTTCTTATGGGTGTAAGGGGGTCATAAGTTGATTTATGACCCACTTCGACACATTACATGATGACATATGTCCCTAGGAGTCCTAAGACCTTTAGGGACATATTAGAATGCTTCATATGGGTCAAAGGTTGTCATAGGTTCACCTATGACCACTTAAAACTCATTAAATGATGACATATGTACCTAGCGGTCCTAGGACCCCTAAGAACATATTAGAATCGTTCTTATGGGTCAAAGGGGATCATAGGTTGTGCTATGACCCCCTTTGACCTTTTAAATGATGACATATGTCCCTAGGGGTCCTAGGACCCCTAGAGACATATTCGAATCATTCTAATGGGTTCAAGGGGGTCATAGGTTGAACTATGACCCCTATGACCCCTTTTGACAGATTACATGATGAAATATGTCCCTAGGTGTCTTAGGACCCCTAGGGACATATTAGAATTGTTCATATGGGTCAAATGGGGTCATAGTTTGACCTATGACCCCCTTCGACCTATTACATGACAACATATGTCCCTAGGGGTCTTAGGATCACTAGGGACATATTATAATCATTCATATGGGTCAAAGTAGCTCATAGGTTGATTTATGACCTCCTTCGACTCATAAGAACAATTCTAATATCTACCTAGGGGTCTTAGGACCCCTAAGAACATATGTCATCATTTAATAGGTCGAAGGGGATCATAGGTACCCCTATGGGCCCCTTTGACCCATAAGAACTATTCTAATATGTCCCTAAGGTTCCTAAGACCCCTAGGGACACATGTCATCATGTAAAGGGTCAAAGGGGATCATATGTCAACCTATGAATCCCTTTGACCCATAAGAACGATTCTAATATGTCCCTAGGGTTACTAGGACCCCTTTGGATATATGTCATTATGTAATTTGTCGAAGAGGGTCATAGATCAACCCATGACCCCCTTTGACCCATAAGAAGAATTCTAATATGTCCCTAGGGGTCCTAGGACCCCTAGAGACATATATCATCATGTAATGGGTCAAAGGGAGTCATAGGACAACCTACGACCCCCTTTGACCCATATGAACAATTCTAATATGTCCCTAGGTGTCCTATGACCCGTAGGGACATATGTCATCATGTAATGGGTCAAAGGGGGTCATAGGTTGACCTATGACCCTTTTTGACCCATAAGAATGATTCTAATATGTCCCTAGGGGTCCTAGGACCCCTAGGGACATATGTCATCATGTAATGGGTTGAAGGGTGTCATGGGTCACCTTATGACCACCTTTGACCCATAAGAATGATTCTAGGACCCCTAGGGACATATGTCATCATGTAATGCGTTGAAGGGGTCATGGGTCAACCTATGATCCCCTTTGACCCATAAGAACAATTCAAATATGTCCCTAGGGGTCGTAGGGACATATGTCATCATGTAATGGGTCAAAGGGTGTCATAGGTCAACCTATGACCTCCTTTGACCCATATGAACAATTTTAATTTGTCCTTAGCAGTCCTAAGACCCCTAATTTCATCTTTTAATGGGTCGAAGGGGATCATAGGTTAACCTATGACCCCCTTCGATCCATATGAACAATTCTAATATGTCCCTAATGGACCTAGGACCCCTAAGGACATATGCCATCATGTAATGTGTCGAAAGGGGTCATAGGTCAACCTATGACCCCCTTTGACCCATAAGAATGATTCTCATATGTTTCTAGGGGTCTTCAAGATATATGTCATTATGTAATGGGTCAAAGAGGGTCATTGGTCAACCTATGAACCCCTTTGACCCATATGAACAATTCTAATATGTCCCTAGGTGTCCGAGGACCCCAATGGACATATGTCATCATTAAATAGGTCGAAGGGGGTCATAGGTCAACCTATGACCCTCTTTGATCCATATGAACAATTCTAATATGTCGCTAGGGGTCCTAAGACCCCTAGTGACATATGTCATCATTGAATGGGTCGAAGGGGTTCATAGGTCAACCTATGATCTCCTTTGATCCATATGAACAATTCTAATATATCCCTACGGGTCTTAGGACTCTTAGGGACATATGTCATCATTTAATGGGTCAAAGGGGGTCCTAAGACACCCTATGACCCCTTTTGACTCATATGAATGATTCTAATATGTCTTTAGGGGTCATAAGACGCGTAAGGAAAAATGTCTTCATGTAATGGATCAAAGGGTGTCATAGGTCAACCTATGACCCCCTTTGATCCATAAGAAGGATTCTAATATGTCTCTAGGGGTCCTAGGACCCCTTTGGACATATGTCATCATGTAATGTGTCGAAGGGGGTCATAGGTCAACCTATCACCCCCTTGGACCCATAAGAAACATTCTAATATGTCCCTAAGGGGTTGTATGACTCCTAGGGACATATGTCATCATGTAATGGATCAAAGGGGGTCATAGGTCAACCTATGACCCCCTTAGACCTATAAGAACGATTCTAATATGTCCCTAGGGTTTCGAGGACCCTTAGGGACATATGTCATCATGTAATAGTTCGAAGCGGGTCATAGGTCAACCTATGACCACCTTTGATCCATAAGAATGATTTTAATATTTCCCTAGGGGTCGCAGGACCCCTAGGGACATATGTCATCATGTAATGCGTCGAAGGGGGTCATAGGTCAACCTATGACCCCCTTTGTCCCATAAGAACGATTCTCATATGTCTCTAGGGGTTATGGGACCCCTAGGGACAAATTTTGTCATTTAATGGGTCAAAAGAGATCATAGATCAATCTATGACCCCCTTCGATCCATATAAATAATTCTAATGTCTCTGGGGGTCCTAGGACCCATAGGGACATATGTCATCATGTAATGTGTCGAAGGGGGTCATAGATCAACCTATGACACCCTTTGACTCATAAGAACGATTCTCATATGTCCTTATGGGTCCTAGGGACATATGTCATCATGTAATGGGTCAAAGGGGGTCATAGGTCAACCTATGACCCCCTTTGACTCATATGAACAATTCTAATATGTCCCTAGGGGTCCTAGGACCCCTAGGAACATATGTCATCATTTAATGAGTCAAAGAGGTTCATAGGTCAACTTATGACCTCCTTTGATCCAAATGAACAATTCTAATATGTCCCTAGGGGTCCTAGAAGGCTTAGTGACATATGTCATCATTTAATGGGTCGAATGAGGTCATAAGTCAACCTATGACCCCCTTTGACCTATATGAACAATTCTAATATGTCCCTAGGGGGTCCTAGGAACCCTAGGGACATATGTCATCATTTAATGGGTCAAAGGGGGTCATAGGTCAACTTATGACCTCCTTTGATCAAAATGAACAATTCTAATATGTTCCTAGGGGTCCTAGAAGGCCTAGTGACATATGTCATCATTTAATGGGTCGAATGAGGTCATAGGTCAACCTATGACCCCCTTTTACCCATATGAATAATTCTAATATGTCTTGAGGTGTCCTATGACCCGTAGGGACATATTTCATCATGTAATGTGTCAAAGGGGGTCATAGGTCACCCTATGACCTCCTTTGACCCATATGAATGATTCGACTATGTCTCTAGGGGTCCTAGGACCCCTAGGGACATATTTCATCTTTTAATGGGTCAAAGAGGGTCATATGTCACCTTTTGACCCCCTTTGACCCATAATACCAATTCGAATATGTCCCTAAGGGTCCTAGGACCGCTAGAGACATATATCGTTGTTTAATAGGTCAAAGAGGGTCATAGGTCACCCTATGACCCCCTTTGACCTATATGAACGATTCGAATGTCCTTAGGGTTCCTAGGACCCTTAGGGAGATATGTCATCATTTAATGGGTCAAAGAGGGTCATAGGTTATCCTATGACCCCATTTGACCCATATTACCCATTCGAATATGTTCCTAGGGGTCCTAGGGACATATGTCATCATTTAATGGGTCGAATGGGGTCATAGGTCACCCTATGACCCCCTTTGACCCATATGAACAATTCAAATATGTCTCTAGGGGTCTTAAGACCCCTAGGGACATATGTCATCGTTTCATGGGTCAAAGTAGGTCATACGATTCGAATATGTCCCCCTTTGACCCCTATGACCCCCTTTGACCCATATTACACATGGGTAAAAGCACAGATCTGTGTCACCATTTGTGATACAAAAACCTATTTTGGTCATATCTCATTTCTCTATCAAAACTCAAATTTTTAAAAAAACTAAAAATACCCATTTCTAGATCTTAAATTCAATATCATCATTATATAAATTTTTGAGTGTTTTGATTAGTTATAATATGTTATAATCTCAAAATATTATAAGTCAATATTTCAAAATTTCAAAAGATGCTCTCTCAAAAAATGAAAAAAAATAGTAAATCATATGAAAAAATTGAAAAAATTATATTTATCACTAGAGGAGAGAATCCTGTTAACGAATATGTAATTTTTTTTCAAGAAGGTATAGATTTGATAGGAAAGTTTTGACGGGAGATAAAAACTATTGGATTCTGACAAGGTCGAACTTGAGTACTTATAACAAAGAAAATATATATCAAAAATAATTATTTCTTTTTTTGTTCACTAGCTATACATGTCATCTATAAAATATTTTCAAATCAAAACAAAAAAAGATGATTTGCACATACTTGTTTGATGGGCACTACATCCTATATTTTTTACAGTTAAAAAAGGGACTTAAAAATAAAATAAAATGAATAATTCTTAGTCAAAAAATTATAAAAATTATAGGCATAAAATTCATACAATTCTACACATTTCATCGGTTTACATCATCTTCATATTTTAAACACAAATACAATTTTTTTTGTCATTAATGTTGAACTATCACATTCTGATATCACATTTCTTTATAAAAGGTGACACAAGTTTGTGCTTTTACCCCCATTCGAATATGTCCCTAGGGGTCCTACGACCTCTAGCGACATATATCATTTTTTAATGGGTCAAAGAGGGTCATAGGTTACCCTATGACCCCCTATGACGCATATGAACGATTTGAGTATGTCTCTATGGGTCCTAGGACCCTTAGGGACATATGTTGGCGTTTAATGGGTCAAAGGGTTTGACCCATATGAATGATTCGAATATGTCCCTAGGGGTCCTAAGACCCCTAGGGACATATGTCATCGTTTAATGGGTCAAAGAGGGTCATAGGTCACCCTATGACCCCCTTTGACCCATATTACCCATTCGAATATGTCCCTAGGGGTCCTAGGAACCCTAATGACATATTTCATCGTTTAATGGGTCAAAGAGGGTCATAGGTCGCCATATGACCCCCTTTGAACCATATTACCCATTCAAATATGTCCTTAAGGATCCTAGGAACCCTAGAGATATATATCATCATTTAATCAATCAAAGAGGGTCATAGGTCACCCTATGACCCCCTCTGACTCATATGAATGATTCGACTATGTCCCTAGGGGCCCTAGGACCCCTAGGGACATATGTCATCATTTAATGGGTCAAAGGGGGTCTCAGGTCACACTATGACCTCCTTTGACCCATATGAACGATTCAACTATGTCCCTAGGGGTCCTAGTACCCCTAGGGACATATGTCATCATTTAATCGGTCAAAGAGGGTCATAGGGTGACCTATGACCCCCTTTGACCCATAATACCTATTCGAATATGTCCCTAGGGGTCCTAGGACCCCTAGAGACATATATCATCGTTTAATGGGTCAAAGAGGGTCATAGGTCACCCTATGACCCCTTTTGACCCATATGAACGATTCGAATATATCCGTAGGGGTCCTAGGACCCCTAGGGACATATGTCGTCATTTAATGGGTCAAAGAGGGTCATAGGTTACCCTATGACCCCATTTGACCCATATTACTCATTCCAATATGTCCCTAGGGGTCCTAAGACCCCTAGGGACATATGTCGTTGTTTAATGGGTCAAAAGGGGTTATAGACCTATGACCCCCTTTGAC
The DNA here is from genome assembly GCA_028749045.1 of Cupressus sempervirens. Classification (NCBI taxonomy): domain Eukaryota; kingdom Viridiplantae; phylum Streptophyta; class Pinopsida; order Cupressales; family Cupressaceae; genus Cupressus; species Cupressus sempervirens. The sequence goes on along the minus strand of CM053785.1, from coordinate 400,620,317 downwards.
CCATATGAACGATTCGAATATGTTGGTAGGGGTCCTAGGACCCCTAGGGACATATGTCATCATTTAATGTGTCAAAGGGGGTCATAGGTCACCCTATGACCCCCTTTGACCCATATGAACGATTCAAATATGTCCCTAGTGGTCCTAGAACTCCTAGGGACATATGTCGTCATTTAATGGGTCAAAGAGGGTCATAGGTCACCCTATGACCCCCTTTGACCCATATTACCCATTCGAATATGTCCCTAGGGGTCCTAGAACCCCTAGAGACATATATCGTCATTTAATGGGTCAAAGAGGGTCATAGGTCACCCTATGACCCCTTTTGACCCATATGACTGATTCGACTATGTCCCTACGGGTCATAGGACCCATAGGGACATATGTCATCGTTTAATGGGTTAAAGGAGTTTATAGGTCACCCTATGACCCGTTTTGACCCATATGAACGAGTCAAATATGTCCCTAGGGGTCCTAGCACCCTTAGGGAGATATGTCATCACTTAATGGGTCAAAGAGGGTCATAGGTCACCCTATGACCCCCTTTGACCTATATTACCATTTGAACATGTCCCTAGGGGTCCTAGGACCTCTCGAGACATATGTCATCATTTAATGGGTCAAAGGGGGTCATAGGTCACCCTATGACCCCCTTTGACCCATATGAATGATTCGACTATGTCCCTAGGTGTCCTAGGACCCCTAGGGACATATGTCATCATTTAATGGGTCAAAGGGGGTCATAGGTCACCCTATGACCCCCTTTGACCCATATGAACGATTTAGTTATGCCCCTAGGGGTCGTAGGACCCCTAGGGACATATGTCATCATTTAATGTGTCAAAGGGTGTCATAGGTCACCTTATGACCCCCTTTGACCCATATGAATGATTCGAATATGTCCCTAGGGGTCCTAGGACCCCTAGGGACATATGTCGTCGTTTAATAGATCAAAGAGGGTCATAGGGTGACCTATGACCCCCTTTGACCCATTATACCCATTCGAATATGTCCCTAGGGGTCCTAGGACCCCTAAAGACATATATCGTCATTTAATGGGTCAATGAGGGTCATAGGATCTTTGACCCATATAAATGATTCGACTATGTCCCTAGGGGTCCTAGGACCCCTAGGGACATATGTCGCCGTCTAATGTGTCAAAGGGGGTCATAGGTCACCCTATGACCCCCTTTGACCCATATGAACGATTCGAATATGTCCCTAGGGGTCCTAGGACCCCTAGGGACATATGTAGTCATTTAATGGGTCAAAGAGGGTCATAGGTCACCCTATGACCCCCTTTGACCCATATTACCCATTCGAATATGTCTCTAAGGGTCCTAGGACCCCTAGAGACATATATCGTCGTTTAATGGGTCAAAGAGGGTCATAGGTCACCCTATGACCCCCTTTGACTCTTATATATTAATGATATACATATATATTAATAACATACATATTAATATAATTATATATATATATATATATATATATATATATATATTACATTATTATATTTAATGAAAATATTACGTTATTATATAGATATATTAATAACATACATATTAATATAATAATATTTATAATATATATTATATTTAATAAAAAATATTACATTTTTATATATATATATTATATTATTATACATATTAATATAATAATATATAATACATATTACATTTAATGAAAATATTACGTTATTGTATATATTAATAACATACATATTAATATAATAATATATAATATGTATTTTATATGTATATATATATATATAAATTACATTATTATATTTAGTAAAAATAATAATAATATAAATTATATTTATAGATTGTAATAAGATTAACATAAGATATTATTATATATTACGAGATTATATCTTGTATGTTGACATTACGTTATTATATATATATAATATATTAAAGTATGCCTTTGCATATTAATATAAGTGAAATAATTTTAAAATAAAAAACTAGAACTCTTAAATCGAATTCCCTTCCAAAATTTGAAAATTTTTTGAATTTAGCTACCGAGCCATATTGAATATCCAATTTGGAATCGGATATCCAATCAGGCTTAGTATTTACCAAGCTTGCCCGGTCAACCCCAAAGATGTGTTTATAGAGAGTTTTAGTGATACTCAAACTTCGGGTAGCCGTCTGACAATGTTATTTTGATCAAAATTGAATGAAACGAAATGGGTTTTTTAATATCGCTCTTTAGATTCCATCAATATAATTTCTGTCAAATTTTGAGTTCGATAAGTATTTATTAGTTAATTATCAATGAAGATTATTGTAAAGTGCTGATTTACATACTGAATGAATAATAGTTATAACTTTCAAACGGTATAACATTTTTTAAATCTAAAATTTGCATCACATTCTATACTTCGCCTAGTATAAGAAAAAAAAATTAAATTAAATTTGGTCAAATTTTCTATTAGTTAGGGTGGTCAGACATGGGACTTTTTTTAATCCAAAAAAGTTTTGGTAAAAAAATCATATTTAATTATTTATTTGGAATAAAAATATCAAAAAATATGCGTCACATCCGGGCATGAGTCTAGTTTTCATATCTATAATTATATTTTAAAAAATTATGATTTGATTTTGATTAAGGTGGTTAGACATACACCTACTTTTTATTTTTGCCTTGAAATTTTCTTAGTACTGCATTAAAATTCAAACTTTTGACCAATCAATTATTTTTTCCTCTTGATAAGGCCTAGTAGTTTAGAAACTAAATTCAATTTTCTACAAATTATTTTCTTACAACTTTTTGATATAAATTCCATAACCACTTCAAAATTATGTGTCAAGTTGACATAAACCTGATTTGCTGATTTTTCACTGCCACATAAGGCCATAGTTTGGTACACCATGATCCTGCACATACTCAAGAGGGTTGAAATTCAAAATCAATCACAACCAAGGTGATAGAGGGAGAAATTAAATGAATTTTTAAAAGCTACACCTACATACTAAGATGTTTATATGTCTTTGGCATTGTTGCCAAAGAGGGAGAAGATGTTTGGAATTGATCAAATGAAGATAGAGAGAGAAACATAAATGAAGTAATCAGAATAATAGAAGGAGATGTGAAGTTATAATTTATTTTTTTGCATTTGACTTACTATTCTAACCTAGTTAGCTTGTGGTTAAATAGTTTAGTCTAATGGTTGATCAGTTTGGTTTTCCATCAATGCCAAAGAGGGAGATTGTTGAAAATTTGATTGAAAAGCTCATTATTGAAGACCAAAGAGGGAGATTTTTATTAAAGAATGTTTTCAATTATTACTTTTTCATTGATGTCAAACCTACTACTTATAGGAATGACATTTTCTTATAAGATCCAAGTACTATCACTTAGTTGATTAATGAAGAGGATTTGATCGACAAGATGTGACAAGAGAACCTAAGGGAAAGGTTGAGTTATGATGTTGTAATGAAGTGCAAGGATTATTTAAGACAATGGTTAAATGATGTATTGATAACATAGTCAAGGATACAGAGGTTGGTCACACTTAGAAACATTGGAGGAAGAAGTTGTAACAAGGTTGATTGCAAAGCTTAAACTAAGATCTTTAGAGTGCTGAGCAAGTTAGTTGAAGCTGAGAAAATTCTCAGTAGGAGCTGAGTAATAGAAAATTCTAGTGTGTGCCGAGTGATCTTCAAGTGTTGAGAAGATCAGGTGTTGAGCATCAGAAAATTCTTAGTTGGTGTTGAGTGATCTTTAGGTGCCAAGCATCAAGAAAAAATTAGTTGATGCTAAGTAACACAGTATGTGCCAAGCACCAGTATTTCAATAGTGGCGAGCAGCTACATTATTTCAAATAATGAAGATTTTTCAAATCTAGGATGACATAGCCATCACATTAAATTTTGTGAACAAGTTGGAAGATGAGGATGATGAGCTGGTGGCATAGAATCCTATGTAAGCCATTTTTGAGCGAATTCTAAAGGATTATTCAAGAAGTTTCTAGAGGAAACAAAATATGGGTTAGATGCAATGAATCCTACCTAATCCATATGAATTAAAATTAAAGAATGGAAGAATCAAGCAGGAAAAGGAACTGCAAGATTTATATTTAAGGAGTCACAGACCAAGAAGCAAAGACCTATTGATACTACTACTGTTGAAGAGCCAAATCTATGAAGTGGTTAGAAGGGTGTCAAGGTGGTGACATCGAGGAGAAGGAAGAGCATAGATGATCTACTTCTATAAGTGGTCATAAAGAGATGATTGCACTAGTACATTGAGTATGGAGACTCAAGAAGATAAAGCATGAAAGGAGGACAAGCTAGCAGAGTTGCGAAGATTGAAGGTTAGGCAAGGGTATGAGCTAAGAAGTGATCTGAGATCTGCAAGATAAGTTGTATGTTGTGGTCACGTCAAGATTTTCTAATACTCTCTAGCAATTGTATTAGATTTGAAAAATCCTATGGACTTAGGTTGGTTTAATAGCTATTTGTAAATCCTTTAATAGGGTGGCATTCCATGTTAATGTTCTATAGTCCTTTAATTAGGCCCACTTCTAATAGGGTGGATAAATCCTCTAACAAGGTCACATTTGATAGTGTTTTGTAAGCCTTTAATAGGGGAGGCCTTTCATAGGGCATCACTTCAAAAGAGTGAGAATTGAGTAGCATATTACTGGTGGTTTTTCCCAAATTGGGTTTCCACATAAATCACTATGTTATGTGTTGATTTCTTATGTGTTATGCTTGCATGTTGATTTATAGCAACTTGCTGATTAGATAAGTTAAACCTTGGATAAATGAATGGTTGAATGGGCTCACTATACTTAGTGAAAAAGTTTGAATAGGACATTTGGACCTTGAATAACTAATTCACTCCCCCTCTATATTATTCTAAAGAATTCCTAACAATACATATAATGTTCTACACTAAATACTTAAACATTATAAATATAACCAATCTCAAACTTAATACATATTTATTAATAATTATATTTTACATTTCTTAGTAGTTGTGAGCATACATGATCTATTACAATGATATAGAATAATTGTGGGGGGGGGGGGGGGGGGCGCTTAATCTGCTATCCTCAAGTCCTAATGTACCAATTGAACTTTTAAACAGTTGAAATTTCTTAGATCTAAACATTCTATAACTTAGTCTCTATAAAAAATAACAACAAACATAAACTTGTAGTCCATTTTCCCAATGATAACAAACTTGTTGAATGTAAAACATTAATAGTAAAACATCTCAGATAACATCCACACAAGTTTGACACTAGGAATTCATGTGGAAACCCAATTTGGGAAAATCCACTACTGACATGTCACTAATTTTTTACTCTTCCAAAGTTGGCTCTATGAGGAGCCAACCTTGTTAAATGTTACAAAACACACTAATGACTGTGACCTTGTTAAAGGATTTAATCACCCTATTAAGAGTGGCCTTGTTAGAGGACTTAAGAACACTTCATTAGAATTCACCTTGATTAAAGGATTTACATATGACTGTTAGTCAACCTTCATTAAAGGATATCAATACCAATACAATGGTTAGAAAGTAACAATAAGTTGATCTAATAAATAAAAATCACTCTATAAATACATACCACAGTTTTGTCCAACAATTAACTCATTAATTGCCCTCCATTACCATCTCCATCACTAGTTTTTTGGGAATCCCTTCAAGCAACCACTCTTCACCTCAACACTTCATTATTTAGCCTTCTTCTTAAGTTCACCAATCAACAAAACCAACAACTTTCTTCAACGTTACTAAGTTCTCGACCAACTCTGCTAACCTCTTCAATTTTATCCTTTATCCCTCCTGAAATAGGTAATTCTAATGTTTTTCCACTTCAACATCACCATAGATCTTAGGTTAAGTCAAATTCATCAAATCCTTCCATCATTTCATCTCCTCTTTCTCTTCTAGAAACTTCTAGAAACTTCTACTTGAATTATTGCATATAAATTCTCAAACATGGTTTCCCTTGAATTAAATGCTCCAAGTCATCCATCCTTATCTTTAAAATTCTTTACATATAACAAGAAATCAACTATATTGGTTAGAAATCATGATTTTCACATTATCTGTCAAATGCTATCCCTTGATTTAACACTGTGTTTTGACACTTAGTCATCATTGGATTACTCAGTCGCTACTTACTATTCTTTTTGGTATATCTACTAACAATCAACTAATACTAATACTTGGTTGACATTATATTTTTCTAAGATTATACTATCACTCGGTCAACTCTAGCATCACTCAAATTAAACTTCAAGTTCCTTAATCATTTTCTCTTTTTCTCGATCATGTCCATGCATTTGGTCATTCTTTGATCACTTCATCGAGACTTCAATACGACTATCTCTTCACTTAGGTTATTATTAAATAATCAAATTATGTTGTCAAAGTCTAACTAATCAAGTGCCCATGATAATTCCTCATAACTCAACCTTTTCTCTAAGTCCTTTTGTTATGTTCTTCTCAAATCCTCTTCATCTATTATCTTGATATGTCACTCTACTTAGATATCAACTATCTTAATAATAATGTTTGAAATCAACAACAACATAACAATTGTTTCAATTGTAGTTTCCAATAATCTCCCTATTTGGCATTGATAATAATACCTCTAGTTACCATGCAATCCAAAACATGTAATTACTTCAAGTATCTCCCTCTATGTTTAGTAAAAGATCTTCATTAATATCCTTATTTTCATTTAGATTCTCACCTAAGTATCCGACAATCTTTCTCTTTGTAGTTTTATTTTGATTCTCATTCATGTAACTCTAATATGCAACACACAGACTCCCTCTATCATATCAGATCATGAAATCAATCAACTCCCTCTTGTATTATTGGAAACACCATATTCTCCCTCTTTGAAAAAGCTCTCATCTCCATATGGAGAACTGTATATCATCTCCCTCTTTGACAATAATACAAAAGACACTTCAACTTTCTCATGCATCTTTACCATGTAGATTTCTTCATGTTCTAGTACTTTTCAATATTATTCATCATCTATTATTTGTTCTAATGACTGATACAACATTCTATTCTTCTCTCTTCACTATTTTAGGAAACTCCTAAAGTATGACTTTTTATATCAACTTGTAAGATATTCTGATTAACTCATTTCATGTAGAGCTTAATCTAAGGTTAAGTATCCTTTTCTAGGGGAATCATCCCTAATTTATCTCTAGGATGTACTCGTGTGCATCCTTAAGTAAATCCTTATTGAAAATATCATCTATTTTATCCTTAGTGTTCACATATTCTAATCTCACTTCTTTGTCTTGAACTAACTCTCTCTAGTAATGATACTTAATAGCAATATGCTTGGGTTTTTTGTGCATTATAGGGTTCTTTAATATATTTTGTGAGGCCTCATCCTGATCCATCATATCACATTTAATAGATTTTATTTTGACACATTATGACTCGATATCATGTTTGAAACATTATTTGTTGGACTGGACATTATCTATATAATTAATGTTATACGATGCTTTACTTTAAAAATGCTTAATAATATCATTTGATGTTTAATGTGTAGGCATGCATTATGATGGTGTATTTTAGTAAATGATTCATAATTATGAATATATTAATACTTTAATTATGTAATTAGTAATGATTAAATATGTGTGCAGAAATGAGAAAATGTTATTTAAATAAAAGTTAATTTTTTGATCAATGTGATTATTCAAATTTGGTTTAAATATATGAATGTGATGTTATCGAACTGCTAATATATGAATTTAGTGTACAGGATAATTAACCATGGAATTAATTAGAGAAACAATAATTAACCCTATGTACAAACTCTAAGACTAAGGTTGAATCTAATAAAGTGATTCGAACCTCATTATCTAATACTTAATTTGTATCACAATCTGAATGTATGGCTATCATTCTATATTTTGTGACGTGTCAAATTTTATGTAAAAGTAAATCTTAGGGTGTCACTTGACACTTGTTATATGCATATGTGTGTCGGTATGTGAATTTAGGGTTAGCAGATTAACCCACTAATCTAAGACTGATTAGTTAGTAACCTAAATTAGTTCCCCTTAATTAGAGTTTAGTTGATAGGTTACATCCTTAGGATTTTTGAAGACCAAATATTTCAAGCTACTTGTATAGGTCATAAATTGATCATATAAGTCAAAATTAATGTAATTCAAGTGCCGAAGCACTATGTGTATGGGTTAGGATTCTTTTCTACCTTTCTAGAGCTTCTTAGCAACATTTATGACCCCTAAAATATCCTAATTTCCCTTTTTTGTGAAAATGGATCATCTCCATAAGGTTACACTCCTTCAAAGAGGTTTCCTTTATACTAGGGTCAAGTGAGAAGACCATAGGAGGCTTAAAGTCAAGTTTGGAGTTATTTTTATTTTTGGTAGAAAAGTTTGACGGCTATTTAGTGTCCCTTTGAAGAATTGAGGGTTGTTCACCCATTCCCTACATTTAAGAGGTCAACTTTGGAATTGCAAGAAGGAGAGGATTTAGCTCATCTCAAACTTCATTGACATAACCTTTGTGAAGGTAGGTTCTCCATTGCCATGGTTATGCCCTTTTATTCATTGCTTGTATGTGGTAAAGTCTTTCATATTGTAGCATCGTTGTAGTTGTATCATGTGAGGGATGGGTATTGTGGGTTTTACTTTCTTTATTTTCATGTTTCTATTCCTTTTTTGGTAATTGTGAAGAGATCATTGGCATTACTCACCCTTAGATAGGATAGAAGTGGCCATGTATGGGGGAATGGCTTTGTTGGATCCTAGTTTAGTGCAAAGTCTCTTCACATGTTGAGGAGATGCATGAAGCAAGGTATTATGGGCCCTTTCTTATCAATGCAAAACTATTTTTTGTTTTGGGACAATAAAGAGAAAAAGAAACAAAAGTTTATGTGATTTGGTAGCCTTGGAAGAGGCATTTGATTTGTGTTCTTCATTGACATCTCCTACCTAGAAAAATCCAGCTTCTTCCTAGTCATAGGTTCATTATGAAACCTATTGTGCATACCTTGGATGGGAATTATGTGTTGAGTTATGTCATTGTGATTGGTCTCTAAATTTCACCCAGTCGGTTACTATTTCTCCTAGCTCGGTGGTTGGCCTTTCAGGGCACAGGATGCGAGGTGAGCTCTCCATGGTTGTTCTTTATGTTTTGTAGATTGACAAGATAGGTTCTCATGATGGAGAAATCCTAATTTTCTTGAAGCTCTAATGGTTATCTTGATGTCATGTTATTGGAGGTTTCCCCATTATAATACCATCTATTGTAATTGTATATCCATGTTGAGAATGATTATGAAAAAATGGATTAAATGTTGTAACATCAATATTGATTAATATAAATTTAGTTATTGGATGAAACAATAAATTTTTGTGATCAAGTTTTATTAGATTATAAATCATACCTTACTTTCAATTATATTGCTTTGCAAAAAGTTCAAGTTGAAAACTCTCTACTTTCTCCATGAAATCTAGGATTCACTTTATTGTGTTCAAGAGTATTAGGATGTGGATGTATGAATTACTTAATCTACATATGGAAAAAATAAAAATGTAATAAAATCAATGTTCAATGTAGATATGATCATCTTACTTGCATCTTAAAACCCTAGCCTTTATAAATTTTATTATATCAACAAATTTTACCTTATATTGCATTGTATGTAAATTACCTAAACTCACTCCTAACTTGGATACAAAACAACTTATAACCATATTGTATTTAAATTTCATTCAATAAAATGACCAAACATTAATACACTCTACCATTATAAAATTCCAATGAGGAAACCTAGTACTTTGAAGGAGAAAAGAAAACTTATAGTTTTCATCTATTTGAGAGAGCCAAAATGCTCTCTAGAAATTGTATGAGAAATTTTTTTCACAAAAAGTAATAGGGAATATTCTTTAAAGACACTCTCTTCAATTCTTTTAGAATTCAAATTAAAAAAATATTAAAAAATTTATCTAAAATCTACATTCTAAACTCTTAAACTACCCCCTCTACATATCATCTCACCTAACTCACTCCTCTAGTAAAACCCTTCTCCCATGCATTCTGGGATGTTGATGCCACCCCCCACTTGACCCATTCCATCCTCTTACATGAGAAGTATGCAGACATGGATTAAGAGGTGGGGGAACACAAGTAAACATGTGCAATAAATTTTAAAGGGATTGCATTGTAATAAGTTCTCCTAACTACCCTCCTATTGGCTCTTTCTCCCCACCAAAGCCTCTTCCAACATGTACCTTGAATCAAAATAAGGTTGACTATAGATATTAGTGCATTCCCCCAAGTCAGACCTAACATAACCACATGGGAATGGGCACAGACCAAGTGGATGTTGGGCTGAGTTTTTTTGGATTTTTCTTTAAAGTTTTAAACATTCAAATTGCCCCAACTCACCTAAGCATACCATGATAGGGATAAAGCTTGGGAATGCTTGCCAAGGTTGGGAAGTGTGTAAAGGGTTTCAAGTGGTGTTCCCCCCAACTTGGGAAACTACCCAAGGTCTTGGGAAGGGTGTTTAGAGGCATGCAGGAAAGTAGGTGTTAAGGGTTAGGTTAGTAGTTGGTAATTATGCTTAGTTAGTTAGTTAGTAAATATAGTATATAGTTAGCTCCTAATTAATTTATTAATTATGGGAGTAAGTTAGATATTTTTTTAGTTAATTTTAGTATTTCAATTTTGACATTAATAAGTATGTTAGAAAAAGTGTGGTTAGAATATAGACTTAGGTTAGTATTAGGTAGTTGGTAGCATTGGTAAAATAAGTTGGTAATTCCTTGATATTAATAGGTGTTTTGTGTATCACATATTTCATATCGATAAAGGAGTTAGGGAAAATAAAAATTAGGTTTATTGTGATTTTATAATAAAACAAAGCCTCTTGATGAGTTTTGACAATAGTATCTAAAAGAGAAATCGTAGAGTTTTAAGGGATTGAGGGAAAGGTGAAGTATCTCATGTTTCCTATATATGTATATATGTTTACATATTAGTGAATTATTTTTAAAACATTATAATATTCAATTTAAAGATTTAATTAATTATAATTTTAAATATTTATTAAGTTTTTGTGTGAATATGTCATCGAGATTGTAAGTATTTATGTAACTTTCAAAAGTGGTATAAATCAAGTTGACTGGGTAACTTAATAGGGTGATTGGTTTATAATTAGTAGATGAGATGGAGGTCATAATTAGTTTATCAAAAATTATATAATATTTTTATTTAGTTCTAAATGAGTAGGTTATAATTGGGATGAAGTATGAAGGTATTGCTAGGTCAACCTGTAAATGAAATACAATACACCTATAGGTTTATCTTGTAATATGAATTGAGAAGGTATCAAACAAACCTAACACAACCAATATAACTAATCAAATGTTCCCTAATTATTTCATCACACTTTATCAAACATGAAACTATATTTAATCAACCAATCCATTCATTCTAACCTAGGTGTCCCTATTGCACTAAAACCTAAGGTTTTGTCATTGTGCAGTAGGGTTGAGATGTCTACTCTTCATCATTATGAATTAAAAATAAAACTCACTTCAATCCTATTTTAGCTCTTTGTAACATATTCAATTTAGTATGTGCTAAACATGTGTTGGTTAACTTTAAAAATAATTGTTGTTGTGTTTTTTTCCCAATTTTTGGGCATAACATTTTGGTATCATAGCATCAATTTCAACTCTAGGAACCTCAAACAATTACATTTCAACTTATTTAAACTCTAATGTTTTGTGAAGGGTACCTCCCATTACATGAAATGCTCGATGAGGTAGACGTCATAGAGTTGCATATGCTAGGGTAGAACAGGGGAATGGACCACCACCTCTACCTCCACCACCACTTCCACCACCGACACTACCTCCACCACCATGATGCAACCCTAATCAAGTTATTTTGAATGCCCTCCAAACCCTGACTGTAATAGTCTAGCAGAGGATACCACCCATAGTACATCCTAAGAAGCATAATCCAAAAGGGGAAGCATAGGTACCCATAGGTGGCATGAAAAATGATAGAGAGAGGAGTAGGAGTCCTCCACTAATGAAAGTGTAGGAAATGAGATCAGGGAGGTTTTACAACTCCAATCGCCATTGTTTTTTAGTTCCTTAGATGGGGCAGTAGTAGAGGTTTGGTTATAGAGTCTACAATAGTGCTTTGGATTACACCCTTATGTGAGTAATCTAAAGGCATGACTTGTAGTACATCTACTATGGGAGAATGCCTCCAACTGGTGGTAGCACAAAGAGTCCATAGGAGTGAGGATTAACACCCTCACATGGGAAACATTTTTGGCCAAATTCTGTGAGAGGCGTCTTTCTGAGAATTTTAAATATAAGTAGATAGAGGAGTTCCATTCTATATGGTAGAGGGACTTTACAATAGCCTAGTATGAGAGCCAATTTTTTGATCTCCTTCCTCACATTGAATATATGAAGAATGAGAAACTGTGGATCCATCATCTCATAATGAGCCTTAATTTCTCACTTCAAGGTATAGTATGCTTGGCATTCCTCACTACTTTTAGATGGATAGTTGAGATAACACTAGGTGTTGAGGATACTCATGGTAGATAGGAGTATCAATATTGGTCTCTAAATTAAAACCCTACTCAACAATCAAGACAATAGAGACCCACTTGGAAAGGGAATCAAAATAACTTAGTATGGTCCTTTAAGGGCCAACAATTAGAACATCAAAAACCACAACAAGTCTCTAGGAAGAAATTATCATAGGGATATTAAGGCTCTAAGACCAAGTAGTGGTAGTCATAGGGTCTTAAATAGGATCAGAGGACACAAGCCCCATAGTCATAGTTGGTGAGGAATAAACAGTCCTCTAGGGGTGGTTACAATGGATCTAGTAGGACTAGAGGTCCACAGTAGTCCAAATCATAAGGTGTACAAGTTTGTACCCAAGTACCATGGTACGCTTGTGGTGGCATGGGTCATGTAGCTAGAGTGTTTGTACGAATATTCATTGGGTGGTCATAAAGTGGCTATCTCAAAGCCTATAGTTGGTGATATGGGTAGATCCCATAGAGTGTTTACAATAGTTGATAACTGGTAGGCTAAGCATCAGGCTACAGTTATCGAGGCCACAAGTATGATATGAGGTAGCATGTTTGCTATTTTATTTGATTCTGAAGCTACTAACTCCTTTATATCTCCATTTATAGTGGAGCATTATGGGCTAGTGGCATTTAAACAAGATTTTAGTTGGCAAGTAGAGTCAGCCTCAATAGTGAGTGTGTCAATTAGTTCTATGGTACATAATTATTAGATTCAGACTAGAGACATGTCCATGATGTTTGATCTACATATTATTCCTCTAGGTTCAAATGATGTATCCCTTGGCATGGATTGGATTTATGCCCACAATGCAAAGATGGATTGTCAATAGAAAAGGGTATAGTGTGTGGATGAGCATGGGATTCCTAGGGTGATCTCCAAAGTGCAAAGACTTGTATCTCTTCATATGATTTAAAGTATGTATCTTAGACAATGCATACGAAAGAGATGTCAGTTGTATTCTATCAATATTTGTGACAAAGAGGAGGTTTTAGAGGGGAGCTACCCCTCAATGATTTTACTATTCTATAGGAGTTCTTAGATGTATTTCCTTCAGAGTTCCCTCGTATTCCTCCACTTAGAGTAGTTGATTTTTACATAGACCTTATGCTAGGGCTTAAGCCAGTATCAAGAGAACTATATAGGATGACTACTCATGAGCTCAGTGAGCTAAAGACTCAATTGGAGGAACTATTAGATAAAGGGAATAGTAGACCTAGTATGTCACCTTGGGGTGCACTAGTGGTCTTCGTGAAGAAGATAGATGGATCACTTAGGTTGTACATTGACTATCAATAGTTGAACAAAGTAACCTATAAGAACTGATACTTACTTCCAAGGATTGATGATCTCTTCGATTAGTTATAGGGTGCCCGAATATTCTTGAAGATAGATCTAATGTTAGGTTATCATTAGTTGAAGATTTTGGAGAGTGATACAAAAAAGAATGCGCTTTGTACAAGGTATGGTCACTACAAGTTCACTATGGTACCATTTGGCCTCATGAATGCTCTAGCTATATTCATGAACCTTATGAATGGATTATTCTATACCTTTTCGAATAAGTTTGTAGTCATACTCCTAGATGATATTTTGATATATTCTCCTGATAAGAAGGGCATGAGGACCACTTGAGACAAGTGTTGTAGAAGTTGGGAGAAAACTAGTTCTATGGTATCTTGTCAAAGTGTAGATTCTTCAAACATAAGATACATTATTTGGATCATGTTATATTAGGTGATGGGGTGTTAGTAGATCCATCAATTATTAGGGACACCATGGATTGGCCAGCACCCACTAGTGTCACTGAGGTGAGGAGTTTTATGGGACTACTAGGATATTACTCACACTTTATTGCAAGATTCTATAGATTGGCATACACAATCACATCCCTTCAAAGAAAGGGAAGAAGTATGAGTGGATAGAGAACTCTGAGATATCTTTCCAAGAGCTCAAGATATCCCTCACAAGTGCACCAATTCTTCTAGTGCTAGATCCTTCTACAAATTTTGTGGTGTGTACAAATGCATCTTTAGATGGTATAGGGGTAGTCCTTATGTAGGATGGATGACCTATTTCCTATGAGTCTAGGAAGTTGAAGAATCATGAGCTTAATTACCCTGCTTACAACCTAGAGCTTATAGCAGTTGTAAATGCTTTAGTGAGGTGGTGGCACTTCCTTATAAATCATAGATTTGAACTTCATTCTGATCTATAGAGCTTGCAATACATATTCACAGAACTAACCCTTAATTCTAGGCAAAGAAGGTGGATGAAGTTCCTTTGTGAGTATGATTTTGATGTCCATTACATCAAGGGAAAAAATAATGTGGTTGTAGAGGCCTTAAGTATAAGACACCATGAGCTTTCATCTATGACTACTTGCACCAATTTGAGAGAGTGTATCCTACATCATTTTCCAAAAGATGAGCTATATAGAGAGGTTAGTCAGTTGATGCATTCTTAGAGACCTTAAAAGGGAAGTACTCAGAGTATTCATTGGAGTCCGATCGAATTTTGTGTCATAGAGGACATATTTATGTGCCTTTCATTAGGGGTTTTCATGAGCTCATTGTACTTGAGGCTTATAGAGCACCTTATTTAGTGCTAAAAGCTACATGTAGATCTAAGATAGATATATCATTGGCTAGGCATGAGAGTGTAGATTTCTAGTATTATTGCAAGATGCCTTGAGTGTCAGAGGGTGAAGGTAGAGTACCGTCATCCTAGTGGGCTTCTTCAGCCTCATGAGATTCCAGAGTGGAAGTGGGATACTATTTCTATGGATTTTATTTTTGGTCTTCCCATGTTGTCTTATCACTATGATGCTATTTTGGTGATGGTTGACATGTTGACCAAGGTTGCCCATTTTTCACCCATGTGTACTACTTTCACAACATGAGACATAGCTTGAGTATTTTTGTAGGATATTGTTAGATTTCATGGCATTCTTTGTAAGATCTTCTTAGATAGAGACTCACTATTCACATCATCCTTTTGGAGAGAGTTATAGGCAATAGTGGGTGTATATGAGAAATGTTAGTATGCTAATAGAAACCAAATTTAAATAAAGCTTCTACAAACTAAACAAAATTCATAAACTTCAAGATAGACTAAGATGAGCTCTCAATTAATAATATGAGCCATTAATGGGCTCTCTCAATGAGAAGCTTTCTTGTTGAGTAGCTTTGTCTAAATAGATAGGATGTATGCTCAAGCTTATGCTTCAAAAAGGGCTTCAAATGGAGTTGAAGTTTGGGTGTGAGTGTATGGTTTTGATGTAAAATGGCTTCTTAAAATGGCATTATAACTTTACTTCATAGATTGTGTTATTTTTCAAAGGGGAAGGATCCAATTTATAGGCAAGAGGCTTGAGGGATTGAGGGCTAAGATGCAAGGATGGGGAAAAGCTCATGGAGGGCTCAGATTGCATGAGAGGAGAGCACATAGATTGTGCTTCCTTACAGCCAATCAGGGAGTGACACATGTCATAGGGTGAGATGATGGAGGAAAGGGGAAGGATGAGTCAACAAAGGAGGTTCAAGGGATAAAATATTCATAAAGACCCTCATAATGGCTTGTAAGAGCAATAAAAGGGCTTGGAAGAGTCATTTATGGCCTAGTGGGCTTCATAAAGTTTTATGGTTGAGATATTTTGAGGGAGATGAGACCAATTTCGACTTGGGCTTGATTAGGAGGGTTTTAAGCTTGCTTAGGATGATGCAAATGATTAGAGGATGGATTAGGATGGTTTAGGATTAGCTTAGGGATAGGCAAGTGGATGGCATTTAATGAGGGTGGGTGAAGGAGGAGATATTTGTTAACTTTGGCTTGGGTTAGTAAGTTTTAACCCATTTTTAGGGAATGTGACAAGGTTAGGAGGGGATTAGGATTAGGTTTAAAGACATCTTCTAGAAGAGTCTTGACTTTGGATGAGGATAAAGACTTTCTAAAATAGTCTAGAACTTCCTAGGATGAGGATGAAGACTTTCTAGAAGAGTCTAGAACTTCTTAGGATGAGGATAAATTATATTTGTAGGAAATAAATAAAGTTTTATTTATTTCAAGGGTTTGGGTTGAGGAGATATTTATTAAAACTTTTTTAATAAACATGAGGATTAATATTTAATCTTAATTAAATATTTTGAGTTGGGATTAGGGGTAGAAAATGATGGGATTAGCCTTTAATCAAAATTAAAGAAGGATTAGAAGATTTTGGAAGAGGTTAGTGGTCTTAAGGAAATTGGCCAAGTTTTGGGAAAAAAATAAATTTTTTAATTTATTTTGGGTTTTTTGGTCAATTTATTAATTAAATAATTAATAAATAAGGAAATAATATTTAAATAAGATTTAAAAAATTTTGGGAGGGATTCCTTAATTAAATATTTTTAATTAAGATAAAGGGATTTAACGGCATAAAAATAAATAAATAAATTAAATAATTAATTAATTAATAAATGATGATGTCATCAAAAATTTTTCAGAAAATAAAAATACTTTATTTTCTAAAGGTTTTTAGGTGTCTACATTTTGCCCCTCTTTGATGTGATGCCACAAGTGGCATGGCATCAAAGATAAGAAAATAAGATGCCCAAGGCTAGAGCAGAAGAGGAGAGAATGGACTGTGAGATGTTTTTACCCCTCTTTGATGTGATGCCGCAAGTGGCATGGCATCAAAGATAAGAAAATAAGATGCCCAAGGCTAGAGCAAAAGAGGAGAGAATGGACTGTGAGATGCCCCCTCAAGAAGGCGGCAGGGAGAGAAAGCGAGGCTCGATGGCTTCTTGAAAAGTACAAGAATCTTGGATGAGCAAGGAAACTCAGATTGGCAAAGAGAAGGGGCTGAATTAGCTCAAACTCTCACTATGGGAGAATGATAAAGGAGAATCAGATGCACAAGAGGAAGCAAGCTTAAGACTTTAGGGAAGGTGGAGGATGAAGGAGCGGAGCGCTATAAAAAGGAATCCAGGATAGGGAGATGGATAAGGGGATTAAAAAGCTAATGCAACAGGATTTCAAAGAGTTAAATTCGCGAAAGATGGGTTTCGGAGATCCCTAGGACTAGGATTGTGGATCTCGAAAGATGAGGCTTGGTGGATTGATTTGGATTGGTGGATCCCTAAGACTAGGATTGTGGATCCCTAAGACTAGGATTGTGGATCCCTAAAGCTAAAGGTGAGGAGTGATTCAAAGAGATACTGATGCATAAGCTAGGGTAGGAGAGACAGATGTTGGATATGGATGGGGGATAATGGAGGTGAAGTAAAACCATTGAAGCTTTTTGAGCGGGGGGATACTTCAAAGAGAAGTACCACCATGTAGTTGAGCACTAGATTTGCTATAGGACTGTTGGTTAATTGCCAAGGTTACCAAGAACATCAAGGCCTTTTCACCAACTGTCCAGAGGACTGACGAACTGACTCAAAAAAAACACGCAAGGATTGCCCCAGCATCACACATGAATCTCGAAAGAATTAGAGTGGAACCAACACTGGGTAACCCACAAGCAGAAAAAAAAAACAAACAAAAGACTTGATCAAGACCTTATGCCCAGATTGCCCCATTCGTAGTATACCATGATATGGAAGATCGTGGCAACTTTGAGGAGGGAACAAAAAGATTGTTTGGAAAAGATACTTCAAGACCCAAAAGGGAAGATTCCAAATCGAAAGAAAGTGAAAATCCAAAAGAGAACTATTTTCCAACGAGATGGGTAGGACAAGGTACTAACGGACCAAGATCAGACATGAGGAAAGCTATATCCTACAAGGATATATCGGAGAGCACCTAAGCTGATGGATCTGGATGAGTGATGCATCTGGCAAGCTGAACTAAGAAGGATAACACTTTGGTGACAGGAGATCTAGCTAAAGGATGCATTGGAATAACTAACCAAGATGTGTGATGTGTGCAAGATGCTGATCAAGGAGGAACTAACATGAAAGTTGGATAGATACAATGCTACTAAGCTAAAGAGGATGTACAAGCTGATGGACCAAGATATTTACAAGCAAGCTAATCAAGATATGGTACAAGCTAACGAACCAATGATAGGTATGATATAGATGGATAAAAAGCTCAGGATGAGAGGATAGTGGGATGGCTCAAGTTGGTGCAAGAGGCAGAAGCTAACGATGAGGTGATAATGCAAGATATGGATTTGGCAGGATGCATCCAATGATGATGAGAGATTTTGTAACCAAGGATAGCTAGAGGAGCGAGATGAGATGGCTGGATAGGATGGTAGATAGCTAGGATTATGATGGATATAAAGAGATGACATTGGGTTTGCATGAGGATAGCCTTGAGCTAGATACCAATGACAAGGGAGGATTGACAAGACAAGATCTCCAAGGAATATAGTACCCCCAGTCAGAAGATGACATGTGAAATGAGGTCTTACGATGGATGTGATAGTATTGAAGCTAGGATGGAAAAGTTGAAGGTGCTAGGGAGATGGATGATAGCTGGGATGGTTGGTTGAAGCTACAGGAGACAAGTGGATGGTGTGAGATGGAAGATGGAGGGTGGAGGATAGGTGGATAGATTGGAAGATGGAGTTGGATGTCAAGAGATGACCAAAAGCATGAGGGTGATAAGCTAAGCTGGGGATGGCAGGATTATGCATGATGCTTGTTTGCCAAGTTTTCATCATGGTACTTGTCCAAGGCACTTGAATTGCCAAGTTTTCACCAGTGGACGCTTTATTTTTCTTTATTATTTTTTGACTTTTTGACTTTCAACTTAGCTGGAATGATTTTGGCTTTCTTCAGCTATTTTTGGCTCATAGATGTTGGTAGGATGGATGAAAAAGGATTGGATTGAACAAGTGGAATGGCAAGTGGGAGTTTGACAGATAATGGATGCAAAGACATAAGGCTTGTGGGTAAATGGATGAGGAAAATGGAAAGATCATCATTGGCACACACCTTGAGAGGTGATAAAGTAGTGGGAAAGATGGTTTTGAGTGAGGTTGAGGAGAAAATGGAGGAAGAGAAAGATAAGGACTAAAAGTAGAGTTGGAAGATGGAGGATGGGAAATTTAGGATAAGAAACATATGGACTAAAAGTGGATTGGGGGGATGAAGGATGCTTATATGGGGATTTGGATGAAGGATGGATGGATGAGGCTTTTTGAGTAGCATGAATGGATGCCAATTGAGATTTTTCTTTGAGATGCATTTCTTTTATGAGAATCTTGGGTATCCACATGATTTTTGACTTTTTTAGCTTGGGCTTTTGTGGCCTCTTGACTTTTTCTTTGATTGGGATTAAATGTTTGTTGTTTTGAACATGTATTTTAGAAGGGATATGTTGAGACTTGGATTTTTGTGGATTTTTGGATTTATGCTTTTGTATTTTGGCATCCAATATGCTTCCATTAGCCATGGGATGGGAACAAGAGCATGGAGGAGATGGAGGGATAATTGATGGAGTGATAGGATTTAAAGGTTGGAAGGGATTCAAGGGTGAGTGCCTTTGATGATCTAGCTGGTGGATTTGAGGGGATGGAAGGATAGATTGGAACATAGGATATGGATGGATATAATTGCCCAAAATGGATGGAGGGAAGGAAGGATATGGGCCCAAAATAGATGGAAACGGGGAAGGTGTAGGTCCCAAAATAGATGGAGGGGATAAAGGATTCATATTAGGTATGTAAGGACCCAAAATGGATGGAAAGGGTGTGGGATTTAGATAAGGGATATATGGACACAAAATGGAGGGTTGGAGATAAGGAGTAGGATGAGGGCCAAAAATAGATGCGAAATAAGATGGATGGGAACTTTGGGGTGGAGATGGAAGGACTTGGGACCATGCAGGAATAACGGGGATACCAACATCTAGAAATACATTTTCATTTCTTTTTTCAATATGATGTTCATTATTTGGAACACAAGATGTGAGTCCATTACTAGCTGAAGGAGTTGGAGCTTCGGATATGATAATTAGTTCTTTTTCGATGGATCTATCATCATGGATTATGGGAGATGTATGATCATGAAGCAAAGGAGATGGGAGGATATGATCTTGAGTTGGGTGGGCTGAGGGAAAGGGATCTTGAGATGGAGTAAGTAAGATGGTAGGATTTAGATATGGAGGGGATGGTAAAAGTGGATCATGTAGGGGAATAAGTGGGATGGCGGGATCTACTATTCTATCGGAGGATATTTCAACATGCTTTTGGACAAGATCTTGACAGGAATGGATGGGAGTGGAAGCATGAGGTTCATTATATGGGATTTGGATAATGCTTGGAGGAGGAGATGTGGATGGGATTTGGAGCGATTTGATGGGTGGTGGGAATTTGATGCTTGCGAGAAGTGGAAGGATTTTAAGCAACTTGATGGATGGTATGGGGATGATAGCTATGGGAGATAGGGGTGATATTATAGATGGGGAAGCTTCATCACTGACTACTTCACATGGTTGGATTAGATGACATGGCTTATCGACTGTTGGAGGTGGCTTTTCTTGTATTTCCTCTAGGAGATTCCTTGGAGACTCGTGTGTCGGAGGTGGAGGTGGTGGATTGATAGGAATAGCTAGTGTGATGAGGGTGGAAGATTGGAAGCTTGGTTGATTGGGTGATGGAGGAGCAGCTGGTATATCAGATGGCATGACTAGAGAGTTTTGAATAACTCTTGGATTTTGGGGGATGGTTGGTGGAAGGCCTCTAAGGCTCTCAAGATACCCGTCATAGTCAACAAGATTTTCATCATCATTGGAATAGGATGTAGTGGGAGAAAGGACAATATGACCAAACACATCATGATAGGTTTGGGATTTCATGTTTTGATGATGAGTTGGAAGGGGATGGGGTCTTGCATATGGATGAACACGGAAGCTCATGGTTGGATTTGGATTAAGCACAGATTTTGGATTGGCTGATGAAGGATTTCCTAGGGAGAGTCAAAGCTGTATGACAGACCTAAGGAGGATTGGCTAGAGATTTTTGGCTTTCCTGTGGATAGAAGACTTCAAGGGCATGCTGTCAAAAAATGAGAGTTTTGCTTTCCTATGTGCTGGATTGGTGGAGATTGTGTCAACTTAAGGATAGACTAATGATCCTATGGGCATGACACAAGATTGACGACTTGTGGATCCCAACCTTTAGCTCAAGGTGATGAGGGATACAAGTGACAAAGCTGGATTACCCTAGACAATGCTCTATCAGAGGTATAACCTTGGTGAGGCTGGTGGATTGGTTGGATTGATTGGATAGAAAATTCTAGCAGAATGAAAACAACTCTCTAAAGGCTTAGGTGTGATTTTGGATTGGGTTGCTAGCTACCTGGGGGGGGATGATTTGGAGAGACTTTGGATTTGGGATTTTTCTAAAGCAAGGAACTAGATAGATTCGATTGCAACGGGGGAGCTTGGATGATTTTTTGATGAGGTAGTGACTACGCTAAGTATGCCTTGGGCTGGGAGATTTTTGCTTTTTTGGGATTTTGACCAAAGTTGGCAAACATTCATTCAAAAGCTATGAACAAACAAGTAGACAAAATTTTTGAGTAAGCACGTCAAACACACCAACATCCTAGGAAGCTTTCTACAAGGATGAAATTTATTATAGCTAGGGAGTCCTCGATATACACAAGGTACGTGAGGCTCAAATCCGTAGATGAAACCAAAAAGATGTCACACAGCCAAGAGGAGCGGTTACCCACTTCTCCTCGTTCACTTCTCAAGGGTATAAAGTTCCTTGAGGCTTAGCCTGAGTGGAAAAATCTTGATTCCAAGAGAGGTGTCTTTGGATTCACCTCCCAATTTTTATACTCCGCCGGAATGATGGAGTTGAGGTTGTCCCAAGGGGTGATGAAATCCCCAAGCAGGCCTCCTAAAAAGTGTAAAACAAGACCACATACATGATCTTGGGCTTTAAAAGACACGCATTTATTCCAATTGATGATTTAGATTTTGTAAGCTATGATTGAAGACACTTGTGATTATGGCATACAATGTTCATTCCAATTTGACAACATCGTCAGCATAATGAAAGTCGAGAGATCGTCAACATAAGAAATGCGAGTGTCATTGAAAATGCGTCCAAACCATGCAATGTTCATTTATTTTTAGGCATTCAAGATTGAGTGTGAGTTTGTTTTGAGCCCAAAACAAAGATGTGTGAAACTTGATTGCCAAGCACGCACCCAGAGGCCCTCTACGTCAAGATTTGTCCAATTTTTATGCCCAAATGAAGTGTGAGCGAGATTAATGTGCATTCAAAGCATTTTCTAACTTAGAAAAACCACTAAAGACCCAAGTGAGTGGAGTTTGATCTTTGTGGAGCACTTAACACCCTCTTAGGTAGACCCATCCCCATAGATGGCACTGAGATTGCAACCAATGGTTAAATTGATGGGTGATTAAAGAGGGTGAGTCCAATGAAAAACTCACTCAAAGAATTTTTATTTGTTTTTATAACTTAAAAGATTACAAAAATGTAGATTCTTTTTATGTTCCAAAAGATGATTATTTGATCTATGGCATTCAAGATTGGATTTGTTGTTTTAATCATGCATTCATAAATTTAAAAAAATTGATTTTAATCCATGGCACTCAAGAGTGATTTTAACAACATGCATTCAAAGACAAGTGATTAAACATTCAAGTTTTTTCCTTTGAGCATTCAAGATTGAAATTTTTTGTGTTGTTTTAAGAACTTTGAAGTTCTTTGTTTTAACCTTAGATCATTCAAGATTGTTTTGGACTCAAAAGTGAAAATGACTCTTTGGACTTTGGTTTTCATTCAAGATTTTGTGTTCTAGTTTGCATGTTTTAAGCCCAAAAATGATATTCCTAGGTTTTTTTGATGCATGAAAGACCTAAGCAACATTCAAGATTTTGCAACAAGACATTTGTTTGGAACAAATAACAAAGCTTTTAGGACAATTTTTGGCAACCATTTAGGACTCTTAGTTTTCATGATATTCTTAAAAGAACATTAAAATATTTGCAAATGAGGTTCATTTTATCCTTGATTGATGTTTTGAGTTTGATTTAGATTTTAGTGTGCACTTAGTGTTGATTTTGAACCTTTTGAAATGGAAACTTGAAGCTCTTTTTAAATTCTCAAAAATGAAGTGTTCCTAACTTTGCATGAATGCATCTAAAACCTTGATGTTGCAAGGATGCAAATGATTGGATTGGTTTATTTTCACTTGTTAAAAGATTTTTTCTTTTCCGCAAATTTTTAATTTTTTAATGGATTTAAGTATGATTTGGCGGTTCATTTTAAGCACTAAAAAGAAGTGTGTATGATTTTGCTTCCTTAAAAAAAAATGGCCAAGATCTCCCACAAGAAGAAGAAGAAGAAGTAGATGGAATAAGAAGAATATAGACAAGAAGAGGAAGAAGAATTCCAAGTGCTTTGTCCACCTATAAGCTTGAAAAATCTGCAAATACTATGAGATAGACTATGAGTTCCTTTGTCTTCTTAATGCTCATGTGGACCTAAAAAACCAATTTATACAATCCTACCAATCACAAAAACAAGCAAAATTAGCCAAAATTAGCAAATGACATACAAAACTTGACTAAAAAAGCTAATGAAGATGACCCATGTGGGGTCCCACCGGGCGTGCCAAAATGTATATGAGCAATGTTAGTATGCTAATAGAAACCAAATTTAAATAAAGCTTCTACAAACTAAACAAAATTTATAAACTTCAAGATAGACTAAGATGAGCTCTCAATTATGAATATGAGCCATTAATGGGCTCTCTCAATGAAAAGCTTTCTTGTTGAGTAGCTTTGTCTAAATAGATAGGATGTATGCTCAAGCTTATGCTTCAAAAAGGGCTTCAAATGGAGTTGGAATTTGGGTGTGAGTGTATGGTTTTGATGTAAAATGGCTTCTTAAAATGGCATTATGACTTTACTTCATGGATTGTGTTATTTTTTAAAGGGGAAGGATCCAATTTATAGGCAAGAGGCTTGAGGGATTGAGGGCTAAGATGCAAGGATGGAAAAAAGCTCATGGAGGGCTCAGATTGCATGAGAGGAGAGCACATAGATTGTGCTTCCTTACAGCCAATCAGGGAGTGACACATGTCACAGGGTGAGAGGATGGAGGAAAGGGGAAGGATGAGTCAACAAAGGAGGCTCAAGGGATAAAATCTTCATAAAGACCCTCATAATGGCTTGTAAGAGCAATAAAAGGGCTTGGAAGAGTCATTTATGGCCTAGTGGGCTTCATAAAGTTTTATAGTTGAGATATTTTGAGGGAGATGAGACCAATTTCGACTTGGGCTTGATTAGGAGGGTTTTAAGCTTGCTTAGGATGATACAAATGATTAGAGGATGGATTAGGATGGTTTAGGATTAGCTTAGGGATAGGCAAGTGGATGGCATTTAATGAGGGTGGGTGAAGGAGGAGATATTTGTTAACTTTGGCTTGGGTTAGTAAGTTTTAACCCATTTTTAGGGAATGTGACAAGGTTAGGAGGGGATTAGGATTAGGTTTAAAGACATCTTCTAGAAAATTCTTGACTTTGGATGAGGATAAAGACTTTCTAAAATAGTCTAGAACTTCCTAGGATGATGATGAAGACTTTTTAGAAGAGTCTAGAACTTCTTAGGATGAGGATAAATTAGATTTGTAGGAAATAAATAAAGTTTTATTTATTTCAAGGGTTTGGGTTGAGGAGATATTTATTAAAACTTTTTTAATAAACATGAGGATTAATATTTAATCTTAATTAAATATTTTGAGTTGGGATTAGGGGTAGGAAATGATGGGATTAGCCTTTAATCAAACTTAAAGAAGGATTAGAAGATTTTGGAAGAGGTTAGTGGTCTTAAGGAAATTGGCCAAATTTTGGGCAAAAAATAATTTTTTTATTTATTTTGAGTTTTTTGGTCAATTTATTAATTAAATAATTAATAAATAAGGAAATAATGTTTAAATAAGATTTAAACATTTTTGGGAGGGATTCTTTAATTAAATATTTTTAATTAAGATAAAGGGATTTAATGGCATAAAAATAAATAAATTAATTAAATAATTAATTAATTAATAAATGATGATGTCATCAGGAATTTTTCAGAAAATAAAAATACTTTATTTTCTAAAGGTTCTTAGGTGTCTACAGTGGGCACTAGGATCAATTTTAGTACAGTGTACCATCCCTAGACTGAGAGAGTGATTCAGGTATTGGAGGATATGTTGCACATGTACATGATAGACCATTAGGTAATGGGAGGAATACATACATATTTTTGAGTTTTCCTATAATAATGGGAACCATTCCTCTATAGGTATTCCACCTTATCAGGGTTTTTATGGTAGACCATGTGGAACACCTTTGAGTTGGGATAGGATCAAGGATAGAGTATCTATTGGTCCTCACATAGTTAGAGAGATGGAGCTATAGGTGACTTTGATTAGATAGTGTCTTAGGGACGCACAAGATAGATAGAAGAAGTATGTTGATGTGAAGAGGACTAATTGAGAGCATAGAGTTAAAGATAGAGTTTTCTTGAGAGTGTGACTACACAAGAGTCTAACTCAATTCAGGAAGAGCTCTAAGTTGGCACCTTAGTTCATTGAACTATTTGAGATCTTAGAGGTGATAGGACCCATTTTTTACCATCTAGCCTTGGCACCTAACCTGTCAGGCATCCATGATGTGTTCCATGATGTGTTCCATGAGGGAATCAGATGGTCATCTAGCACTAGAGCCCATCTATATTATTGTTCGATAGATCCTAGCTCTCTAAGGCTAAGAACTGGAGTAGGTTAGGGTCTAGTGGGATTGGTATGATGAGGTCATGACTTCATGGGAGGATGTACTGCAGATGAGATCTCAATACCCATTTTAAAAAAAATTAACTCTAGGAGGAAGTCCATGCCTAGTGGAGAAGGATGTGAGGCCCTGTCCTGATCCATCATATCACATTTGACACATTTTATTTTGACACATTATGACTCGATGTGTTTGAGACATTATTTTTTGAGCTAGACATTATCTATCTTATTTATGTCATATGATACTTTAATTTAAAAATGCCTAATCAAGTTATTTGATGTTTAATGTGTAGGCATGCATTATGATGGTGTATTTTGGTAAACGATTTAGAACTATGAATATGTAAATACTATAACTATGCAATTAGTTATAATTAGATATGTGTGCAGAAATGAGGAAGTTTATTTAAATGAAAGTTTAATGTTTAAATATATAAATTTGATGTTATCAAACAAATAACATTTGAATTGAGTGTTTAGGATAATTAACCATGTAATTAATTGGATAATTGGTAATTGACCTTATGTGCAAACTATAAGACTAAAGTTGAATCCAATAAAGTGTTTCAAACCTCACTATCTAGTGTTTATTTTGTATCATAATTTTAATGTATGTGTATCATTTTGTATTTTGTGACATGTTGAATGTTATGTAAAAGTAAATCTTATGTTGTCACTTAACACTCATTATATTCATATGTGCCAACATGTCAATTTAGAGTTAGCAGAGTAACTCATTAATCTAAGACCGATTAGTTAGTAACCTAAATGATTTCCCCTTAATTAGAGTTTAGTGGAAAGGTTACATCTTTATAGTTTTTGAAGATCAAATATTTCAAGCCACTTGAATAGGTCCTAAATTGATCCTAGAAGCCAAAATTAATGTAATTCAAGTGCCCAAGTGGTATGTATACGGGTTAGGAACCTTTCCACCCTTCTAGAACTTGCTAGAAATATTTATGACCCCTAAAATATTTCAATTTCCCTTTGTTGTGAAAATGGACCATCTCCGTAAGGTTATACTCCTTCTAAGATTTTTCCTTTATGATAGGGGTAATTGGGAAGATTATAGGAGGCTTAAATTCAAGTTTGGAGTTATTGCTATTTTGGGTAGATAAGTTTGGAGGCTATTTAGAGTCCCTTTGAAGAGTTGAGGGTTGTTCACCCATTCTCTACATTTAGAGACATCAAGTTTGGAATTGCAAAAGGGAGAGGATTTAGCTCATCTCAAAATTCATTGTCATAACCTTTGTGAAAATAGGTTCTCCATTGCCATGGTTATTCCCTTTTGTTCTTTGCTTGTATGTGTAAAATTCTTACATATTGTGGCATGCTTGTATTTGTGTCATGTGAGGGATGGGTATTGTGGGTTTTACTATCTTTCTTTTCATTTTTCTTTTCCATTTTTTGTTGGGGAAATTGTGAAGGGAGTGTTGGCATTACTTACTCTCAGATAGGTTAGAGGTGGTCATGTATGGGGGAAGGGATTAATTGGACCCCAAGTCAGTGCAGATTCTCTTCTCATATTAAGGAGAGGGAGGAAGCAAGGTGTTATGGGCCCTTTATTGTCAATGCAAAGCAATTTTTTTTTTTTTGGGTAAATAAGGAGAGAAAGAAACATAATTTTATGTGATTTGGTAGAATTGGAAGAGTCATGTGATTTTTGTTCTTCATTCACATCTCCTACATGGAAAAATTTACCTTCACCCTAGTCATAGGTTCATTATGAAACCTATTGTGCATACTTTGGATGAGAATTATATGTTCAATTATGTGATTGTTATTGGGCTCCAAATGTCACCTAACCAACTACTAGTTCTTCTAGCTCGGTGGGTGGCCTTTCGAGCCTAGGATGGTAGGTGAGTTCTCTATGGTTGTTATTTGTGTTTTGCAGATTGTCTAGATAGGTTCTCATGATGGAGAAATCCTAGTTTTCTTGGGACACTAATGATGTTCTTGATATCATGTTATTTAAGGTTTCTCCATTGTAATACCACCTATTGTAATTGTATATCCATGTTGAGAATGATCACAAAAGAAATGGATTAAATGTTGTAACATCAGTATTGATTAATAGAAATTCAATTATTGTATGAAATAATAATGTTATGTGTCAAATGTTATTAGATTTTAAATCATACCTTACTTTCAATTATTTTTCTTTGCAAAAAGTTCAAGTTGAAAACTCTCTACTTTCTCCACAAAATCTTGGCTTTAATTTGTTGTGTTTGAGAGTATTAGGATGTGAATGTATGAATTAATTAATCTAGATATGAAAAAAAATGATCCTTCAAATCATGTGATCAAATCAATTTTCTATTTAGATACGATCATCTTACTTGCATCTTAAAACCTTAGCATTTAGAAATTTTAGTAAATCAACAGATTTATCTTATATTGCATTATTTGTAAACTACCTAAAATCATTGCTAACTTGGATACAAAACAATTTATATGCATATTATAATTACAATTCATCCAATAAAATGACCAAACATTAATACACTTTAGCATTATAAAATTCTTATGAGGAAACCTACTACTTTGAAGGAAAAAGAAAAGCTTATAGATTTCATCTATTTGAGAGAGCTAAAATGCTCTCTGGAAATTTTGTATGAGAAAATCTTTTGAAGAAAATTAATAGGGAATATTCTTTAAAGGTACTCCCTTAAATTTTTTTAGAATTTAATAACAAAAAAGAGAGAGTCAAAACAATATCTCAAAAGCACATTCTAAACTCTTAAATTGCCCCCTCTACGTAAAATCTCATCTAATTCAGTTCACTAGGAAAACCCTTCCCCATGCATTAAGTGATTTTTATATCACCTTACCCCCCCCCCCCCCCCCCCCCACTTGACCCTTATCATCCTCCTACATGAGAGGTGTTGGAATTAACAATGGGAAAGTAAGTTCTAGAGGGTTTGAGGGGAGTGAATAATCACTTAAAACTTTTACCTTGAAAATATTTCACCATACATCCATCTCATAACTTAACATGCAAACTGAAATATGTAACCATTCATCACATCAAAACATAAAATAAATAAACACTTTAACACATAAGATGTTGGTTACCCAAAATCCCTCCAAGGAGAAGGTAAAACTGGTGTGGGGATGATACCCACAAATCTTCACTACTGCAGTTGCAAAGTGTGGCCTATTATGGCTACAATGGTTTGATCATAAAGTATGATCTACCCTATGAGATATCTTTCATGTTAAAGGCTTAAAAAGGACTATTATGTCTGACCTTGCTAGAGGATTTAAACTCACAATAAAGTAAGAACTTAGTTAAGAGATTTATAAAACCCTCTTAAGACTACTTTGTTAAGAGATTTACTCTGTATCACCTATTAGAATGATCCAACACCTAATCCCTCAGTTAATACCTTATTGCTTGATTTTAGATCTACTCTTTACCCATTATCTCTTGATCCTCCTAATTAGATCTATATTCTCTAACTTTTCACTACTTATCTTTTTTCATCTTAGACTAATTCTTCATTGCAAAACTCTATCTTAGCCATATTCTCCATACTTCCTTCACACTAGATACTCTCCTTAGTATCCTCCTTCACAACATTAGGTTACCCTTAGTGTTTCCTTCTTTTATAAATATCATGGAGATTAGATTAGGTTAGAATCAATGGTTGTGGTTGATGCATATTGCCACCTAATTCTTCCCTCAATTTGATTGATTGCATGCATAGGATAGGGATGCATAATATGGCTCCCTCCTATTCCTCATAATTGAAAATTCATGTTCATGTAAACCAAAAATTATTTACATATAAATTTTTGCCATTACAAATATCTATGACATAAACTATTCACTAGACATCCATAGGCTCTAATGCTTGACCTTCACTGTTCTCTATATACTGATACTCTACTCCTGAATAGCTTACGACACTCTATTTTCTTGACATTTGAATCACTCAGCACACTCTGACTATTCAACCTATACTAGTGCTCAACACTACTTGTCATATTACTTGACATGTATTGTTTAGAGACTTATTCTTGGCATGTTTTATTCACTTAGCTTGCACTGATCACTTGGTTTGCATTTTTCTTTGTTGAATAATGACTAAGTTTTTTGTCATTGCCTTGTTAAGACCAAATAAGATTAACAAGAAGTATGTATACATGGATTGGGAGGGGGAGGGAACACACGTCAACATGGGGAATAAATTTTAAAGGGGTTGCATTGTAATAAATTCTCGTAACTACCCTCCTATTAGCTCTTTTTCCCCACCAAAGCCTCTTCCAATGTGTAGCTTGGATCAAATCAAGGCTAACTACAAGTATTAGTGCAGTCCCCCAAGTCATACCTAACATAACCACATGGAGATGGGTGCATACCAAGTGGACACTGGGCTAAGTTGTTTTGGATTTTTCTTTAAAGTTTTAAACATTCAAATTGCCCCAACTCACCTAAGCATACCATGATAGGGATACAATCTTTGGAATTCTTGCCAAGGTTGGGCAGCATATAGACGGTTTGGGGTGGTCTACCCCCCCCCCCCCCCCCCCCCCCACTTGGGAAACTGCCCAAGGTCTTGGGAAGGGTGTTTAAAGGCATGTGGGAAAGTAGGTGTTAAGGGTTAGGTTAGTAGTTGGCAATGATGCTTAGTTAGTTAGTTAGTAAATATATTATATAGTTAGTTCTTAATTAATTTATTAATTTATGGCAGTTTAGTTAATTTTTTAGTTAAGTTTAGTATTGCAATTTTTACATTAAAAAGTATGTTAGAATTTTTTTTGTTAGAATATAGACTTAGGTTAGTATTGGGTAGTTGGTAGTGTTAGTAAAATAAGTTGGTAATTCCTTGATATTAATAGGTGTTTTGTGTGTCACATATTTCATATTGATAAATGAGTTAGGGAAACTAAAAATTTAAATGTTTATTGTGATATTATAATTAAATGAAGCATGTTCATGAGTTTTAACAATAGTATCTAAAATAGAAATAATAGAGTTTTAAAGGATTGAGGGAAAAGTGAAGTATCTCATATTTCCTTTATATGTATACATATATGTTTACACATTAAGGATATTTTTAAAAAATATATATATAATATTCAATTTAAAGATTTAATTAATTATAATTTTAAATATTTAATAAGATTTTGGTGTGAAGTTGTCATTGCGATTGTAACTATTTATGTAACATTCAAAAGTGGTATAAATTAAGTTTATTAGGTAACATAATAGGATGAGTTGGGTTATGATTAGAAGATAAGATGGAGATCATAATTATTTTATTAGAAATTATTGAATATTTCAATTTAGTTCTAAATGGGTAGGTTATAATTGGGATGAAGTATGAAGCTATTGCTCGGTCAACTTGTAAATGTAGTACAATACACCTATAGGTTTATTTTGTGAAATGGAATGAGTATGAAGGTATCAAACCAACCTAACATAACTAATATAACTAATCAAATATTCGTCATTTACTTCATCACACTTTATTAGACATAAAACCATAGTTAATAAACCAATCCATTCATTTTGACCTAGGTGTTTGTATAGGACTAAAACCTAAGGTTCTATCATAGTGCAGTACAGTTGAGATGTTGACTCTTCAATCCCATTTTAACTCTTCATAACGTATTTGATTTAGTATGTGCTAAACATGTTTTTATTAACTTTAAAAATATTTATTTTATTTTTGCCCCAAATTTTGGCCATTTATAACACTTGTATTGTCATAATAGATAATAGCAGCATCAATCATCTCTTGCTTCATTCCTTTCAATGATTGTTTGATCCACATATTGTTGGAGCAATTCACTGATGCTACTACATATTCAACTACTTTTGTTGATTTTTCAATGCAATTGTGCTTCTTGTTTTTCCATGAGACTAATCTCTTTCCTAGAAATAAATTTCCACCACTTGTACATTTTTTCTCATCAACATTGCTTGTCTAATTAGCATCTTTGTACACTTTCAATTCAAACTTATCATTCTTCTTGTAATATAGGCCATAAAATTTTGTTCTTTTAAGATATCTCAGTGTCCATTTTACTTCCATCATATGATTCTCCTTAAGGTTTGTAGAAAATATTGCAACAGTTCCAACTACCCATTCTTAGTTAGCTTATGTCATGTAGCCATAGGTGTGTTGACTAGTCTTGAATCTTCCATCTCAAAATTTTTATGTATCTCCTTGATATATTTTGATTTATTAATGTTGATACCTTGCTTCATCTGATATACTTGTTAACAAACATAGAATTTGATCTCACCAAACATAGATATTTCAAATTTCTTCTTCATTACATATAAAAATGATTTGCATAAGCATCTTATCCTCCAAATATGATGTCATCAATAAATATTTCAGCGAACAGTATCCCTTTACCACCTTCTATCTTCAAATATAGATTACTATTATCATTAGTTCTTACAAATCCAATCTTTATCAAATAATTGTGCAGCCTTTCATACCATGCTCTAGGGGCTTGTTCAAATCCATATAGTGCTTTGTATAGTTTACATACCATGTTCTTCTTGCTAGGATCAACCAATCCTTCTGGTTGTTCAATGTAAACCTCTTCTTTTGGTATTCCATCTAGAAATGTTGGTTGGACATTCACTTGGTATAATTTAAATCCTTTGTAAGAAGAATATGCAAGTAGTATTCTAACCCTTCCAATCTTGCAATGGTAGAAAATGTTTCTCTATAGTGAATTCCTTCTTCTTGTTTGAATCCTTTGCACACCAATCTAGCTTTGTTTCTTGTGACATCTCCTTTTTCATTCATCTTGTTCTTGAATACCCATTTTTTTCTAATAACATTCTTGTCCTTACATCTAGGTACTAGTGACTAGGTTTTTTTCATCTCCATTTGTTTAATTTCTTCATTCATTGCTTGATTTTAGTCTTCATTGTCCAAAGCATCTTTAGTAATTTAGGCTCAAATTCACAAAGTAAACATGTATCACTTCTAAGTCTTTTCATTGACATAAACCTAGAGCCTTTGTTTCCAATGATTTTTTTAGGTGCACGATGTCTTCTCACATAATTTTATAGGGAAGCTTCTTTTCTTCTTTATTCTTGTACATGTTCATCTTGAAAATTGGTTTCAAGTTCATCTTGTATATCTGCTTCTAGTTTTGGTTCAAATTTTGTTTTCTCAACATTTTCTTCTTGGTGTTTGACATTTTCCTCATATATCTCAACATCATTTTGCTAATGATCCACACCTACAGTCTATTGCTTGATATCCTATTGCTGCAACTCAACATTCACTGATTGTTGTTTCTTCATAGCTTTATTTTGTTTATTAGGTAAAGTACATATAACACCTTCATTAACATATATGAATTTTTTTTAGTCTTGAGGGTTTTTCTTGCATTCAACTTCATTTCTTTTTGCATATTCAC
This sequence comes from Cupressus sempervirens, assembly GCA_028749045.1. Lineage (NCBI taxonomy): Eukaryota > Viridiplantae > Streptophyta > Pinopsida > Cupressales > Cupressaceae > Cupressus > Cupressus sempervirens. Next base: position 400,586,552 of record CM053785.1, on the reverse strand, counting down.
CAATTTTCGCATTTTTACTTTCTACAATTTCTTTAGTGTTAGAATTCAAACACTTATAAGATTTTATTTTAGTGGAATATCCTAAGAATATGCCTTCATTATTTTTAGCATCAAGTTTTTCATTACTATTGTCCTTTAGTACATAACATTTGCATCCAAAGATATTAAAATACTTCACATTAGGTGCATACCCATACCATAACTCAAAGGGTGTAATATTTGTACCTTTCTTGACTTATACTTGGTTCAAAGTATAAATTGTTGTACTTACAACTTCTCTTTAGTATTTATGTGATGTATTCTTCTCCATCATCAATGTTCTAGTACAATCCATGATTAATTTATTTCTCCTTCTAGTTATTCAATTTTGGGAAGGGGTCCTAGGTGTTGACATTTTCCTTTTGGTTCCTCTATTATTTTAGAATATGTTGAATTCATTACAACTAAACTCTCCTCCTCTATCTGATCTTAGAAACTGTAGACTTTTACCTATTTTCTTTTCAACTCTAGCCAAATACTAGTTTAAAAAATTGAAAAGCATCATATTTTTCTTTAAGAAATGTTATAGTCATCATTTTAGAAGAGTCATCAACAAACAAAATGAAATATTTGTCTCTATAGTATCTTTGCACTACAATCAATCCACAAAGTTTAGTATGAACCAATTCCAAAATATCTTTACATGTGTAGGTCTTTCTCTTGAAACTAGAATTCACCATTTTCCTCAATTGACATTGTTTACACATAGCACTATCAGGTTTCTTCAATCTTGGTAATTGTCGTACTCTTTTCATCTTACTAATACTTAACAAATTATCAGAGTTCACATGACATAACCATATATCATCATATTGCACAAGTAAGAATGTCTCACTAGATAAATCTAGATAGAGTAACTTACCTCTTGTTTGATCACCACTCCCAATTAGCTCACCAACGACATCAAATATCTTGGCCTTCCTATGATGAAACTCAACTCTATATCTGGATTTGTTTAATTGTGAAACATTCAACAAATTATAGTTAATTCCTTCAACCCAATAAGAATTGTCAAACTTGATCTTATTAGTCAATTGTATTGATCCTTTACTCTTTCACAAGACATGGTGCATCATTGCAAAATTTAACACAACTACCTTTATATGGTTACATGGTTTTAAATTTTATTTCATCACTAGTCATGTGATATGGATAATCATTACCAATTATCCATCTATTAACTTTACTCATATATGAAATTAATATAATTCTCTCATTTTAATCAGAATCTAGCGACATAGAACATTTTCATCATTACTATCAGACTCATTATTAGTTTCTTCTTTAGCAATGTAGCAAGATTTCTTACCTTTGTCTTTTTTGTCCTTCTTTTTCCTGTAGTCTCATTCATCTCTTCTACCTTTGTACTTGATATCCCTTCTCTAATCTTTGTCTTCTCTGGCATGACATCTTGTAGGGTAAGTGCACAAAGTTGTGGTGCCAAAAGGGGGGTATAAGTGGACACCTTTTTCCTGAAATCTGCAAATTTTGAACTTCAACAAGAATTTGAAGATAGTTATGCTCAAAATTCTCAGATATGGCAAAAAAAAAAGTCATAGTCCTTTGAATCTAGTTTCTAAACTACTAATTTTTTTTCAAGATGGTTTAGTTTTAGGTCCTCAAAAAAGGGGGCCACACAAAGTGGTACTGTTTATTCCAAAAAAACATAGCACAGTACAAAGTGTGGCCCCCCTAAAATTTTAACTTTTTTTTTGAAATTTTTTAATCACTCTGGTCAAAAGTTACTTAACACTATGTAGTTTATCCCAGATTTTTCAAGTAATTTTATAATGTCTATTTTTTTTTTAAGGAATTTTTTAACTAGACACATCCCAAAAACATGAAATATCTGTGTGCTCCCCCTAGAAATAATTGAAAACTAATCTAAAATAAAAACTTTTTTTTTCAAAGTGTGTAGAATGGAGTCTAGTTTCTAAAAAACTAAGTTGTTACAAAATTTGATGAACGAGCTAAAATCTATAGCCCAATTAGTACGTGGTGGTTTTTGACAAAAAATCAACATACATTCAAAAGAAATTATAGATGAAAGGCTTGAAATAGTTCAAATTAAAAATAAATTATATGGTTAGATAGCTAACACAGAGACCTATAATGCTATGTAACCTAATCTTATCGATACCCAACAATGAGAAATCTTGAAGGGGAGCACAGAAGAAAAAAAATCATTTTTTGTATGTTTTCTAAAAAACACATCTCAGGCCTGTTCATCAAATCCAAACCTTTGGGTTGGATCTCCAAGACAAAACCAAGCCTTAGGCTTGGGTTTGATTAAGGTTTAAATAGCGCATGCGCCCTATAGTGCGCACGCGCTATAGCATGCATGTGCTATTTAAACCTCAGCTCTAAATAGCGCATGCGCGCTATAGGGTGCAATCACTATAGTGCACGTAGACTATTAATATGTAAGTTGCAAAAGAGAACTAGGTGGGGGGGGGGATAGGGGAATGGCTATGTGTGTGCATGAAAGAGATATAGAGAAAGTAGGGGATAGGAGAGGGGAGAGAGTACAGGATGGGAGAGAGAAAGTGAGAAAGAGTAGGGGTGGCAAAGAGAGTATAGGATGAGAGAGAGAGTAGGGGTGGCAAAGAGAGGAAGTGTGAGAGAGAGTATGGGTGGGAAAGAGAGAGTACGAGATGGGGGGAAAGAGATTTAAAGTAGGGGATGGGAGAGAGAGGAAGTGTGAGAGAGAGGACAGGTTGGGAGAGAGAGATTAAGAGTAGGGGATGGGAGATAGAGTGGGAGAGGAAGAACTTGAGAGAGAGGAGGATGGGAGTGCATGTGTGTGAAAGAGAGAGAGTATGGAATGGGAGACGGGGAAGACAAAGTATCTCAAGAGAGAGTAGGGGATGGAAGAGAGAGTAGGCAATGGGAGAGGGAGTGGGAGAGGGGGAGATAGGGGGGAATAGAAATGTGTGTAAGAGAGAGAGAGAGAGAGAGAGAGAGAGAGAGAGAGAGTAGGGGATAGGAGAGAGTGTGAAAATTTAAGAGAGACTAGAGGGTAGCAGAGAGAGAGAGAGAGTGGAGAGGGAGAGAGTAAGAGTGAGAGTGAGAGAGAGAGTAGGCAGTGGGAGAGGGAGTGGGAGAGGGAGAGTAAGTGAGAGAAAAAGTAGGGGATGGAAGAGGAGAGAGGGGGGATGGGTGTGTGTGTGTCAAAGAGAGAGAGTCAAGAATGAGAGAGGGGAGAGAGAGATAGAGAGAGTAGGTAATGGTAGAGGGATGGGAGAGAGAGGGAGAGAGTGAGAGAGAGAGAGAGAGAGAGATAGTAGGCAGTGGGAGAGGGAGTGGGAGGGAGAGAGAGGTGGAATGGAAGCATTTAAGAGAGATAGAGTAGGGGATGGGAGAGAGTAGGCAGTGGGACAAGGATTGCGAGAGAGAGAGAGAGGGGGGGGAATGGGAATCTTTATTTATTTATAAGAGAGATAGAGTAAAGGATGGGAGAGAGTGTGAGAGTTTGAGAGAAAGTAGTAGGGGATGGGAGAGAGAGTGAGAGTAAGGGATGGGAGAGGGAGAGAGAGAGAGAGAGAGAGAGAGAGAGAGAGAGAGAGAGAGAGGAAGAAAGAGAACTTGAGAGAGATAGACAGTAGGCAGTAGGAGAGAGAGTGGGAGAGGGAGAGGGAGAGGGAGAGAAATAGGGGGGATGGGAGTGTGTGTGACAGATGTAGAGAGTAGGGGATGGGAGAGAAGAATAAGAGTGGGGAGATAAGAGTGTGTGTATCTATGAAAGTGAGAGAGTAGGGGATGGGAGAGAGTGTGAAAGTGTGAAAGTATGGGGTGGAAGAGAGAGAGTACGACGATGGGGGAGAGAAAGTAGGCGATGGGAGAGGAAAAGAGAGAGGGGGGATTGGAGTGTGTGTGTGTAAGAGAGATAGAGCAGGGGATGGGAGAGAGTGTGAGAGTGTGAGAGTAGGGGGTGGATGAGAGAGAGTACAATGATGGGGGAGAGAAAGTAGGCGGTGGGAGAGGGAAAGTGAGAGGAGGGATGGGGGTGTATGTGTAAGAGAGATAGAGTAGGGGATGGGAGAGAGTGAGAGTGTGAGAGAGTAGGGGATGGGAGAGGAGAGAGACAGAGTGGGGGATGGGGCAGAGTGTGAGAGTGTGAGAGAGTAGGGTATGGGAGACGAGAGAGAGAGCAAGGGATGGGGGAGAGAAAGTAGGTGGTGGGAGAGAGAGTGGGAGAGGCAGAGAGAGCTTGTACAGGATGGGAGAGAGAAAGAGAGTAGAAAGGGAGAGAGAGAACTTGAGAGAGAGAGATAGTAGGTAGTAGTAGTGTGAGTGTGAGAGAGAGTAGGGGGTGGTAGAGAGAGTACAACGATGGGGGAGAGAAAGTAGGCAGTGGGAGAGGGAGAGAGAGGGGGAATGAGAATATGTGTAAGAGTGACAAATGAGGGGATGGAAGAGAAGAGAGAGAGTAGGGGATGGGGGAGAGAAATTAGGTGGTAGGAGAGGGAGAGAGACAGGGGGGATAAGAGTGTGTGTGAGAGATCTAAAGAGTCGAGGATGGGAGAGGAGAGGGGGTGAGAGAGGTAGAGAGAGTAGGTGGTGGGAGAGGGAGAGTGAGAGAGAGTAAAGGATGGGAGAGAGTAGGAAGAGAGAGGGAGGGGATGGGAGAGAGAGTAGGGAGGATGGGGAGTGATGTGTTTTGAGAAAGTAGGGGGTGGCAGAGAGAGAGTATGATGATAGGGGAGAGAAAGTAGGCGGTGGGAGAGGAATAGAGAGAGGGGGGATGGGAGTGTGTGTGTAAGAGAGATAGAGTAGGGGATGGGACAGAGTGTGAGAGTGTGAGAGTAGGGGGTGGCAGAGAGAGAGTATGATGATGGGGGAGAGAAAGTAGGCGGTGGGAGAGGGAAAGAGAGAGGGGGGGATAGGGGCGTATGTGTAAGAGAGATAGAGTAGGGGATGGGACAGTGAGAGTGTGAGAGAGTAGGGGATGGGAGAGAAGAGAGAGAGTAGGGGATGGGGGAGAGTGTGAGAGTGTGAGAGAGTAGGGGATGGGAGACAAGAGAGAGAGAGTAGGGGATGAGGGAGAGAAAGTAGGCGATGGGAGAGAGAGTGGGAGAGGCAGAGAGAGCTTGTACAAGATGGGGGAGAGAGATTAGAGAGGGAGAGGGAGAGAGATAGGGAGGATAAGAGTGTGTGTGAGAGATCTAAAGAGTTAGGGATGGGAGAGGAGAGGGGGTGAGAGAGGTAGAGAGAGTAGGTGGTGGGAGAGGGAGGGTGAGAGAGAGTAAAGAATGGGAGAGAGTAGGAAGAGAGAGAGGGAGGGGATGGGAGAGAGAGTAGGGAAGGATAGAGAGTAGGGAGGATGGGGAGTGATGTGTTTTGAGATAGTGCGTACACGCTTTATAGCGCGTACACACTTTATAGGGTGTATGCGCTATAGTGCGTACGCCCTATCTCAAATCACCAAAAAATGGTCAAAAACCAACCTTGGGGCCCATTTCATCCATTTTTAACTTTTGCTCTGTTATGCTCTCTATTATTCTGATAGAAAATATGGGTTTCAACATCTAGCAAACACTATTTCAACACTTCTGGAAGCTAGCAAACACCAAATTCAATCATTGGATACATGATTTGAAGAATTTTTGAATATTCTTTTAATAGAAAGGTTAGTGCAATCCATTTTAAATATTGTTTGTCGATATATAGATACAAATTTGATTATAATTTAATATGTTATGCAATATATAGTGAATTCATTAAAAATTGTATGTTTGAATGAAATGTTATTTCGAAATAGTTAGAAATTTGACAAGTCGTTTGATATATATTGTGTATTCATTCAAATAATTATAATTTTATATGTAATTGAATAATTTGTAATTTACACATTTTAAGTAATTCGGATGTTTGAATAATTTGACATGTAGAAATCATCATCATGCCAAGGAAGAAACCAAAGATTCAAACAAATGTAGATAGGGAGAGAGATTTGACAATTAAAAGAGATAAAATGAAATTACTACGTGAACAAAGAAAATTGCAAAGAAATGATGAAGAATTAACTTTCGAAGAGGATCAAGAACTACCAGTACAAAGAAACAAGGAGGAAGAATTAGAAAGACAAAGAGAACGAATGAGATTGTTATGCTCAAGAAGACAATTGAATTGTGAAGCTACACCATCATCCAATGTTGGAGTCATACCGTCCGCTACACCATCTTCGAATGTTGGAGTCATATCATCCACTACACCATCTTCCAATGTTGAAGTCATATCATCCTCTCATGTTGAAGAGACACTGATTTATAGATCCGACGATATACACACTCCATCATGTCATGTTGAAAGCACAACATCAGCACATCAAGTACGTGGTATTCCATCTTTTACATCTTATTTCCAAGGCACATCATCTTTAGTTCAAGGTACGCAATACACTCAACCTTATATTGATGTTCAAAATGTTGAGAGAATTTAAGAGATTAGAACACCTTCTAGAATTCGTTTTAGAAAACTAAAATATTTGATTGATATTGATACTAACATTTTGAAATCAATGCCTGACAAGATTAGCAAGCGTACTTGTCAAAGAAAAGTTAATCATATGTGGAGATTATTTTTTGAAGAATTAAATATTATAGGTCAATGCCAATTATTTGTTGAAATGATGAGGAATTTGAAATTTAGGCCTGTCATGAGGATTCTTGGGCTAAGAACGATGGATGATTCAAATGAAAGAAATATTGTAAAAAATCTAATGAGTGCTTATGACAAAGTGGGTTCTAAATCACACACCAAAGATAGTAATATCACAAGACGAGTACTCACATCGACAATAGTAAGTAGCCAAATGAAGAAATCTTGACTCATGAGAAAGACAAGAAAAACATTAAAAATTGGTAGAGGTACCTTAAGGAGAGCCATGCTAAGGCGTGAGAGATTAGAAGATCCAACAAAAAATGAGTTATGGACATTTAGCTGTAGACTACCGTGAAAGGATAAAGAAATTAGTGAAGCCTTGAAATCATTGAGCGAAGATTTTTGGAAAAATAACACACGTGTTTCTCCTAATCAAAGAGATGTTGTAAGAAGGAGGATTGGTAGCCGAAATCATGAGCCACATGCGAAACATTTTTTGGACTCAACTCAGACACAATTTTTTGCAAAATTTATTGGTATGTATCCTCAAATTTGAATAAGTCAAAGATTTTTTGAGATGGATAAACCTTTTTATGTGAAAATAAATCACACACGCACAACTTGTTGTGGTAGGATACATATTGAATTTTCTAACCATTTTGATGTTTTTAGGCACATATGCGTAATTTTGCATTCTCAGTTTGTTTTGCAGGATTGTGACATAAAAGAGCCACCAAGATCTTCAAGGGAATTCATAACCAACATTTTATGTGAAATAGGGGATGGCCAACAATTTTACAAGACATCATGCTTGGATGGTACGTGCTTATTTTGTGGTTCTTTGCAACTTTTATCAACTTGTCAACATATGGATAGTACACATGCAATTGCAAATGAAATAGTAGATTACGGAAAATTCAAGATAGTGACATATGCTCTAAAAGATGGGAAACATGGTAAATGATGTGATCTAGTTATTGAAAAGATTCCAGTGTATGAGTTCATGAAAAATTTTCGTGAAAAGATTATGTACGAGTATGCAAGGCATACCCATAGAGCTCAATGGTTGGATTTGCAATTCAAGTTGTGCAAGGATACGTTTCCATTGGATACCATTGTTTCGGTTGTAGATTTTGCAGAGAACTACACACTACAACCACAAAATGAGGTGCAAGCAAAGTATTATACATCTCAACAGGTTTCTATATTTGTTCACATAACATTCATGCATTCACCTACAAGTACAGAGGATGATAGGAAGATTTTGAGGGAGTACCATTTTTATATTAGCAATGATTGATCACATTCTACAAAGTTTGTACATGGTTGTTTTCAACTATTTTATGGAGATTTGGCTAACAGGGGCATATCATATCGTCAACAGATTATTTGGTCAGACAATTGTGCATCTCAATTCAAGAATGCATAGATGTTATATTGGTTGAGCAGGATGCATAGGTTGTGTAGAATTCAATATATGTGGAATTTCATAGAGGCTGGTCATGGTAAGGGAGAGCACGATGGTGTAGGCGCATGCATTAAAAGAGCCTTGGTTCGTGAAGAACTAAAGTACAAAGATGGAGCAATATTGATAGATGCAAAATCCATCGTCCAATGGTGTAATGCTACAATTGGTCCAAGTAAGGAAGGTGAGTCTACAGTTCGTAGATTTTTCTGGTTGATAGATAATACTAACATTGCACCATATCAAGATTGTTGCACACTAATAGGATTTAGTGAGTTACACTCTTTTAGAAGCTCTGATGCAGGTTCATGGAGTATCCACACATGAAAAATGGCATGCTATTGTCCATCATGTGTATAGAAAAATTGGGATGACTGTGAGTCAACTGAATGGGTGGACAAATGGGATATACGGGTTTTGGACCCAATTGACACCTATCGTCCTCCACAAGCACTGGAAATGGTAGAGATGGATTCATCTATTGACTTTGACTGCTTGTCATATTTAGTGCAACCTGGTAATATATATATACATATATATATATATATATATATATATCTTTGTAATTTCAATATGTAACTTTATAACTTTTACCCAAGTATTTTTTGAATTAATGACCGCATTTTGTACATTTGTCACTGCAGGCCATGTTTTTTCTATTATTGCCCCTGAAGACAATGAAGAAGGGACAGATTATTATTTGTCCCGTTGTGTTGAAGCCAAACAAAAATTGGATCACTCAGTTATAGATGGTGAAGGTTTAGAGTACCATGTCAGTGTGGTGGTTGTAATAGGCACATGGCTTAGACGATATCCTATGAAGAATCTTAACTTGTGGTTATTTAAGGATTGGCAAACAGAGAGGAAGATTCATCATTATTCAAACCTTGTTTTCGCATCAAATGTCCACTTGATAAAATATGGTGGAAAACCACATAATAAGATTCTTTGGAAAGTTCGCGAGTCAGACCATGAGGCAATACTTGAGACATTAAAATGTCAAGCAGATCTAGTTGGCTCATTAGATTGAATTGGGAGAGAGAGAAAAAGTGATCAATTGGATCCAAATACAATGTTACAACCTCTTCCCCAAGACTATCACATGACTAAGGTGGACCGTATTGTTATGATGTGTAAGTGATGAGATTTAGTTTTGATTTGTTTAGAATATAGATACATTATTTGAATTTATATTAGATTCTTTAATAGGACCCATTTTTTTAATCTTATCTTATATTTGTTACTGTGCCAATTCTTCATTTGTAGGTCACCAAAGAAGAGGGCTAATAAAGTTGACGCACAAGTGATAAAGGGTGAGATGCCAAAATCATCTACGAAATGGTATTATCAATTCACATCCTCAATATTTATCAGTGTTCTTTGTTCAAGTACCATTGTATGCTAATCATCTTATGCCTGAAATTGCAGAGGTTAAATTATGTCAATACTAAGGTTTGTAGCATCAATTGGTCACGCTAAGTATAGTAGTTGTATCATGAATCCTTCTGAACCAATATGACTAAGATTCTCAGAAGAAGACTAAACCATATCATCTATCTACTCCCTCTTTATATAAGAGTTTGTCAAACAATGAGAATGAAACATTGATTATTATTCCCCCCTCAATGTAAAATTCTCATTGATTGCATTTTTTAAAGTTTTAAGTCACTATCAACCTCTATATCATTGTATTCTTCTTATCATCAAATTACACAACAATGAGAATATGAACAATGACTTCTTCACATGAACCTGACAATTATAAATGCTACACCTTAATAAATGTTTGGGCTTGGTCTTTACCATTCGAGCTTATAATACAATACATTAGCTTCATTTGTATTTGGAAGTATTTATTATGTTTGTTCCAAAAGTCATTCTTCATTTGCCAATATGAAAATGCGACTATCATGAAAGGAATAGTCTTATAATTTTTAATTTGTATAATGGTATAAAAGCTTGGTTGTGGGTTTGAATCTAGTGCCCCCATGACCCTCCTTCTCATGCATTTATTCTATTTATTCTTCTACCTCCTCCTCTGCTTGGCCATTTTGCAACACCATCTGGATGGAACTCTAGCCTTCCTCAAAACCATTGTACATGACCTCTCCTTCTTCAAGATATTCTATAAAAAGTTCCTCAACCCTTGAACCTTTCAAAACCCCAATCTCAATGGAAGGCTTCTAGACCAAAGGAACTAGTAGATCCAGTTCTTTAAGAGAAAGAGACAACAAATCCAATTTTCTAGTGACTAGATGGAAAATTGGGGAAATCATTTCAATTAGCTGTAAATCGAAAGGAATTATAAGTAAACTATATCAATATAATAAGTAACTTAGTAATTATATCAATATAATTTAATTACTAAGGAAATGAATTTATTACTCTAACATATAGTACATTATTTTGCAGACAAAGGTGTTGAATTTGATGCTTAATAGATTTACATACATGTGTAATAAATAATAAGTGTTGTAGCTTTGGGATCAACACTATAAAATGAAGGATGTCATACTACATTCATAGAGGTAGCGAAATATTTTATTTGATATGGAGACAAAAGAAAATGTGTATTCTTCATAACTGCATTTGAGTCTCATTTATTATCATTTTCAGCTATTGACATCAGAGATACCTTTACATCTTCATCATTGTATTGATCAACGAGTCCTTATTGCACTCACTAGTTCTAAGCCAATGACTAAGGTATGAAAGAGTTTACATTAAAATTTCATTAGTACTAAAATTCAATATAAAATTCATAGGCACAATCGAGTGGTAACTTTGTTGGTTTTTGTAGGGTCTTATTATTCCTGACCATCAGTGTATCCCTCAGGTGTATATACAGAGGAATTACCAGCTAGCTGTAAGAAAATATTAAGTTTTATGTGTAAATATATTTTATTTTTTTTATATAAAATAGTTATTTATTCATATATAATTTTTATTGTAACATGTCGAGTTACAAAAGATTCTAGACTAATGGACTAGTGAGCATGTTAAGAAGACCTCGTTATATACACTGGTCATCTCCCACTTGTTGGCAATTAAAGAAAATTAGGGATTTATTTTGTTCCCCTAGTTGGAAAGAGTATATATTTAATGATGTACATTTTACACCTATATGGCATTATTGAGCATATGTTTTTTATAATTTTTTCTATGTATGTCATTTTTTACATATATTTCATGTATGACATTATTAGACATATGCTTATGATGTTTCAAATTATTGATAAATGAATTATATCATATTGTTATAACTTATGGAATCAACTTTGATTTTTTGTTATCACATTGGTTTGATGCTTGTATTCAATCAATCAACATATTTTCCTTTTAATTCTTCCACATTTGGCATATCCATCTAACAATGAACTTATGATACTCCCATCAAGAAGTGCATGATTGCATGGTTTTATGGTGGATGTCCCTCTCTTTTTTAAATTCCAATTTTATTCATCTACATGAGTACGGGAGATCAATTCCATTTCTTTAAATTGTATTTAAAGGTCATTAAAGTTTTTTCAAACAATGTGATTAAATAAATATTATTCAGCATTTACCTCTATCATCAAGGTTGATTCATTCCTCCTCTTATTTTACCAAATAATTTGGATGAATCACCCATGGCTCCTTACATTTCTTGAAGAAAATTTTCAAAGACTTTGCAACATGTCTTCTCTTCTTCCATATAGTTCATGTTCATTGAAGAAATTTGGTCAAACAATATATATTCTTTGTATATTCTCACAACACCAATAGTCATGGTACAATGCTTACAAGATCCATAGTTGAAGAGAAGCTATGTGAAGCTTCTAGAACCATGGACCTATACTTAATTTACTATTATTGAATCCTTGTTACTTATGAAAGTGGAACTTTAACATAGATAAGTAGGGAAACCAAAATTGAAAGCCAAACTTAACATAGAAAAGTAAAGCATGCCTCAACTATATTCTCATTAAACACTGTGAATTCAAATATCTTTGACGGGGCATATCTCAGAGCTCGTGCAAGATATGGATGAGGTTCTAGTTCCTATAGGACTGTGTTGTAGAGACCTACAATAACCTCTCTCACTTTTTGGAGATAACATTCCATTTTCATTCTACAACGCCATCTCGGGTGATGTTGAAACTTGCGGTGTTGGCGAGTACAAAGTTGCCAACTGCCAAATCTCTCTCATCTTTCATCGTGGGATCAAACTATCTACTCCATTAGCTCCGGGTGGCTAGGTAAACTCTATCCCAAACCTCTTCTTGTCCCTTTCAATGCTCAAACGTTCTCAGGCACGCTGAACTGGAATGTCCCTAAGGGTCACTAAATGCCACAGGGCTGCAATCTTTGATGGGGCATATCTTGGAGCTCGTGTGAGATATGGATGAGATTCTAGTTCCTACAAGACCACGTTATAGAGACCTACAATAACCTCTTTTTCTTTTTGGAGATCGCATTCCATTTTCATTCTACAATGCCATCTCGGGTGATGCTGAAACTTGCAGTGTTAGCTAGTACAAAGTTGCCAACTGCCAAATCTCTCTCATCTTTCTTTGTGGGATCAAACTATTTGCTCCATTAGCTCTGGGTGGCCGGGTAAACCCTATACCCAATCTCGTCTTGTCCCCTTTAGTGATCAAATGTTCTTAGGCATGTTGAACCGGAATGTCCCTAAGGGTCACTAAATGCCATAGGGCTGCAATCTTTGACGGGGCATATCTTGGAGCTCGTGCAAGATATGGATAAGATTCCAGTTCCTACAGGACCGTGTTATAGAGACCTACAATAATATCTCTCACTTTTTGGAGATCACATTCCATTTTTATTCTACAACGCAATCTCGAGTGATGCTGAAACTTGCAGTGTTGGCCAGTACAAAGTTGCCAACTGCCAAATCTCTCTCATCTTTCATCGTGGGATCAAAATGTTTACTCCATTAGCTTTGGGTGGCCGGGTTAACCCTATCCCCAACCTTGTCTTGTCACCTTCAGTGCTCGAACGTTCTCAGGCACACTGAACCAGAATGTCCCTAAGGGTCACTAAATGCCACAGGGCTACAATCTTTGACGGGGCATATCTCGGAGCTCGTGCAAGATCTGGATGAGATTCCAATTCCTACAAGACTATGTTGTAGAGACCTAAAATAGCCTCTCTCACTTTTTGGAGATCACATTCCATTTTCATTCTACAACGCCATCTTAGGTGATGTTGAAACTTGCAGTGTTGGCCAGTAGAAAGTTGCCAACTGCCAAATCTCTCTCATCTTTCATCGTGGGATCAAACTGTCTTCTCAATTAGCTCTGGGTGGCTAGGTAAACAATATCCCCAACCTCATCTTGTCCCCTTCAGTGCTCAAACATTCTCAGGCACGCTGTACTGGAATGTCCCTAAGGGTCACTAAATCCCACAGGGCTGCAATCTTTGACGGGGTATATCTCAGAGCTCGTGTGAGATATGGATGAGATTCTACTTCCTATAGGACCATGTTGCAGAGACCTACAATAAGCTCTCTCTCTTTTTGGAGATCACATTTCATTTTCATTCTACAATGCCATCTTGGGTGATGTTGAAACTTGCAGTGTTGGCTAATATAAAGTTGCCAACTGCCAAATCTCTCTCATCTTTCATCGTGGGATCAAATTGTCTGCTCCATTAGCTCTAAGTGGTTGGGTAAACCCTATCCCCAACCTCTTCTTGTCCCCTTCAGTGCTTGAATGTTCTCAGGCACGCTGAACTAGAATGTCCCTATGGGTCACTAAATCCCATAGGGCTGCAATCTTTGATGGGGCATATCTCAGAGCTTGTGCAAGATATGGATGAGATTCTAGTTCCTACAAGACCGTGTTGTATAGACCTACAATAACCTCTCTCACTTTTTGGAAATTTCATTCCATTTTCATTCTACAACACCATATCGGGTGATGTTGAAACTTGCAGTATTGGCCAGTACAAAGTTGCCAACTGCCAAATCTCTCTCGTCTTTCGTCATGGGATCAAACTGTCTGCTCCATTAGCTTTGGGTGGCCAGGTAAACCCTATCCCCAAACTCATTTTGTCCCCTTTAGTGCTTGAATGTTCTCAGGCACGCTGAACTTGAATGTCCCTAAGGGTCACTAAATCCCAAAGGGCTGCAATCTTTGACAGGGCATATCTCGGAGCTCGTGTGAGATATGGATAAGATTCTAGTTCCTACAAGACTGTGTTGCAGAGACCTACAATAACCTCTCTCACTTTTTGGAGATCGCATTCTGTTTTCATTCTACAGTGCCATCTCGGGTGATGTTGAAACTTGCAGTGTTGGCCAGTACAAAGTTGCCAAATACCAAATCTCTCTCATCTTTCGTCATGGGATCAAACTGTCTGCTCCATTAAATCTAGTTGGCCGAGTAAACCCTATCCCCAACCTCATCTTGTCCCCTTCAGTGCTCAAATGTTCTCAGACACGCTCAACCGCAATGTCCCTAAGGGTCATTAAATGCCACAGGACTACAATCTTTGACAGGGCATATCTCGGAGCTCGTGCAAGATATGGATGAGATTCCAATTCCTATAGCACCGTGTTGCATAGACCTACAGTAACCTCTCTCACTTTTTGGAGATCGCATTTCATTTTCATTCTACAATGCCATCTCGGGTGATGTTGAAACTTGTAGTGTTGGCTAGTACAAAGTTGCCAACTGCGAAATCTCTCTCATCTTTCATCGTGGGATCAAACTGTCTGCTCCATTAGCTCTGGGTGGCCGGGTAAACCCTATCCGCAACCTCATCTTGTCCCCTTAAGTGCTCAAACATTCTCAGGAATGCTCAACCGGAATGTCCCTAAGGGTCACTAAATGCCACATGGCTGCAATCTTTGACGGGGCATATCTTGGAGCTTGTGCAAGATATGGATGAGATTCTAGTTCCTACAAGACCGTGTTGCAAAGACCTACAATAAGCTCTCTCACTTTTTGGAGATCACATTCTATTTTCATTCTACAACGCCATCTCGAGTGACGCTAAAACTTGTAGTGTTGGCCAGTACAAAGTTGCCAACTACCAAATCTCTCTCATCTTTCGTCGTGGGATCAAACTGTCTGCTCCATTAGCTCCGAGTGGCCAGGTAAACTCTATCCCCAACCTCATCTTGTCCCCTTCAATGCTCGAACATTCTCAGGCACGCTCAACCGGAATGTCCCTAAGGGTCACTAAATGCC
Source organism: Cupressus sempervirens (assembly GCA_028749045.1). Lineage (NCBI taxonomy): Eukaryota > Viridiplantae > Streptophyta > Pinopsida > Cupressales > Cupressaceae > Cupressus > Cupressus sempervirens. Next base: position 400,571,249 of record CM053785.1, on the reverse strand, counting down.
ACAGGGCTACAATCTTTGACAGGGCATATCTCAGAGCTCATGCGAGATATGGATGAGATTCTAGTTCCTACAAGACCGTATTTCAGAGACCAGAGATCAGCCAAGGATAAGGATAGCATGGTAAGAAAATGATTATTTATCTGGTGGATATAAGTATTTTATATAACAAACCATTTATATGCATAGTAAAAGAACTGAATATAGATTTGAGACATATTGACCACTTGCAGTCTGATCATCTTCACAAGTATGCAACTTTTTTTTCACTATTTCATATGGGTTTATTGAACTTTCTTTATGAGGTCATTTACAGATGGGATGTTCAAAGGTTGAGTTTCTATGGGCTGTCAATACTTTGACTATACTTTAAGTCAACGATTATCAATATGGGAAAAAATGGAACTCACTGTATTTTTAAGTACTAAGAAGATGGCCTTGCCCTTCCCCAGGACTTTTAGAAATGGGAGACATTAGGTAAGAGAGTGAAAATGTTACTATCACTTCAACGCACATGACACAATTGGAAATGCAAATTTTGATGGTAATCATTTTGTGATAAGGGAGAGACTAGAGATGATCATTGTTATTATCTCTTTAGTCTTGGATTTTGGTTTTCTCTTGAATTTGGTGGTGGGGGATCAGTGGTAATTCTCCTTGGATATTCCTTCTTATGATGTTGGTGACAAGTGTTGCTCTTTGAAAACACTTGTATAATCCTTTTTAAATTATTAGATAAAAACAAAGAATTGTAACTATTAAACATGATTAGCCTTTAGTTCCTAGATCTTTATTTCCCCATCAATGCATTTAGAAAGTTAAGTTTTACGAAGATCATAAATAGAAAAAATTAGAGAAGCGATTTAAACATTTATATTGATTGGAAACATGTGAGTCTTGAGTTTCCTCTGCCTTTTAAAGAACGTTCCTTAGCTAGCATACCTAATTCCACATTCCATAAGAGTGTTATTGTGCTAAAGATTTAGGAAACCAACTACTCTAAGATAAAGCTTCCTAGTCAATAATAATCTAGCCTATTGAGGTACATAATACTTCTCAATTAAACTTGTGTTAATTCAGTATTAATTTTGTAATTAACTACAATTTCAATATCTGTGTACAAGGGGTGACTGAGAAAACTATTTGAGGTCCAATTTGAAAATATATTTGTAAGGATCTCGACCAAGGTTCACAACTTTGATGATTAATATATTCATTCAGGCTAGAACCTCAGTACAAAAAAATAATATATAAAAAAGGTAGTGAATAACGTCATGTCTAGACCCAAATCAACCAATGAAAGTCAAATCAGAAAAATGTGGAACAACAATATATGCATTGAGTGGGTTGTCATAGAAAAGCTTTAGAATAAAATTCATGTCTACAATTAAAAGACCTTAAAGAAAATTTATGCTTGTAACACAAATGGCCATTCAAAATTGAATATGATTACAATATGTGAAATAGCATTACGAGAACTTGTAATGCTCTTGTGAACATCGTGTTAATTCTTGTAAGAATCCCTAAGATGCTTGTTATACTCAAAATTTTGTTGAAATTGAATTAATTTTTATCCTATCAGTTAATTGGCTTAGGGTGATATATGCTTCTTGGATGGAATAATGAGTTCGTGATTAACTCTGTATTAAGATTCATAGCATCTTCTAGTTATTTGCAAAGGAAATTTATAAATTAAGCTAATGTCATATGGCTTGCTTGAGAAAGATGTTCGTGTTCTTATTGATGGGTACTAATGACTGTCCACATTTAGTTCTTCAATATCCTATTTGACAAGCTTTCCATAGACATTTCTTTACCATACTAAGTATTTTTGAAAACATATTTGAGTAGAAGCACTATAGTAGATACTACATGATGTTTTAACAAATAAAGTAATGGGTTAAAGACTATTATTTCCAAGGTATTATGTCATAGTATTTTAACTGTAATGATCTTAGACTAATGATATTCTTGAAGGTAACTTTGACATGTAGCAAGAAAGACAACCTACAGCCAAGGCTATATTGTGCCTACAACCAAAGCCATAAATGCTCACAGCCAAAGCCACTAGTGCACATAGCCAAAGCCATGGATGCTTATAGCCAAAGTTACGAGTGTTCATAGTAAAAGCCATGAGTACATGAAGTTGATGATCACAATTGTTTACAACTATTCACCAGAAACAGCTTCTTTGCAATTTTTGAAAAATACTAATAAAGCAAAAAATAACATCTACTAGTTGGTAGACATAATGGGAACTCTCTAGCCATTGAATTTAATTTCATACATGCACATATCTAATTTAATGTCATACACGAACATATCTAATTTAACATCATACATGAACAAACATATAATATAAAATGATAACCAATAATATCATCTACATTAACAAACACATAATATATTATGATAACCAATAATGTCGTATATGAACAAACATATCATATATTAACCAATAATGTCATACATCAAATAAATGTCATACATCAAATATAGAATGTCATATGTACATCAAACGTATGTCGAATATGTCTCTCTGATGCCTATATATATACATGGGGAAGGAAACAAGTCTTTGTATATATATGTATCGAATATCTCAACTACATTTTTTCCTTCCCATGAGGGGAAGGAAAAAAATCTCTCGATGTCCTTTGCCGTCATGTGGAGGGAGACAATGGAGATCACGGGGCCCTCCTGACATGCTCACTTGACCTCTTGTTGAGGCTCTTCTCTAGGTCCAACTGATACAAAGAAAGTAGATATGAATCAATATTTATTATACGTTGAAATCAAATATATGTACACACAAAATCAATTATTTTCTTACCGCCAACAAATAGTCACTCTGTATGTCCACCTCAAATGCTCATGGATGATCAAGCGTGACAAGACCCTAAAAAAATTCAATAAATATAATCACTTATAAATAACATTAAAAATTTTGAGATTAACTATTATAAACAACAACTAAAACGAAGAAAATTCTTTCATACCTCCGTCAGTGGCTGTGAGCTAGCCACAGCTGCGACCACTCCACTATCAACAGACTGTTGCAAATGAGGAGGTGTGTCCGACATCATGAGCTGCATGTCATACAATAAATGTTATATCTAACATGAAACATGGAATAAATATAATCAAATGAATTAAATTAACATGAAACAACTGTACCTGTGTGAAGCTTGTATGATGTCTCTGCTCTGTGTCTATGGTAAAGGTTGAGGGTCCTGTGGAGAACTGATGCACATGCATAATTTTTTTTGTCAATCCTTAATATGATTATGTAATAAATATATGTATTAACTAAAATGATTAAATTGATACATACCTCAGGACTAGTCGAAGGGACAAAAAATGGGCTTGGAGGATCGCTGCTAGGCCCAGCAACACTTTGACCCTAAATTTTGAACAATGTCAATAAATGCTAATTAATTAATCATTCACTATACATATGAAATGTGATCAAATTAGTAATTTACCTGTGTGTCAATGCAAAATGTCTCATTCAAGAACTCATCAGTGACAAGCCCATCATTCGCAGCATCTCCGGCATGAGTGCCAAATGTGCATAGGGATCCGCATGAAGTGCACATGTGACCACGATGCATAGAAGGCTCCCCCTCAACTAATGGGCTCATGGAATGGATGAGGGTCTGTGTCAAAGCATTAATGGTCGCTAGAGTGCTGGCCTCTACATGTTCCTTCACAACTAAAGAAATAATCACATGTTCGTGCTATGGATGGACCATAGGTACCCTAACTACATTAGGGTCACGACGTGCTCCTGGCCTCTCAAATGATGACCCCCCACCTCTACCCTGGGAGTCTAACATATCAAAATAATTGGGGATCTCCCCAAGGATAAACTCACAATAAAATTTCTTCAAAAAATACATGGGGACCTCGTGATTGTTGCAAAGAGGGGCATCAAAAACCATCCACCATCTATCCCAAAAATTATTTCTAATAGCATCGTGTATGAACCAATGGATGGGGAATCGTTTAGTACCCTCTCTAATAGTATTTGGCTCACCGAGTTTTCTAAATAATGCACAGATACTACCTTTTGATATATATATTTTTTTTTAACATCTTCATATGACAATTTATTTGCATAAAATCTTTTTTGTTCATCCCTCTTAGCCCACCAAATATCTAACTGACCACTAATTGAGGCTATCTGAGTGTTAATGGATTCGAGGGATGATGCCAATTGAGCCCTCATTGGATTGGTTTGTCCGGTTTCTTTCAACTGAGCAATGCGTCTTTCTAATTCAGTTTTGCCTCTTTGTATTTCATTTTTTATATTTTCTTGTGTGCCTGGCGGAGGTCTTGCAATTGATTCGGGTTGTGGAATTTTTTGTTCTTCTTGAAGAGGGTTTTGATTTTGAAGTTCTTGAGGGTTTTTTGGATTTTCCGGTTGATTATGGACATTTCCTGATAAAAAATCAATTGAAATCCAACTAAATAAACAAATCTAAATGAAATTTGTAAAAATGCTACAAAAGAATATCAAGAACCAATAAAACAATATGCAAGACATATTAAACAATGCAAAGTTAAGTTTATATCACTTACCTTGTCGTCGTGGGTGTGCTTATTGTCTTAGATTTCGTCAGTGAGGAGGCATTTTGGAAAATGGTGGTGAATTTTTTACTGTCAAACACGCGTACGCGCTGTTGGAGAGTCAAAAGACAAAATGAAAATGATGGGCCACGGGTCTGCAGCCTATCATATAACTTTTTGGACATCAGAATAGCACGTACGTGCTATAGCACGTACGCGCTATTGAAAATCAGAAAAAAAAAAAAAAAAAAAAAAAACTTGTCATCTTTTTGGCACCACAATTGTAATGCCCCGCTAAGGGATCCAAAGAATTTTACTGAGTTTGTCAAACAATTTTTTTTTAAACATGAAAGATAAAACCATTCATAACATTTGCGGAAGCAATAGCAACAATTCAAATGAAAATAAACATAACATATATACATAACAGGCTACATTCTTTAAAGATCCCTTAACGTTGTATCACATCTAAATTAACTATTCATCTATCATTCCATCCTTATGAAATAAAAATGATACATCCAATGTACTTAAAGAATATACAAGTGTCCTTTTGTAATTATATTTTAGTTTAGCTCAATCATCCACTGTACATATCACAGAGTATGAAAAGCTTAAAAGAATAAACATCCAAGTAAATAAAGTACATCATCATCATCAAATATTAATCCATGATGCAATAACATAAATAAAATCACATATCATACATGATACATCATCACAAAAGATAACCATATATCACAAATATAAATAACTAAGTGCACGGTTCCTCCCAACTGTTAATAGCATCATTAGACCATCATGGATCCTAGTCATCCCTCCGTGCATAACATTTCAAAGCACCGAAGAGATCATCGGTATTAACATAGTAGGAATGTCATTCCTAAAACATCCTACTAACACGCAAAGTAAAGCATAATAAATCATCAACTAACATATGCAAAGTAAAGCAAATCATCAATATAAGAAACATACTAGTAAATACATCCATCATAAGGTATATTATCTATCATAATGCTCCAAGAACATAATGAAGAATAAATACCAACCAAGGATACTCCAGCCACGGTGTCTCGGATGGATCTCAAATGATAAGAGTGAAAATACACTACCACCCGACCTCGTAGAACTTAAGTGGTCCACTCCCACCGTGCTGAGGAGATAATCTCAAGTCCCAAGCAGGCTATCCCAAACACATAGCACAAATCTCTATAGTTTAGGAATCATAAAAGTATACTACTCAAAGGTACCATCACACAAAATCGACATCTAATTCCCAGAGGCACACAATGACATGTAGGAAACCTACTCTGCAAGTGGGAAAGTGTCATCACAATTATCACGTACAGGTTACCCTAGCAGTTAGCTAAACTCCACGGGTCCATATTGATCTCATGCGGCCACTAGTATCCTCTCATACTGAAGAGACATACTATGGAATGCACGGTCGCAACCATGCGTTCTCACTACTCCCATCCTAGCTTGTACAAGCACTCAAGGCATGGGTGAGAACATCAAAACAATTATCATTTTAGGTTCATTTAATCTCCATTTAGTGTGTAAATGTTATCACTTATTAACCAAACTTACAATTAGTTACCCTGGCAGCCACTTAGGGCCCCGGCCCCCATTGAAAGCCACTTCCCGACACTACAAGTAGATTACCTACCCTAAGCTCATGAAATCATAAATCTCAAAATTATAAAAGATTTCCATAATAAAATCATCAAATATGCATAAAAGCATCAAATATCTATAATAAGAATCATCGAATCTCCAAGATAAGAATCATCGAATCTCCATGAGCATCTGAAAAAGCATCCATAGAAAATCATGACCACAATAGTTCTCTATTGGCAACTGAAGGCATCACTGATAATCATAAGTATCAATTAGTTCTCAATAACTAAAATATATCTGAAAATAAATCACAATATCAATTAGTTCTCTATAAGCAACCAAGAACATCTCAAAATCATACTGATCGAAGACTCCAAAATAGTTGAGTCAAACATGGTCACAACATGACATCATCAAAAAATAAATTCACATTTCAGTCCCATCATGGCGACTAGAAAGTAATCCAAGGATAACTGATCGATGACTCAAAAATGATTAGCTCAAGCATCTCAGATATATATACATCTCAGCTTCACACATGAAGGTTGAAGAACAAATACAAACATTTCATAGAGCATACGATCACATAACCATGGTTGGGCTTATAAAGATTAAGACCAAATAAGATCAACATGCCATCACATCTCATAACCCCCGAGCCTGTGGTAACAACCTAGGATTGGCCAACACTAGTCAACCCAAAACCCAAAACAAGAAGAATATAGAATACACGATGCAAACACATATTCTGGTTTACTAAATTCACATAGTTGAATAATGTGTAGGGGTTTCTAGTTTTCTGTTTGCAAGTATACTTCAAGTGTTTTAAGTTTCATCATTTGACCTACAAGTCAACCCATTTGTTCCCCAATAGCATTATCCTTCTATTATTAAGAATTACATTCTAAGAATAACTTAGGGATAAATATTCACTAAACCGATCATCATTGACCTTAATTAAATTATCCTTTATATTTAACCATGATCCATATTCTAATTGATTAACCTATCAACTTTTTTTAATGATCATTATTCGTTATATTATAAGAGGACCAATTATCATTCTTCAAATAAGAGATTATAACTTTACTAAAATGATCAATTAAATCAATCAATTAACATAGGTCCATATTCTAATAGTCCTCAATTAAATATTATTATGTCTTCACCATTAAATATCTAAGGTCATCATTCAAGTCGTAAGAATAAGACCTATCAACTTGATATCAATATTTCTACAATCTTATTAAAATAATTATATCAATTAAATCTTATTACTTAACTTAATTGTTAATTAAATCTAATTAACTCTCATTGATTGATTTAATTAATAATTACATAATCATAGCAACGTTCCAATTAATATCAGTTGACTAATAATTAACTATAATTCTGTATGATAAAAGTCAACTATAATTCAATACTCAAAAGATCATATTAATAATTCAATAATAATTATTGAAAATCTTAAATGACCATATTCGTCATCTTTCAAAGAATATCAACATTCCCTTAACAAATTCGTATTATCATTAATCTTTTCAAATAAGACTCTATCGCACAACTTAATTATTAATATCATAGTTATAATATCAACTCAATGAATATCAATTGATTAAAAATTAATTATAATCCAAGTCCAAAATTTATTATCTTTTACCAAACTTCAATCAATAAATAATCTCCACTAGATTAACTCTAATCAAATTTGTTGATATCTATTTAAACTATTATTTATTAATAGTTTACTAGTCCTTACAAACATTAATAAATAATAAACTCCTCAAACTATACATACTCGATCTATAGAATCCTTTCATAAACTCATTAGTTAATATTTGGCTAACTCTTCACTCCATTAAGGTATTCAAACGTATTAACCAATAACAGAATAATTTAGTCTTAATCCAATATCATTCAGAGTTTCTAAATTTAAATCAACATAATATAAATTATCATTTTACAATTATTTAATCAATATTAAAATCAACCATTAGACTCCATTTTCTAATTGTTCTAATAATATTTTGTCTATATAAACGTTGTTTGAAAGAGATCCCTATCACAAACCAATAAGACTCATTGTAGATTTTAACATGAATAATCTTCAAATTCTTAACATTATCATCTTCATTAAACAACTCTAAAATTGTTTAATATATATTAAATAGTATTCAATATACATTATAAAAAGTCCACTATATAAACTATATTAAAATCTCTTTTTTAAAATTTTTTTCTGATACATTTACTTAGATTGACTAATAATTAATTACACTTCTTCTACTATTAATTAATCTTAATTAAATTTGATTTAATTAGATTAAATAATAAACCATATAAAACCTATGCATATTAATAAAATTCTAATAAGAGAAGATTTTGATAATATGTTTAATTCATTCCAAGCTTTGATATATTATTTTTGTGAAGTTTAAGCATAAAGAGCTCTTGGTTATGGAAAATGGAGAAATATCTGTCCTTGAATAAAGCAGTCTCTGTTAAAATAATTGTTCTCTAAATTTAATCATAAAAGGGTTTGTTCATATGCATCTAAAAATATAATTGATAGAAAGATTACATCTAATCATTCGAATTTTCACCATAAAATTTCTATTTTAATTCCAAATCTTGTCTTTCTAATTTAATATAAATTCGAACCCAAACTCGATTAAAATCTAATTTCTTTCTCATTTGGAACTAGGGTTTTTTTATTATTTTCTTCTCATCCAAATAAAATATCTAGATTTCAATTTCAAATAGTAGATTCAATCACAGAGAGTATTCAGACACATAAAACAGATATGATGAAGACATGAAGAGAAAGAGTACAAAGGGATTATAAGAATATCACGAGTGCACCTGGACATTGATGCTAATTTGTCATACTTCAAAAGTCCATAGAAAATCCTTTCCTTCTCCATCATTCAAAATTCTTTCAAGAATCCAAGCCAATCGAATCCTCCAAGTGATTAGAAGTGCTAGAAGCAGCATAGAAGCAAATAGAAAATATATGAGCATATGAATCTTCTCCCATGCATGTAAGCTTTTAAGCTTCTATATATTTTTTAGCTTGTAGCTCGAGGCTTCCATTAAGTTTGTATCTTCCATTAAGCTTTTTATTTAAGCTTCTATGAATGCCTGAATATCAAGAGCTTTCAAGAAACCTTTGGATTGCTTCTTGAAACCACTGAAAGGTGTCACCAACTAAGCATGGGTCTTTTCCAATTCCTTTGTTGATGAGTTACAGAATTGTAGACATCTTGTGCTTAATTGATGCACTAACCCCCATGTTGTGACGCATGTTAATTCCCATGCAAGCTTATAACTCCAATTTACTTTTTTAAATAATCTCTATTTAAATTTTATAACTTTCATTTTAATTTTTATAACTTTTATTATTATTATTTTATTTATTACTTTATTATTATTTTATAATTATTATTAATTTTAATTTCTAGTTTTCTTTTATTTAATTCCTTTTCTTCAATAATTCACATTTAATTAATTACAATCAAAATATCAAAGATCATGATATTTTATTAATTTTCTCAAATAAATAATTTATTAATTAAATCTATTTATTAAGACTTAATTAATGGAAAATTCACCATAGACCTCCAAGATAAAATATGAAAACCCATCATAGAAAAAATCATACAAAATAAATCTAAAGAGTTAAAAATCACGAAATATGTCATCCGACACATTCAGTGGGTATTCAACTCAGATACTTGTCCTAATTTTCTAATTAGGGCAAATGGCTCAAAGGGTTGGGATTTGGACTTGAGAATTTATCTCCCCTCTCTTATCATTGAGATAATGTGATAGGGTACGCTCATCCTGGAAATTCAAGAAAGTCGATATCCGGTACTTGCAACCTGCATAAAAACTATGCATGTACAAACACAATATATACTAAACTAAACAAACAATGGTAAGAAGTGGTGCATCGTGTAGATCTCGACTAGCAGGTGACTACGACTCCCTTCCTTAACCACATCAGACACGCCATACAAAAGCAAACACGCAAGGCAGACACGCACACGATACACATGCAAGTATGGGGTAAGTATCCATAAGAAAGCACATATGATAATAAATTATCTTACTAATCATCATTAATAATTGAAAGCAATGTAATAATCATCATCAATAATTGTGAACACTAAAAATAATCATCATACATACATGAAATGTAGAGTCTAAGTAATCTCATCACATAATAAACTAAATCCATAGCACAATATCTGATAATCTCAAAAGAATACTGCTAACCAACAACATAAAACTAGTTCTAAAAGAGTTCAACAAAGATAACAAAATGTGAACTAGGGGCAGGCACTATATCCACCCCCCCGGGATTAGGCTTACTCCTAGAAGCCTACAAGAATGAAAAACTAAGATACTCACTATATGGGTCCCAATGAACTCTTTCCCTCTGTAGGGAAACATGTTTTCATTGAGGATATTATAACACTCTTAGAGCAATATGATTCTGGTTTAATGGTAAACCGAAAACCATATCGATCCAACATTCATTCTTTTAACAACTACTAAAATAGATCTCTTAATTTATTCTAAACAAGAGCAACTTAATGATTGCAAAGATAAATAGAGGTTTACTACCTTACAACATAGATAAAAGATATATATTTTGCAGCTAGAATGAGTTTCAATTTTTAATTTTGCCTTCGTTTAGATTTTTAGTAAAATTTTTAGTTTTGAAAGCTAAGTGTTGAAATATAAAAAAAATATGCAAATAACGATTTTAAGTTCTGTTTCAATTCACCTAGTTTCAAATTTTTAGTTTGAAAAAGATACACATGATAGTTTTAAGTTTTCATTTTATTCAACTAGTTAATAACTAGTAGCATTCTAATATATCTAGAGCTCCCAATGTTGAAACTCGGGCTCTGATACCAAATGTAATGCCCCGCTAAGGGATCCAAAGAATTTTACTGAGTTTGCCAAACAATTTTTTTTTAAACATGAAAGATAAAACCATTCATAACATTTGCAGAAGCAATAGCAACAATTCAAATGAAAATAAACATAACATATATACATAACAGGCTACATTCTTTAAAGATCACTTAACGTTGTATCACATTTAAATTAACTATTTATCAAACATCTCATCCTTATGAAATAACAATGATACATCCAATGTACTTAAACAATATACAAGTGTCCTTTTGTAATTATATTTTAGTTTAGCTCAATCATCCATTGTACATATCATAGGGTATGAAAAGCTTAAAAGAATAAACATCCAAGTAAATAAAGTACATCATCATCATCTAATATTAATCCATGATGCAATAACATAAATGAAACCACATATCATACATGATACATCATCACAAAAGATAACCATATATCACAAACATAAATAACTAAGTGCACAATTTTTTCCAACCGTTAATAGCATCAGTAGACCATCATGGATCCTAGCCATCCCTCCGTGCGTAACATTCCAAAGCACCGAAGAGATCATCGGTATTAACATAGTAGGAATGTCATTCCTAAAACATCCTACTAACATGCAAAGTAAAGCATAATAAATCATCAACTAACATATGCAAAGTAAAGCAAATCATCAATATAGGAAACATACCAGTAAATACATCCATCATAAGGTATATTATCTATCATAATGCTCCAAGAACATAATGAAGAATAAATACCAACCAAGGGTACTCCAGCCATGGTGTCTCGGACGGATCTCAAATGATAAGAGTGAAAATACACTACCACCCGACCGCGTGGAACCTAAGTGGTCCACTCCCACCGTGCTGAGGAGATAATCTCAAGTCCCAAGCAGGCTATCCAAAATACATAGCACAAATATCTATAATCCAAGAATCCTAAAAGTATACTACTCAAAGGTACCATCACACAAAATCGACATCTAATTCTCAGAGGCACACAATGACATGTAGGAAACCTACTTTGCAAGCAGAAAAGTGTCATCACAATTATCACGTACAAGTTACCCTACCAGTTAGCTAAACTCCACGAGTCCATACTGATCTCATGCGACCACTAGTATCCTCTCATACTGACGAGGCATACTACGAAATGCATGGTCACAACCATGCGTTCTCACTACTCTTATCCTAGCCTGTACAAGCACTCAAGGCATGGGCGAGAACATCAAAACAATTATCTTTTTAGGTTTATTTAATCCCCATTTAGTGTGTAAATGTTATCACTTATTAACCAAACTTACAATGAGTTACCCTAGCAGCCACTTAGGGCCCCGGCCCCCATTGCAAGCCACTTCTCAACACTACAAGTAGATTACCTACCCTAAGCTCATGGTATCATAAATCTCAAAATCATAAAAGATAACTCATAATAAAATCATCAAATATGCATAAAAGCATCAAATATCCATAATAAGAATCATCAAATCTCCAAGATAAGAATCATCAAATCTCCATGAGCATTTGAAAAAGCATCCATAGAAAATCATGACTACAACAGTTCTCTATTGGCAACTAAAGGCATCACTGATAATCATAAGTATCAATTGATTCTCAATAACCAAAATATATCTCAAAATAAATCACAATATGCATTGGTTCTCTACAAGCAACCAAGAACATCTCAAAATCATACTGATCAAAAACTCCAAAATGGTTGAGTCAAACATGATCACAAAATGACATCATCAAGAAATAAATCCACATTTTAGTCCCATCATGGTGACTAGAAATTAATCCAAGGATAACTGATCGATGACTCAAAAATGATTAGCTCAAGCATCTCAGATATATATACATCTCAACTTCACACATGAAGGCTGAAGAACAAATACAAACATTTCATAGAGCATACGATCACATAGCCATGGTTGGGCTTATAAAGATCATGACCAAATAAGATCAACATGCTATCACATCTCATAACCCCCGAGTCTCTGGTAACAACCTAGGACTGGTCAACACTAGTCAACCCAAAACTCAAAACAAGAAGCATATAGAATACACGATGCAAACACATGTTCTGGTTTACTAAATTCACATAGTTGAATAATGTGTAGGAGTTTCCAGTTTTCTGTTTACAAGTATACTTCAAGTGTTTTAAGTTTCATCATTTGACCTACAAGTCAACCCATTTGTTCCCCGATAGCATTATCTTTCCATTATTAAGAATTACATTCTAAGAATAAGTTAAGGATAAATATTCACTAAACTGATCATCATTGACCTTAATTAAATTGTCCTTTATATTTAACCATGATCCATATTCTACTTGATTAACCTATTAACTTTTTTTATGATCATTATTCGTTATATTATAAGAGGACCAATTATCATTCTTCGAATAAGAGATTATAACTTTATTAAAATGATCAATTACATCAATCAATTAACATAGGTCCATATTCTAATAGTCCTCAATTAAATATTACTAAGTCTTCACCATTAAATATCTAAGGTCATCATTCAAGTCATAAGAATAAGACCTATCAACTTGATATCAATATTTCTACAATCTTTTTAAAAGAATTATATCAATTAAATTTTCATTACTTAACTTAATTGTTAATTAAATCTAATTAACTCTCATTGATTGATTTAATTAATAATTACATAATCATAGCAACGTTCCAATTAATATCAGTTGACTAATAACTAACTATAATTCTATATGATAAAAGTCAACTATAATTCAATACTCAAAAGATCATATTAATAATTCAATAATAATTATTGAAAATCTTAAATGACCATATTCGTCATCCTTCAAAGAATATCAACATTCTCTTAACAAATTCGTATTATCATTAATCTTTTCAAATAAGACTCTATCGCACAACTTAATTATTAATATCATAGTTATAATATCAACTCAATGAATATTAATTGATTAAAAATCAATTATAATCCAACTCCAAAATTTATTATCTTTCACCAAACTTCAATCAATAAATAATCTCCACTAGATTAACTCTAATCAAATTTGTTAATATCTATTTAAACCATTATTTATTAATAGTTTTCTAGTCCTTACAAACATTAATAAATAATAAACTCCTCAAGCTATACATACTCGATCTATAGAATCCTTCTATAAATTCATTAGTTAATAGTTGGCTAACTCTTAACTCCATTATGGTATTCAAACGTATTAACCAATAACATAACAATTCAGTCTTAATCTAATATCATTCAGAGTTTCTAAATTTAAATCAACATAATATAAATTATCATCTTACAATTATTTAATCAATATTAAAATCAACCATTAGACTCCATTTTCTAATTGTTCTAATAATATTTTATCTATATAAACGTTATTTGAAAGAGATCCCTATCACAAACCAATAAGACGCACTATAGATTTTAACATGAATAATCTCCAAATTCTTAACATTATGATCTTCAATAAACAACTCTAAAATTGTTTAATATATATTAAATAGTATTCAATATACATTATAAAAAGTTCACTATATAAACTATATTAAAATCTTTTTTTAAATTTTTTTTCTCATCTATTTACTTAGATTGACTAATAATTAATTACACTTCTTCTACTATTAATTAATCTTAATTAAATTTGATTTAATTATATTAGATAATAAATCATATAAAACCTATGCATATTAATAAGATTCTAATAAGAGAAGATTTTGATAATATCTTTAATTCATTCCATGCTTTGATATATTATTTTTGTGAAGTTTAAGCATAAAGAACTCTTGGTTATGGAAAATGAAGAAATATTTGTTTTTAATAAAATAGTCTTAGTACGATGGTCATATCTCCCTAATGAACCGTTGGATCGGGTTGAAATTTAAATATGTTGGAGAGGGCCAAGTTGCGTTAAGTCTGACCTGAGCGATCGAATAAATTCGATCACGATAACAAGTTATGAATGACTGAGTTTGGGTCTATCCAAGGGGCAGCGACAGGATAATTTGTGATGAATTAAGAATTTCCTGTTAAAATAATTGTTCTCTAAATTTAACCATAAAAGGGTTTGTTCATATGCATCTAAAAATATAATTGATAGAAAGATTACATCTAATCATTCGAATTTTCACCATAAAATTTCTATTTTAATTTCAAATCTTGTCTTTCTAATTTAATATAAATTCGAATCCAAACCCGATTAAAATCTAATTTCTTTCTCATTTGGAACTAGGGTTTTTCTATTGTTTTCTTCTCATCCAAATAAAATATTTAGATTCCAATTTCAAATAGTAGATTCAATCACAGAGAGTATTCAGACACATAAAACAGATATGATGAAGATAGGAAGAAAACGAGTGCAAAGGGAATATAAGAATATCACGAGTGCACTTAGACACTGATGCTAATTTGTCATGCCTCAGAAGTCCATAGAAAATCCCTTCCTTCTCTATCATTCACAATTCTTCCAAAAATCCAAGCCGATCGAATCCTCCAAGTGATTAGAAGTGCTAGAAGGAGCATAGAAGCAAGTAGAAAATATATGAGCATATGAATCTTCTCCCATGCATGTAAGCTTTGAAGCTTCTATATATTTTTTTAGCTTGTAGCTCGAGGCTTCCATTAAGCTTGTAGCTTCCATTAAGCTTTTTATTTAAGCTTCTATGAATGCTTGAATATCAAGAGCTCTCAAGAAACCTTTGGATTGCTTCTTGAAATCACTGAAAGGTGTCACCAACTAGGCATGGGTCTTTTCCAATTCTTTTTTTGATGAGTCATAGAATTGTAGACACCTTGTGCTTAATTGATGCACTTACCCCCGTGTTGTGACACATGTTAATTCGCATGCACGCTTATAACTCCAATTTACTTTTTTAAATAATTTCTATTTAAATTTTATAACTTTCATTTTAATTTTCATAACTTTTATTATTATTATTTTATTTATTACTTTATTATTATTTTATAATTATTATTAATTTTAATTTCTAGTTTTCTTTTATTTAATTCTTGTTCCCCAATAATTCACATTTAATTAATTACAATCAAAATATCAAAGATCATGATATTTTATTAATTTTCTCAAATAAATAATTTATTAATTAAATCTATTTATTAAGACTTAATTAATGAAAAATTCACCATAGACCTCCAAGATAAAATATGAAAACCCATCATAGAACAAATCATAAAAAATAAATCTAAAGGGTTAAAAATTACGAAATATGTCATTCGACACATTCGGTGGGTATTCAACTTGGATACTTGTCCTAATTTTCCAATTAGGACAAATGGATCAAAGGGTTGGGATTTGGACTTGAGAATTTATCTCCCCTCTCTTATCATTGAGATAATGTGATAGGGTACGCTCATCCTAGCAATTCAAAAAAGTCGATACTAGGTACCTGCAACCTGCATAAAAACCATGCATGTACAAACACAATATAGACTAAACTAAGCAGACAATGGTAAGAAGTGGTGCATTGCGTAGATCCTGACTAACAGGTGACTACGACTCCCTTCCTTAACCACATCAGACACGCCATACAAAAGCAAACACGCAAGGCAAACATGCACACCATACACATGCAAGTATGGGGTAAGTATCCATAAGAAAGCACATATGATTATAAATCATCTTACTAATCATCATTAATAATTGAAAGCAATGTAATAATCATCATCAACAATTGTGAACACTAAAAATAATCATCATACATACATGAAATGTAGAGTCTAAGTAATCTCATCACATAATAAACTGAATCCATAGCACAATATCTGATAATCTCAAAAGAATGCTGCTAACCAACAACATAAAACTAATTCTAAAAGAGTTCAGCAACGATAACAAAATGTGAACTAGGGGCAGGCACTACAACAACTCAGTGCATATGCCCTATAGTAACATGATCAAATTTGTTACATGGAAAACATATTATAGGAAGTTTACCTTTTTATTTTTCTTGGCCTCTTAGAAGTCTGCTAGCCATCAGTGCTTCGAGTTCATCAGGGTCATCATCAGAGACATCAATGCCACTATCCACTCACTTTCCTTTTCTTTTCTTACAAATAACCAATTGAGATTTGAAACTAGATTCAATAGTAGTAGGAGTGAAATTATCAAAGCTTGAAAATTCAAAATAAGGAAGCTTACTAACTACACCTTCCATAGTCAGATTGTTACCAAGGGTACATCTTAGTTCTTGTATTGCTGAAAATCTAATAGCATAAATAGGAAGTAGGGTTCTTAGTACCTTATTGATCAGTGTTTCACCAATAATCTTTCCATTTGATCATCTTATTGCATTTACCACCACTTTGATTCTTCCATAATATTGTACAATATTTTCTCCTTCTACCACTTTTCTCTCAATTTTTTTGTCCCCTCCATAGATAATCTATAATGTATCCAATATTTTCTTACTAGTAGTGCATTCTTTTATATCATCAAAAATTTTACTTGGCTTAGGGCTAATGCAATCTCCAACATAGCCTGGTTGTGTTCTTGTTTCTCTTTCATCTGCTAATTTATCATAGGGCTTGGTATCACCACATATGCACATTCTAGATAGTGTATTTCTCTATCTCTAATTCCTTCTAGATACAACTTCATCAAACTTTTCCATGAAGGGAAGTTCCCTTTGTTCAACTTTCGCACCTCCTTTTTGTACATCTTGATCTTTAGCTTCAAGTACCTTCAAACTTTTCTCTACAAGCACCAATGCTTTGATACAAATTGTTGGAATGATTTAGAATAACTGAGAGGGGGGTGAATCAATTATCCTCAAGTCTAGATGTACCAAGTGAACTTTTAAACACTTCAAATACCTCAGATCTAAACATTTGGTAGCTCGATCTCTATAGAGAATAATTAATAACATAAACTTGTAGTCCATTGTCCTAAGAATAATAAACTTGTAGAATGTAAAGCATTAATAATAAAACATATCTAATAACATCCACATAAGTATGAAACTACACTACTAGAAATTTGGCAAATGAATAACTACGTGTGTAAAACTTTTAGTCATGCAACTAAAATGTTTAGTCATGTGACTAAAGTTGATCAAACTCCACTAAGGCTTTTCCATTCATAGTTATAAATGACTAAATATATGACTAGTTTAATCATTGGATAAAATTATAACTAAATAATTAGGTAGACAAATAAATATGACTAAACAATTAGACACCCTAATAAAAATAACTAAATGAATGATTATTAATATTTTATACAAACATTTGATAATATCATTTTATCACCCATTTTAATCTAGTAAATGATGTGTCTCCAATCTCAATAATTAAGTTAAATTAAATATTAAACTCTATTATGTATTAAATATTTTTTTTATAAATAAAATTATTATTAAATCTTTAAATATTTCATCAAATAATCATTAATTGACAATATCTTAAGGTTTGATCATTATATCCTAAGTTTAATTATTAGAAGAACCATCAACCCTTTTAATTAAATAATCAAAATTCCCATTCTTCTATGCACTTTAAATTCAATCTTTAAAATGCAATAAAAAAAATAACACCAATTAAGTCCACAATGTTAGGAAACTTCTAAAAGAGTGAGCACACAAATCACAAATAATTAAATCTCTATCATTGCTTATTATTGCATCTCATTCGAATTCAATCATTTTTACAATCTATAAAATGAGGCCTCTACCTCATTTCAAAGGATCTCATATTCATGCTATTTTTATGCTACTAGTCTAACATTTTATTTTCTTTGAGCATTTTAGATTTTTTTTAATCATTTAACTTGTTTAATCTTGCATGTTAGCTTAACCAATCCATCATAACTAGGATTGTTGTAATACATCATATTTGCTAGTTCAATCTTACATTTTGCTATTTTTCCATCATTTGTACTTGCATACTTTCATGAAATTCATGGAGATCTTGTAAATCCATTGCATGTTTCCTCTATGAATATGCTCAATCTACAAACACATCAAATAACATAGACTTTTGTAGACTATAAATATGAAGTTGTAGGTCAATTTTTAATAATTATCTTGTTTAAACCTTTAAACATAATAATTAAAATCATATTCCATAACTTGTACAAAAATCAATTCAAAATCAATCAATTATATATTTTTATTCATAAATTTTAGTAACTTCTAATTTTAAACAAATCAAATCAAAATTAGAAATCTTAAAAAATAAAATAAAAATAACCAAATGAATGTATATTGGATAACTCATACAAAAATCAATTCAAAGTCAATCAATTATATATTTTTATTTATAAAGTTTAGTAACTTCTAATTTTAAGAAAATCAAATCTAAGAAAGAAAAAAAAAAATCAGATTTAGTTTAGGAACTTTCTTATGTGTACATATTTAAATAAATTTACTTTATTTTAGAAATTGTTTGATAATATATTAAATATAAGGAGTTCAAAGTTACATAATCACAAGAGGCCAAGCCTCACATCAGAGATAATCGACTAATAATTACAAGAATAAAAAAGAGAGACAATCCCAGTAGCTAGTGGAGCACATCTTCAAAAGTATCAACCTAGGCAGTCCAGCCCAAAGAGACTTCCATCCAGACTCTGTTTTTCTATTCCTGAATCTATTTAAGCATATAGATCATTTCCCCATTAGTACCATGGCTATTTCTTTTGATTTCCTTAATGAGAAGGTTAATAGTGTGATTGAAAGTCTGAATGTTGTCCATGTGCACTTTCCAAAAGTACTCATTCTTCACCTCAATTGCAAAAAAAGTGGCATGACCATCTTTAAGGAGTCTTTTGAATTTAGCTTTGTCAACTTTCATAGTATTTTGAACTTGCGAGAAATTTTTTTAATGGGTGAGACTTTGAAAAGACTCAATAAAAAATCTAGGAATGTTTTGAAACCTTTCCTCATTTTTGCATTTCCAAATTTTCCACAAAATGTTAGATGAGAGAATGTTCCAAAACATGTTAGTATCATTTTTAGCATTCATAATAAAACCAGTCATAATTTCAAAAATGTTTAAATTAGAAGAGATAGAGATACCAAACATCAACCAAACCTCTTTAGCAAAGCTACAATCAAAGAATATATGTCTTCTCATTTATGGGGTTCTAAAAATGCTGCAATAATTAATATAAGAGAAATTGTTCCTAATAGGAAGCTTATCTAGAATAAGAAGCCATTTAAAACATTTAATTTTAGGATCAATTAAACTTTTTCATAGCTTATCAAATAATTTCTTCTAGGATGAAACATCCATATTAGTGTACCATATTTTATTAATATGATTGTTAATAGAATCACTATGATTAATAAATAAATAAATATTCTTAGCTTTCAGCTTGGTGATGATGGTCCCATCTGGCCATTTAACTTTCAGATAGCTGTTGATATTAACATGGCAATTAGAGGGAATTTCCTTACTAGCTTTGATAACCATATTATAGGTTTTCTTCTGAGAGTTAGGCAGGTTAAATTTTCTTTTTAACTCCTTCCTTAGGATAAGTTTATCATTTTCAAAAATATCAATAAATTGTTTGATCCCACAGGTGGCCCAGTGCTTTGCAGAGCATCCTTCAAATGTCGATAATAGAAATTCAACTTTACTATATTTTTCCTTCTGATCTATAGGATGTCTTTTGTATTTTTATATTTTTGTAGAGACACTAATGTACAACTCATTAGATACCTATGAGGGGAGGAAATCTATGTTTTTTTCAAGTATAGAAGCGAGGAAGAATGAGGCTCAACTTATGCCTTAGATTTGTTCTTTGATAGTGTTGAAATGGTGTTTCCCCTATTTTCCTTGCAACAAATTTTGTTGATTTTTTTTAATATAAGGAAATTTAAGAAATAGCAACTATCAAGGTGTTGTCAAGAGCTAAGCTGACAAACCATTGTTGGAATTGGAAAGAAGAATAGGGCAGGAGGATCTTTAGTTCAATATCTTGTTAGTTTTCCTTCATGTTCCATGAACCAGTAGAAGAAACTATTACACCTAGTAATTTTCTTTGCCTAATTTTTTTCCAATTTTTTTTGTTGCATGAAAACATTTTTGAAAGGTACCCAATGGTGGAAAAGAAACCTTTAGTTGCAGTTGCTATTAGGGTATCATCATCCTATATTTCAAAACTAATTAATATTTCACTAAAGTTTTAGATATCATATAAGTTTGACTGACTATTTTTGTATTATTGGACATCTTCTTTATAACAATTTTACTTGACAATATATATTTCTTAAAATTATAATGTGCATATCTTTTACACTAATAATATGTATGATGCTCTTTGTATTTTAGAAGTGGGTATGTTATTTTCTTCATTTTTTTGACTGCACATTCCAACATGGCTTATAATTTGAATGTTGACAAAGAGAAAATAGTAGTGAAAGAATCAATAATAGGTTCAATCTATGAAATTTGGTACAATGCTTTTGGTTTTAACTATTGAACTTTTGAGTGATTATGACATTTCAATCATGATAAGTTGAATCTAAATAATATTACATCTGATCAAGTTAGACAGTTCAGAATATTAGATATTTGTGGACAATTTGGGGGATGACTCTATGGATGACTTCCTAACCTCCATTGGTATTTATTATCAACTTAGGTGTAGCAAGAAAGTGAAATAAGAAATTCTAATTTTAGATCTTGTCAAATTAAAAAAATCTTGAAATTCCATATATAATCTACTAATAAGATCTATCAAAGTTACTAGGTTGTAGTTTTGAATGCAATTTTTTTTAGTTAAATACATCAACTAAAAATATCCTTGAATGTGTCAAATGTTAAAATATGTGACTTATGAATTAGAATGCAACTTAAATGAACCATTTGTAATAGGTAGGTGGAATCATATTCATTTTAGTCATGAATTGATACTGGAGGAGTCTTGCATTTCAAATTGTGTGAGTTCCTAAAACTTTTGAAAGAAATGGGATTTTGTATATGATCTGCAAAATAACCATAGGTAACATCTAAGATCACATATCTTTAGAAAATACTTTAAAAAAAAAATATACCAACCTATGGTTGTTGCCACAAAATTGTAAATTTTTTGCTTTGTGTTTGTATAGCTAGTAATGATGTAGGCCAAGGTTGCATATCCTATAATCATGTAATAACTCTCTTGTAGCTTTTATGGAAATAAGTGGATTATTATTTAAAGGCACCTTATAATATAGTTAATGCATTTTGTAAGATTCTATTTAGGTTCATATGCCCATATTAAATGTGGATAACAAAGAAGTTCAAATCACAAATACATTTTTGAAAAAGCAACATTTTTTCTCCAAATTGTTCAAAGTCTCACTTATAAGCAAAGGTTGTGTGATAGCATGGAATCTAGAGGTTATTTGTATGGACTTAAAGGCTATTTGAAGTAAATTAGCAATTAAGTTTTTATGTAATTATCAACCTTTTTAAAAAAAATCTTTTAACTTTTGATTTTCTTATGGGCTTATAATTTGTAACTTTATATGATCAATTTTTGTATCACTATCTCATTTTGGTATTAAACTTGTGTTCTTATGTCAATTTTGTGTTTTGTATTTCAATTTTTTTTTCATGCTACGGTAAAAAGTTGAATTACATATTACTTATGTACTCATTTTCATAATTGTATAGATTTTTAAAAATGGAAGACTCCAAATCCACCCTCAAGAGTTAGGTATTTCATTAGAACAAAGCATACCTATTCCATTGGGGGGACACTTTCTCTATTAAATCAGTCATGGAATCTCATACATTTTTCTATCTTCTTAAAAAATGTGTTCATACTTGTCTCACCCATGATCTTAGTAAATTTTTTCAATTTTCATCCATTTGTAGCGAGACCTGTCACTATGCGATGATTTCTTCATTAACATGGAAAGAAATTCCCTTAATTGCAACTCTCATGTCCACCCATAAATTGACAAATTGAGTTGAAATATCATCATCATACCTAGGCATGGCCTCCATGAAAAGAATTAGCTCACCTTTACTTGAAACCATCCATGTGCAAGGTTTCCTAGCATAATTGTCAATTATACAAGGCTCAATATGAACCATTCCACCCTATTTCTGAGCCCTTCTTAGAAATCTCCAAAATGTCCAAATTGCTAAGTTTAGAAACCCTTTGAATTTTTCTTGGCAACCTTAAAGATACTATGAACTCAGATTTCATTGTAAGATAATTTGAAGTCTAGTTGTGACAATAATTACAAGATATTTCTTTAAAAATCTTGTCCCTTTGGCATTTTAGAGCCACATGTGTACCTTCATCCTTACCTTTCCTAAACAACCACCTAAGCCACTGAGTATCGTACTTTGAAGGGAAATTTGAATATTTCATTATTATGCATTGAATACTCACTTTTTGGTTAAATCTCACATAATCTAGCAATATATCCACCATCATACATCGACTTCTCTTCATAATTACCCCATCATACTCATTCTGATGGCCACTAAATTAGTAATAAAATAATAGTGATTGCCCTTTTTTTGTTTGAACACCAACTTGGGTTTATGTCCTGCCCAGATAAATTTGCCACCCACCAAAGCCAATAGAAATATATTAATTTGAATATACTCATCATGTACCATGTATAGAAATTTTCCCCCTCTTAATTAGAGTATAAATCTTAGCTAGAATTCCTTCAATTTTCATCTAGCATTGTAATCCTTTGACATTTAAACCTATGGTAGCCATAGCATTTGCCACTAAGTTCCCCTCCTTGTAAGTGTTTTGTAGGTCATAACTATCTGGCTCAGTGAGGAGGTGCCAAATGTCCCTAAAAATTCCTCTTAGTGACTACCCTAAAGTAAAATTACCTTTAACTGGCTGCCTTACTAGCAAGGAATCTCCTCCAATGCTGATGTGCTTCCATCCAAGACTAGTCACCAATTTGAAACCCCAAAAAAGGGCCATCACTTCAGCCACATTATTTTGATGTATTTCCTTAATTTTTGGCATAGGCCAACAATTGTCTACCAACAAAATCCTTGATAACACCCCCACCCACAAGATTCACATTTCTTTCCTCATGATGTAGTACAAGGTAAGAGAATCCCTAAAGGAGATGTCCTAGCCTGCATAAAATAAGCACACAGTGGAAGAATAACAATAACAGAGAGATTTAGATCCAAAATAATGTCAATTCTCATAATATAATCATAAGATTTATTCTCACTTGTAAGGCCTTTTGGGTTATGACCAAATACATAACAAAATACAACAACTTCTCTACAAGATCTTAGAAGATCCAAACCCTAGCTAGCTCAAATTCTTAATCTAGTAGAAAACCCCAAGAAGAATCTAAACTTCTACTCGCAAGCCACCAAGAAACCTTCATTTTTCAAGTCAAAGCTACTAGCTCTACTAACAAACTTTTCTCCTTTTAGCTACTCCTCTCTAACTGACTTCCTCCGTGCTGAATCCCAACCCTAAAGGAGATATCCTAGCCCTGAGAAAATAACCACATAGTGGAAGAATAACAATAACACATATATTTAGATCCAAAATAATGCCAATTGTCATAATATAATCATAAGATTTATTCCAAGCTATAAGGCCTTCTAGGTTGTGGCCTAATTTTATTAAGGAAAGACAATAAATTCTCTACAAGATCTCACAAGATCCAAACCCTAGCTAGCTTAGATCCATAATCTAGTAGAAAACCCCATGAATAATTTAAATTTGTGCTCGCAAGCCACCAAGAAACCTTCTTATTTTTCCAAGCTGTAACTACTAGCTCTACTAACAAACTTTTCTCTTTTCAGTTGCTCCCCTTTAATTGAATTCCTCCATGATGAATCCCATGTCAAATGAATAATGAATCTAGACTCCACAAGACCCTCTAATTATACTAAACCAAGCCACAAGTTGGCCTATCTTAAAAGAAATTAAATAAACACTCTCATTAAATATACCTTCAAGCCACAAGTACGCTTGGAAGAAAACATTAAATGTACATGAAATAAGGAACTTTCCTCTAACTTCTAAAGTTCCATTTTAGTAAATGAAATTCCTTTTTTCCATTTTTTTCTCCATTATTAATTTTTCTCTAATTTTTGTCACTTTCTTTCTCGTCCACATTAAAAATAGTAGTTAAAGTATGCCCCATTTTATTTTTTGATGCAAGATACCCCTATGTCACGTCACCATCAAAATTGAAATTCACCTTAGGGGAGTCTAGCATTTTCTATTTAGTATTGATTCACATAATTTTTCTTGAATTATGAAACTTATTAAATTCTTCTTGAAGACTCTACTAGATAACCACCTTCTTCTCAACTAGCCTCTGCAGTTTCCATGACATTTTCCATTTGCAAGTCTCTACATTCTCCCTCAACAATCTAATAATGTTGTCCATCACAATCTCCTCCTTTTAGTCCTCCTCCCTAAAGATACGATTATTCCTATCCTTCTAGATCCCTTAGTAGATGTGGGGAGGAACAATGTTCCTCAAGAGTCTAAGCAAGGGATACATAATGGGACTTTACGAACTCAAGATGAACTATTCTAGATCACACTGAAAGATCCACTCAACCTAGATATTCTTTAAAATATGGTGCCATATCCTCCTAGAAAGTGGACAATGGAGAGAGATATGGTGTATACTCTCTTCATCAACTTTATATAAGTAACATCTATTAGGGATTTGAAATCCTCTTTTTCTCAAATTATCCATAGTTAGGATCTTCCCATGCAAAGCAACCCACAAAAAAAAAATGATTTTGGGTATCAATTGACCATTCCACACTTTTTCCTTGAATGGTACAATATTTTCATGGTCAAATAAAATGGTTTAGGATGACTTCATTGAAAAGAAGTCATCTAAGTTGTGATCCCAAATAAAGATATACTCTTTAGATCTTAAACTGACCTTGTATGACTCTACAATCTCTTTTAATTGGGTTGCTAAAGCTTCTAAATTTCCTAGAATGTCATCAAAAATGTTCTTCCATTTCCTTTGTGCTGATAGATAGTCAATGAATTTTTTTCCCAATGTTCCTTTTTATCACTTCCTTCACCTAATAGAATTTCTTATGAAAGAGGGGTTTTTGTCCTATCCATTTATCATTCCAAAATCTAATTTATTCCCTCTTTCTACCACCTACCTCAATCCCTCCTTTAGTATTTTACTATTTTTAATCACATTATTATAGATCTTAGAACCTTACAGTCATCCAATCTTTATAAGAAAGTAAACATATAGGGTACTACCTAGGTACTTGGGATTCATAATAATACTTCAGCTAGACCTATTTTCAGTGAGCCTCCAACCAAGGTTAGTAAGAAGAGATTTGTTTAGGTTCATTATCCTTCTTACCCCTAAACCTCCTTTAGTGTTGGGATTAAAAACAATTTCCCAGTTCACTAGACTGAGTCTATTCCTTTCTTCACTCCCTATCCATAACAAAATAGTTTGAAGTGTCTCTAATTTCTCCACCATGATATCGGTGATTTTTAAAAGAGAAAGGAAGTAAACTAAGACCCTCTGCAAAGAGGCAGTGAGTAGTTGAAGCTTCCTCTCATTGCAGAAAATATTACTTTTCCACCCTGTGTGTTTGTTCTACATTCTTTCAAGGATTGAATTCTAAAAGGGGTTACTTACCTCCTCCAGTGTCAATAGAAGACCAAGCTAAGTATCTAGGAGACTAGCTAACTGACAACCAAAAATGTTATTTATGCACTGTTAGATTTTTTTATTAATACTAAAGGAATAAATCTTAATTTTGCTAAATATTGTGTATTGCCCTAAATCCTTAGCATAATCATCCATCAAGTTCCTCCATATTCAGCCTTCCACAATTGAAACATACCCAAATAAGAATGTATCATCAACTATTTGTTGGATAACTTCCAAGGGAACAATAGTGGTAGCTTTAGCACACCAGTGAGAGTTTGTGAATCCACCATCTTAGAGTGATCTACCTAAGACCTCATCAACCATGATAAACAAATAGGGGGAGAAATGATCACCTTGTCTAAGATGCCTCCTAGCCATGTAAAACCCCCATAGAGTTCCATTATAAATTAAAACATAGATAAAATTCTCCACCATGACCTTTATCAACCCCACCACTTTTTGATTAAAACTAACATTTCTAAAAACCAAGTATAGGAATTTCCAATCCACCTTATCACATCCTTTTGAGATATCTATTTTAAGAGCCATATGATTTCTACTTTTGTCCATAGCATATATATAACCTCATGAATAGTCACAATAACATCCAAATCTACCTCTCTAGGACAAAACCCTTCTAGGGAGTGCCAATAAAACTCTTTAGTGAAGGTTTGATTCTATTAGCAAAGATCTTAGAGAAACTTTTGTAGACACTATTACATATACTACAAGGTCTAAAATCTAAAATCCTTTTATGATCTTGAATCTTAGGGACAAGAAGAAAATTATTTTTACTGATTCTCCCAAGCATCTCACCAGTTCTGAAGAAGTCTATAGCATCCCTACTCAAATCAATCTTAACAATATTTCATAATTGCTGAAAGAGTGTTAGGGGTAAACCATCCTATCCCAAGGCTTTATAGGATTTCATTGAGAAGACAAACTTATTTACTTCCTCTTCAAACACTTGACCAATGATGAGATCATTATCCTCCACATTCAACATGCTAGGGAGATTTTGTATGAGCTCCTCACTCTTTTTTATGTCCACATTCCTATTTATCCCCCTATAAGAAGAAGTAAGACAAGTGACTGCCCATCTCCCCATATCATCTTGATCTTCTAGATTATTATTGTTGTCATTCTATAAGGAGGTGATAGTATCTTTCTTTTTTGTGTTTGGATGAAAATCTATGGAAAAAAGTGGCATTTCTATCTCCATCCATTAACCATTGTATACTTGATCTTTATTTGAATTTTTTTTTTCCTCATTTGCAGGGATATCCTTCCATTGACTCCTACAAATTTCTTCTTTCCATGGTTGTTTCTATAGATAGGTACCCCTCAATCACGAACTTCTAGAGTTGCTCTATTTTTTATTCAATTTTTTCCTTCTTCATAAAAATACTCCCAAATGAAAATTTTCCCTAGATTGGTGGGATTTTTCCTAACATTATCCAATTTGGTAGCAAGTCTAAAAATAATGGTTTTCTCAATCTTGACATTCCACCAATCCCCCACACACCATTTAAAATTTGGATGTGATTACGGCATGATTGCATACCTAAATGATTGAGGTCCACTAAAAACCCTACTTGAATAGTTAAACAATAGTGGAGCATGATCTGAACATGTTTTGTGAGGGAAGTTAGAGTGGAGGAGATTAGGAGCTACTAATTCACAAAGACAACTAGTCTATATAGTTTAACTTGTATAAGCTCCAAAACTTTGCTATTATTCAACTAGATAAAGGGGGACTCCTATATGTCCATATATATGAGATCATTATGATTGATAAACCATGAAAGGTCATGCATACATTCTTTGAAATAATTTAACCCTCCCATATTCTCCAAGGGGTAGAGAGAAAAATTGAAGTCCCCTATTCATACAATAATTTTGTCCCTATTATTGTCTATAAAGGTGGTCAAGGCCTCCTAGGCATCACACCTCCTAGTCATCCTATTTATACATATATATTCAAAATATACCAACTAACACTTTTAATGACATGTTGAGTGAAATAAAGCTTATACCTTGTAAGAGGAGTCTCCCAAATAACACATTCGAGTTTGAGACTGTGGCCACCCCTCCTGAAGTAGCTTCACTACCATGATTGGGACTTCAAATTATTTTCATCCCATCAAGTTATCCTTATTTCAAAAGCTAAAAAAGAAGGGTTTGGGCATAAATTAATGACTATTTCTATTTTGTTTTTCTTTCATTCTAGTATGGCACTCGTTAAAACCTGTTTAGTTAGGTCGCTCATATTTTTGTGCTTTGTTAAGAAAAATAGAAATGTTGTAAATAATTTATTGTTAATTAGTCAATATGATTTAATGGTTCTTTATTTTTTGCAGTTACAAATATTTGAAGTTTTCTTCTTAGTCCTAGTTGGAAGTCAAGGGTTTTGTAATAAAGAAATTGTTGTCAATTGTTAAAGGTTGCTATGTATAGATTATATTTATTTTCAAACCTTGGTGTTTTTTTTATTGAAATTGAATATTATATATGTTAGGCACAAACCACATTCTTCTTTCTATATAGCTACAAGTATATGCTTATGTGAGTAAATTTTATGATTGAGGGAGTGTAACAACAACCCCAATATGAGTTAGCATTCTGATGTTTCTTCTCCATCAATATTTGAGAGAAATTTTATGGGTTAATATGTTCTTTTAGTACCTTTTTCAATAATGTGTTTCTTAATCCAGGTTTGCACATGGTAAATAAAACTACATCAATTTTAACTTTCTATTATTTGTTAACTAAATATATATTAGTTAAGAGGATTCGAGTCTCCAGTTTTGACGCAATCAACTTTACAAATGTTTTGTAGAAGACATTCATATTGTAGTTTATCAAAGAGAAAATTATTTTATGGTTGTTTCATATGTTTTATAGAGTTATTTGTTCTCAGTGTCATAAAAGGATTTTTTTTCATTTTTTATGGGTTGATTATTTGTACTTGAAACCATTATTCAGAGAGTTCATTGAGAGGTTAATTCATATCAATATAAAAAATATTGTATGATGTTGTGTATGTTATATTACTTTTGTGTTTAAGTGTGGACAACTTAGACATGAACATTAAGGCTTGATTATTATGTCAAAGTATTAAATATTTAATGTTGACTTATTTTTCAAAGCTTGACTTTTCCCAAGGGCCCATTTGGTTGAATGCATAGGAATTGAGAATAGGAATTCCCTATTCCAATAACAACTATTTTTGGAATGGACATAAGATCATTTTAGGGGTAAAATGGGAATATGCATTCCTATTCTCTATTCTAGTTGGCCCACCAAATGGAGAATATAAAACATATTCCTAATTTCATATTCCTATTCCAGCAACCAAAAGACCCTTAGTGTATGATGTTTAAGGGTGGTCATTTAAGTTGTGCGAGATAGAAAGATGTTATGAAGAGATATTTCATATATAAGTTCAAAATAATGTTTGAAAAGTGATGATATATAACTAATGGGGCATTCAAAAAAAATCAATGATATACTATTTCTAGTGAGACATATCTATTTTTTGAAGTAATTGATAGCATCCAAAAAAATGGGGGCTGGCTCTAGAGTACAAAAGGCTGAGAATTTAGCTAGAGGTTACCTCCTAGTTATCTAGCCTATACCAACTTTAAACATAAAAAACCATAATACGTTAAGAGAAAAAAATTCATTAGCCACGGTCCTTAAACTACTATGCATAAGAAATTGAATAAAGAACTAACAACATCTAAAGACATCGTTGCCATTGGTCTAATTGATTGACATAGTCCAAAAAACCCATAGGATGTAAATTTTAGAGGGATGATTATAAAAATAAAATTAAAACACAAAAAATCTAGGTTAAATGCCCTCTTCCTTCTCTTGGTTATCATTCTTCTACCCCTCAGAAGCTTCCCCCACCACATTCTCCTCTTTCGCTTTCACTAATCTATCCATGATGGTTTTAAGTTAGTCCTCCACCAAGAACACATAAATGGATTAGGTTATCTTAGTTGTCCTTTCCAATTCCTCCTTCCCCTTTGTTAGCCTATGGGAAGTAGAGGGTTGTGGTTGCTAAGTGCATAACCTTGGTAGAGAACTCAACCAAGATTTTTAATTTATGGCAGTTAGCGATATGGTTATCTGTTAGGTCCCTCATGGTCTTGTCAATCCTCTCCATCAATATCTTGGTGTCTCTATGTTTTCATTTCTTCCTAGTAACCTTAGGGTTTTCCTCCCCCCCACTATGAGCTAGGGTATCTTCTAGGGTATTAGAGAAATGGGATGGGCTAATAGAGTTACGGCTAGGTTTAATGTCCTAGTGGAATCTTTTCTTTTTTGTAGGTTTCTCCTCACTATCAGAGGAGTCAGAGATTGAGTTATACTTTGTGAGGGCCTTAAATTTCTCCATCTAGAGATGATTGCTAGCTCTCCTAGCACATTGGTTTCCCTTCTTGGTGTTCGAGTCTAACTCAATAATGCTAACTTTAACCTCAGGGTTAATATTGACCTCAATGGCATGACCTCTCTTGGACCTCTTAGGAGTAGAGCTAGGGATTGGGTCCAAGGAGGTCTAAGGGGTGATAGAGGCTAGGGGGTTAATCAGGAGGGGGGATTCTAAGCCAAGTGCTAGATGAAGAGTTTATTTATTAGGCCCAAGTGGATAAGGTAGAAGGGTTTCCCCTCCTTGTGTTTCCTTCTAGCCTTAAAGATGTTGTCCTCTAGTAAATTCAGTAATAGAAATGGAAAAGAGATAAGGTTGAGATTTCTAAAATGATTTAAGATAGGAAAATGATAATAATATAATACCTGATAGCATTCCTCCAAGGTAATGTATCTAATAATCATGTAACAAATGATATCTCATGGCTTAGGAAGGGTTCCTCACACAAACCCACAACACAATCTTGTTGGTTCCTCCATAGATTTGAAGAATTTTTGCAAGCTCACCTTCTCATTAACTTTAGCTTTCTGCCATTTCTTTCCATGCAATGAAAAATTCCCAGCCCTCATAATGTTTTTTTCAAAAATTTCAATGATCATACCATTGACAGTAACTTTTCTATCCTTCGAAGTTTGATAGAACTCCATCAAGATGACCTCGTTGTGTTTAACCATGCCCTCCATATAAGGTAAAAGGCCCATCTCTTGCAATTAGACCACCACAGCTTCACTACTACTATTACACTCCTCTACACCCATTAGTTCAATATGGTTGATAATGCCCATGTCGTCACCTAGATCCACAACTAAGTCTTCCAATGGCATATCCTTGCACCAGGTTTTAGAGTTGCAAAATATAAAATGTAATGCCATAATGGAGAAAATGAAAATGCATTGCATAGTCATCATGAATCTACAATGTTTCTAAAAAAACCAAAAATCTCCCAACACTGTACTTGTGGGTAGCTCCTTTCCATCCACAAATGGCTATCACCAGTTGTACCAATCATGGGAATTAACCAAGCTATCTTTATGATCATTACAAAATAGTTCTTTAAATCTCACCGAATCCCACCTCTATGTCCTTTTACTACAATAATCAATATTCCTAGTAGTCAGAACATAAATGTTAAAAAATATCCAAGCATGCCAAAAAAACCCTTTACTGAGTGCCACATTCTCATGACAACCTGTAGAAAAAGAGAGCTGAGACCATGTGCCATTATTAAATGTACACTCCCTTTCCATCAAAATTTGAGTTGATGACAGCAATAAACTTGTGTCATCCCATTCTAATATCTACATGACATCATGGCCAGCTTTGGCAGGTTAATTTGCCATGCTATTTCCCTCCTTATAGATATGTGCTACATAGATTTCATGATAATCTTCCATCATATTTTTTATTTCATCGATAATGATTTTAATCAACCAATTTCATTTTCTCTCTCCCTTATTAGCTTTGATGATTAGTATAGAGTCCCCCTCTATGACCAGCTTAGTGACTCCCCAAGCTTTTGCAATTATTAGACCCCAAAGAAGTGCAAGTACCTTGGATTTCTTATTAGACCTTCCACCACAATTTCTTGAATAAATGGCTACCAAAATTCCTAGGTTGTTCTGAAGGATACCCCCGACAGTAGTGCTGCCCATCATGGCCAACCCATCTAAATTTAGCTTTATCCAAGACTCAAGGGGGTGCCAAACCATCTCCTTTCTTGCCTAGATTTTGGAATTGTCATTTGTGCCATCATCGAGCCCACACTCCAATCCTAAGCTTAGTTCCTATTAGTTTCACTTAGGGGATGATGGGGGGTTTCTAGCACTAGGTCATGCTACATTCTTTTAGGATCTTGATAACTTGTTGAGCCACATCCAAGCTAGTTGTGGTTTTCTACTTGAAAATCCTATTGTTCCTCTCCTTCCAAATTTTCCATGATACATAAGGTGGGAGAATTGGCCAAATATTTCTGAGATAAGGGTGGGCAACCAAGCCATCCTAGTGGAAAAATTGCTTCATCTCATTAACCATACACCAACTAACCTCCCATAAAGAAAGAATCTCCCTCCAGATTTCCATGGCAAAGGGACATTGGATGAGTAGATGCATAATAGGTTCAACATCTTTGAGGCATAAAATGCAGCAGTTGGCAAGTTGGCAACCTTGATGCTGTAGGTTTTCAATAGTGAGGATCAACCCATGTAGAGCTGAACACCAAAAGAAGTTTATTTTTGGTAGTATCCAAAGGTGCCAAGTTTTTTGCTAGTCGGCATGTGCCCCTTCCCCTACCAGCCCAAAAAGATAATAAAACTTGATAGTGAACTCCCCCAAGGGTGTGAGTTTCCACACTAAGGAGTCCTCAACTGGGATAAGGGGAATCCTATACGTGTGCAAGAGATTCTCTAGTTCCTGAGCTAAACTCAACACCCTTGGTTGAAGATTTTGGAAAGTAATCCATTATTTGTTAGGGGTGATAAATTCTTGAGTCCAAAGGCCATACATTTTAGTGCACATCTCATGTAGATGAGAAAACCTAGTTTTTTTCGGGGGGTCCTCATGGATCAATTGATCTTCTCAGAAGTCACTTGAATTACCATTCCCTATGATCCAGTGACACACCTATTTTAAGATCTTTTAGGTGTTAACAATATTATTCTAGATGTTAGAGCCCTAGGGAAAAGCCTATGCCCATATAATTTGGTGGGAAGAAAATTTCCAAAAGTATTTAACCATTATGATGTTACTCTAGCTACACTGGGAATTAACCAACTTCCAACCAATTTTTTTTAATAGGGCCTTATTCAAGTGTTCAATTCTTCTTGAATTCAATCCTCCATGATCTCTAGGACTGCAAACTTTCTCCCAACTAACTAGGCTCATTCTAGCCTTTTCTTCAATTCTGAACCATAGAAAATTATGCTGAATTTTCTCAATGATATCTTTAAATCCTCCTAGGATTTTGAAAATAAATAAGAAATACATTGGGATGCCTTGCAAGGATGCTAAGAGAAGTTGGAGTTTACCACCATCACTCAATATTTTCCCTTTCTAGCCCGCTAGCTTCCTTTGCAAACATTCCACAAAACCATTCCAAAAATAGTTGGGGATCTCCTTAATAGTGTGTGGTGGACTAAGATAGGTGTTAGGGAGGGTTTCCTCCTAGCATCCAAGGATACCAATAACCTTTTGCTACAAAATAGCACAAGTGTTAAAAATATAAACTTTACTTTATTGGTATTTTATGCATTGGCCAGAGACTAGTGCATACACATTTAGGGTGTCTTTCCATTTTCTAGCTTCATGGATGTAGCAGACACAAAATAGGAAAGTATCATCCAAAAACTATTGCAAGACTTGGGTGAGGCACCAAGAAGTAGGCTTGATACTCTTAATTTTTCCAGAGTTAGATAAAGAGACTAGATTTTTGCTTAATACTTCTACTACAACAATAAAGAGATAAGGGGATAGGGGTCACCTTGATGAAGACCTTGAGAGGAAGAGAGGAAGTTTCCTAGGGCACCATTAACAATCATTGAGGAGGTAATAGAAGTCACAACATTCTTTATAATTCTTAGAACCCTCTATTAAAACTAAGTTTGGCAAGAATGGAAAACAAGAAGTCACACTTGACCTTATCATAGACTTTAGAAATATCAAGTTTATGGACCATACTTGGGTTTTTATATTTTTCAATCAAATGTATCACCTCATGGGTTGTTATGAAAACATCAAGAATCTATCTCCCATGCACAAAGCCATTCTAATGAGGACTAATGAATTTGTCTAGGAGGAGCTTGAAGTGATTCACCATAACTTTAGCAAAGATCTTGTAGATAGTATTACAAAGACTAATGGTTTTGATGTCTTTCATCTTTCGAGGGTCCTCAGTCTTAGGAATGAGAGCAATGAAGGTTTGATTGAGTTCCTTCAAGAGCTTCCCCATTCTAAAAAATTCCCCTACAACATGAACAACATCATACTTAACAATGTCCCAGAATTCTTGGAAGAAGGCAAGGGGAACTTGTCAGGGCCAAGGGCTTTGTACTAATTCATTCTAAAAATAGCCACTCTGAATTCTTACTATTTGACCTTACATGTGATCCCCTCATTCATTAGGTCATTAATCATAGGTTGAAAGGTCCATAGGATATCAATCTATAAGTTATTGCCAATCTAGGCTAGTGGGGGATTATACATTTCCTAGAAATAGGTGTTGACTCTTTCTTCTATTTGGTCCATTTTAGTGACCTCCTCATTATTATCATCCTCTAACAAGTTTATAGTGTTTATATTTTTTCTTCTTGAGGTGGATCTATGGAAGAATGTCATGTTTTTGTCTCCCTCCTCCAACCATTGGACCCTAGATCTTTCTTTCTAGAAGACTTCTCATTATTTAGGAGGGAGTTCCATTTGTGTTAGCAATCCCTCTCCTCCTACTATTGCACCACCCAAGATCCAATTTGCATGATTTGATTTTGGAGCTCAACCAATTTCTTTTCCATATCCTTCTTGTCTTTGGCTAAGCTCCCAAATGACAATTTGCACCATTCCTTAACGTCCTTATTGATTCTCTCCATATTTTTAGAAATATAGAACATGGTTTTACTTTCCACCAGTTTGCAATATAGTCTCCAAAATCATTATGAAAGTGCAACATAATCTCATATCTAAAAGGCCTCTGTCTAGTTAAATTTTGTGTTTAGGAGAAAAGTAGGATGGAATGATCTGAGATGCTCCTAGGATTAGCCTTTAGTTTAGTATATTGAAGAATGTTCTATCTAGAAAAGATGAGGGCCATGTAAGGCCTAACCAAGATCAAGGTTTTCCCAAGTCTGTTGATAGACTAGGTGAAGGCCAAACCCTAGAGATCAATATCTATCAGATCATTTCTTCTTAGGAAATCCTCTAGATCTTGCATACTGTCTGAGAAGTCCTCTAGTCCCCCCATCTTTTCCAAAGGGTAAAAAGGGGTGTTGAAATCCCCCATACATATCCTATTCTTATGGAATCAACCATAGTGGTGGCCTCATTCAAAACAACAAGCCTACCATTATGAGTATTACAGGCATACAAATTAAAAACAGACTAGATGCCAAATTGGTTGGTGAATTTAGTGGCAACAAAATGGGTGCTAGTAGATATATCCACTCCCAATTCCTTATCAGGATTCCACATCATGGAAATTCCTCCAAAAGCACCTTTAGCCTCACAATAAGTGTAGCTAGCACCTAGCCAAACATAACTAGATACTCTCAAGAAGACCTGCATCATCATTTTAACTTCTTTCAAAAGAATCAAATATTCCTTGAACTTAATGATCTTTTTTTTGATTTTGTACAATTTCCTAGGGCTATTCAGCCCTCTCACATTCTAGAATATGAATTTCATCATTTACAGCTCTAGGTTTCATTCAAGGTTTTCTATTTTTCGTGAACAATCTCCTTTTTTGTTTCCTTTTAACGGATGATCTTGGTTAGAGGTTGACTAGTCCTCTCAGCTAATCTAACATGCATTTTATTCCCTCCTTTCTTCTTCTCTTTAGGACCATCCATTCAAAATCCTTGTTAAAAATATCAGGATTTGGGCACCCCAAAGTAGGTGAAAGAACTTCAATAATGCATAGTAGGAAAACCATAAGGGTTCCATTTTTGAATGGTGAACTAGCTCAAACATCAGGGATTGGGTTACATGTGTTCCCTTCTCCCATCATATTAGTTTCTTTGCCCATCAACCCCTCACCTAGTTGTGGTATTTCAAGGGCTTGAATGTCCAAAATCTTCACCTCTTCATGCATGAACATCTCAAAACCCTTAGACATCTTTCCTATTTTCTCCCCTCCCTACCTCTCATCCTAGGATTTCATAGGGGTTCTAGTTTTCCCCTCTATATTGGGGATTTCATTTATCTAGGAATCTCTAGAACGAAGGGGTTTCGTGCTTTTTCAAGGTTTCATGGATATCATCCATTTTAGCTATTTTCAAGCTTTCTACCACCTCAACACCTAGGGTTGAGACATTTTCCTTGAGTTTCTCACTTGTTGGGTAGTCAACAAAAAGATGGCCAAAGCTATTACACTTTTGGCAAAAGGGGGTAGTGTTCTCATCAGCTATCAATTGTGACAAGGTACCCCATTTAGATTTTAGGCCCACTATGTTGGGAAGGGGTTTGTTCATTCTCATATTAACATAGATCCTAGGAAAGCCAAGCTTAATCTTTGAGCAAGTCATTGAGTTCTCTTTTATGAACTACCCAAAGGAGTTACTAATCCATCTAAAAATACACTCATCCAAGAACTCCAAGGGCAGCCTAGGGAAGCATATCTAGACTAGGGGAAATCTGAATAGATAACATTCTAGATTGAATATAGGTTTCCACTTGGCCATCATTAGATGGTGTTTGCCAAAGCTCCAAGACCTAGTCATGATCGAATCGTGGTCCATCTTAGCCATGAATCTGAAGAGGGCACCTGTCATGCCAAAGATGGAAATAGAACCTATTAGTTTCCATTTAGTATCTAGCACCATTTTCAGACCATGTCCACCGTAGGCTAGAAAGAGACTAACTTTCCAACAAGGCTAAGGATAAAATCTAAGAATATCAAATCCACCACTGAATTTGGAAGTGAAATTTGGGGTCCATTAGGTCTTGAGGATAATGTATGTTTTGCATCAGAGTCCACATGAATCTTAGAACCAACAACAACGCTTAGCCAATTTGGCTTAGGGAATGGCAATGAAGTGGCATCATTTGAGGGGATGCTTAGGCATTTGGGGTCCAAACAGGCACAATTGTCATGGATTGAACCAGGTTCAGTTAGGATGGTAGCATCCTCCTACAAAAGAAAGTGACTATTTAGGGATTTCACCACCAGTTCTAAATCTGGGTAGGTAGGGGCTAGATCTAGAGGGTGGCTGGGGGTGGGTGTGGGATCCATCCCTCCCAAGATTGAGAGGGCATGGAAGTAGAATGAGGGGACTGCATCAAAGTTGCAGGTGGTAGGAAAGGTGGGAGAGTTGCAACATGACTTTCTTCCAAATTTTATGGATTCCATTTTTTAAAAAAATTACTCTTGGTTGTAAGCACTATAGGAAATAAGCCCCACTATTTCACCAAGGGTCAAAGATAGCAACACTCAATTAAGAACTAGAGTAGAGAGTTGCCTTGTGGAGACTTGAAACTTGGTTGTAGGCACTATAGGAAAGAAGCCCCACCATTTCACCAAAGGAACTTTCCCTATGACATATCTATGTTTCAATCAATAAGACATTATAAATAAAAGTTTTCATTGATAAAGTTAATGAGACATTTTACAAGTATTTTTCCTCTCCTTAAAAGAGTTTCCACCCTAAAATTCCATGTGATGTATTTTTTATTGTTACATTACAACTATTTCCTTCATATTGTTTGACAAACAAAGCAGAATAAGTTATTATTATGGAAGAACACCTAAACTCACCCTATATTCATTATTTAAATCAACACTCAGTCTTTACTAACCAAAATTAAAGAGCTCATTCATAAACTCTTTGAAGCATTGGAAATAATATTGTGATTAAAAGGATTTTTGTGTAGCATTAATAAATCAAGAGGGGTACCATGTGGCCCTTGAATTCATTTGTAGCTTTGGAATGGCCACATTCCTGAAAGGATTTAAAAATAAGGAAATAAAAGTTGTCACAATACAAAATACACAACACTAGATTTATCCTTGTTCACCACAATAGTGGCTATGTCTAGACTGCAAAGTATTAGATTAATGTATATAAAAGATGATTACAAATGAATAGGAGCAGAATATAAATAGGCTCTAATAATATTACATATGAAAGGTCTCATGAAACCAAGAGACACACTTATTGGAGGGAAAGATAATGTGACTATTAGCCTTCACCATATCAACAAACTCCCACCTGAAGGACAACCAATGTTGCAACTGATCACCCAATACCCTACTCAAAGAATGATTTACCTTTTCTTCACAAGCCCAAGAGAAGTTCTAGCACATTCAAACTTCTCTTTGGCAAAAACCTTCATGAATATATCAGCTAGATTGATCTTGGTGTCAATCTTGTCAACTTTTAGCTTGCCCTCTTCGACTGCATGATGAACAAAGTGAGCATGTGTGTCAATGTTCTTGGAGCAATGTTGTGATGAGTGATTATGTTCCATAAAGATCACATTGCAGCTGTCACAAAATAGATTATATTCAGTTTCATGAACTTTTAAGTCACCAAGCAACCGCTGAAGCCAAATCATTTCCCTTGCACCTTTGGAAAGAGCTAAGTATTCAGCCTCAGCTGAAGAAAGAGTAATGCAATGTTGTAACCATGAAGCCCAAGTGATCGCAACTCTAGAAAATGTGAAGGTATAAGTAATGGTAGACCTTTGTTTATCCAAGTCTCTAGCAAGATTAGAATCAGTGTAACCTTGTAGCTAAACTTTGTTTTCTCCAAAACATAAGACACAGTCTAAAGTGCCTTTTAGATGCCTTAGTATCCATTTGACAGCTTCCCAATGAGCTTTTCTGGGATCGCTCATGAACTTGCTCACAACTCCCACCACATGAACGATGTGAGGGTGAGTAGAAACCATAGCATACATAATTCTACTAATTGTTGATTTGTAAGGAATATTCTCCATGAATTCTTTTTCTTCTTGTGTTTTTGGACATAATTTAGAACTTAATAAAAAATGACTAGGAAGAGGAATAGAGCGACTTTTGCATCGGCCATGGAAAATCTTCCAACAACTTTGTCAATGCATTGTGTTTGACACAAAGCAATTTCCCTCTTTTTCCTATTAGTTGTGATCATCATGCCAAGAATCTTTTTAGCTACCCCTAAGTCTTTCATTGCAAATTTTCTTGCCAATTTATCCTTCAACTCATTAACTATTCTTTTATTAAAGTACTAGCTACTAACCTGTCATCGACATAAATAAGAAGAATGACAAACTCACCACTCGAAAGTATCTTGAAGTAGAAACATGGGTCTAATTCGCATCTTGTGAAATAATGTTCAGCCATGAAGTGATCAAATTTTACATACCACTGCCTTGGGGCTTTTTTCAGGCCATACAAGCTGTGATTTAATCTGCAATAAAGATGTTCATGTCCCTTCTTTACGAACCCTTGAGGTTGCTCCATATACAGTTCCTCTTCTACATCACCATGTAGGAATGGGGTTTTCACATCAAGTTGTTCTAACTCAAGATACCAAGCTCCTGCTAATTCCAAAATAGTTTGGATAGTTGTCATCTTGACAACAAGTGAGAAGATTTCATTGAAATCTACCCCTTTTTCTTAATCAAATCCCTTTACCATAAATCTAGCTTTGAAGCATTTGTTTCCTTCCACTTCGTCTTTCCGTCGATATACCCACTTATTCTTGAGTCATCTTCGATTTGGTGGAAGAGAGACCAAATCCTAGGTTTGATTCTTGAGTAAAGAATCTATTTCTTCATGCATCATAGCTTGCCATTTTTCACTATTGACATTTTTGAGTGCAGATTTATAAGTTGTTGGTTCAGAGAGTTCATAAATCAAAACTGAAGGCTCTACCTCTTTAGCAAATAACAACTCATAATCTGAAAATTTAGCCAACATTCTCCTTTCTCTAGTGGACCTTCTCATTTGGGGCTCTCTATTCTCTATTTGAACTAATTCAAATGGAGAACCAGTCACTCTAGTTCTATTTTGAATACCCCCTCTAGACTAGTGTATTGGACTTTGGTCATTGATAGTAGTTGAATTGGTGAGCTCTATATTTCCTTTAATATTTCTTATATTAAAGTCCATTGAAGGAGAGAGAGTCTGTCATTGAGTTTCATTTGAATTGTGTTTGGCTACTCACCAATAAAGTCCCTTAGATGTGAGAGTTTCTACAAAGGAGGTAGATTTGACAGATCCCATGAAGACTCTTGTCAAGATTGATACATGTCCACTGTAGTGTTTCTATGAGGAATAGAGTATGGCACATGATAATTAGTGGAAATACCATGGTTCATACCCAAAGTGGGTGTTTGAACCTATAGATTAACTACCCCCTATAGATTTACTTCTGCAAATTGCATCCGCAAATTAGCTTGTGCAACCTACAAATTGACGTTCTTCGGATTAGCTTGTCATGAATTGACCTTGGTGGATGGAGCACCATGGGGTCTTACCTATGCGGCTTCCAATGTTTCCTGCAAATTAACTTGCCCAAAGCATGTGTCAAATTTGGAAGAGTGTCTATTGTTAAAGCCATGGCTTGTGCCATTGATATCCATACCCACTATCCCATATTGTGTAGAGTTATTATTACCATATGAAGTAGAGTGTGGGCCTTGGCTATTGTCACAAGGGAGATTGGAGAACCTGTTAGGAGAGAGAGTGCTTTGTAACCTGCTAAATCATGACCCATATTGCTAAGAATATTTGATTACCATTCCTTCAACACTATGGTCTGTACGATCAATAGGAGTATGAGTGCCCTATGGTCCTTGAGTCCTTTCATCAAGAAAACTATGATTTGCACATTCACTGTGGGAAGATAGATTATTTTCAAAAAAACACTTGTTAGGATTTATGATAATCATATCACTATTATTCATGGTGCCATCATTTTCTTGTGGATGCATTGACTAGTTTTCTTCATTGTCACTACCAATGTTATCATACTCAACAGATTGAGTCAGAGAGGGATTGAAGCTAAAACAGAGATGGGACTATAGGAGATAGTGTTTGGAACTATTTAGGGATTTAATCCAACATTCCTTTATGTAGAGATTGGCACAAAATTTTTTTCAGACATTTCCTGAGAATGCAATGCTGGAAATGTTTTCTCATTGAAAACAACGTCTTTACTTCAAATAGCCTTTTTTTCCACTAAATCCCAAATTCTGAATCCAAATTGGTCTTCTCCATAACCAATGAAATGCCCTTTTGTGATTTAAAATCTAACTTAGTCCTTTTTTCTTTGGGCACATGTACATAGGCTTCACACCTAAAGATCAGAAGATAAGAATATGAAACTTGTCTTCCTTGTCATTCTTCTTCTAGAATTCTGAAGTTCAACATTGAAGAAGGACTTTGATTAATTAGATATATGAGTGTATTACATGGCTTAGCCTAGAATTCTTTTCCCAAACTTGCATTTAAAAGCATACACCAAGCTTTCTCCATTATAGTTCGATTGAGTCTTGTTGCTGCCCCATTTTCTTGAGGGGTGTAGGGGACAATTTTCACCCTATGAATACCATTATCTACATAATAATTGTCAAACTCTAGTGAACAAAACTCACCTC
The DNA here is from genome assembly GCA_028749045.1 of Cupressus sempervirens. Lineage (NCBI taxonomy): Eukaryota > Viridiplantae > Streptophyta > Pinopsida > Cupressales > Cupressaceae > Cupressus > Cupressus sempervirens. The sequence continues at coordinate 400,528,797 of CM053785.1, read as the reverse complement.
CATTATCCATATTCAAGCATTTGATCTTGTGACCTCTTTGATTTTCAACAAGAGCTTTGAACACTTTGAACTTAGAAAAAACTTCAAATTAATTGGCCATCGTATATATCCATAATTTCCTAGTATAATCATCAAGGAAAGTAACAATAAACTTTGCACCTCCTAAGGAACTTACCTGGATGGGATTGAAGACATCTAAGTGTACAAGTTCCAATGGTTTTTCCTTTAGATCATGTCCATCTTTCAAGAAGCTAACCCACTTTTCTTTTCCATAAAGGCAATGTTCACAAACCTAGTAGTTGATCCCTTTTGAGCATTACCTCAAGGTCCTTTTTGCTCATGTGGCCTAACCTTTGATGCCAAAGTGTTGCATTTCTACCCATGACTATGATAATAGCCCCTATTTTAGTAGACATTTCAAGAAGGTAAAGATTACCAACCTTGTTTCCCTTTGCAATTATTCTTGAACCCTTGGTGACTTTCCAAGTATCTGGATGTCAGGATGGATAATATCCTTGTGCAAAAAGCTGACTGACAGAAATCAAATTTCACCTTAATTTGGGAACATGGCAAACATCTTTTAACAACCATTGTCCTTTGTCTTTCAACTATAACAAAATGTCACCTTTACCAACTATTTCACAAGATTTTTTGTCTCCAAGAAATACCTCTTCAAATTGTCATTCATGGTAATTTGTGAAACAATCCGTACATGAAGTGGCATGGAAGGAAGCTCTAGAATCTATCACCCAAGAATCTAATTTTGAGTCCCTTCTAGAGCGAATTAGAACAGTTTCATCTTTCTCATAGGTTGTATTTGCTTCAATATTTGTCACTTTTTCTTTTTCTTTCTTGTAAGCTAGACAATTTCTCTTTGTGTGGTTGGGCTTACTACAAAACCAACATTCTCCATTCCTACCTCTTGATCTTGAATGATTTGGTGATCTAGATTTCCTTTGACTATAATGGTTATTACTTCTATGATGGCTTCTTCCCCTTCACACGATGCTGACCATGGTGAGAGCATCACTGGATGAGGAGTCTTTATTACTTCTTCTCATGTCTTCACTTAGTAAGGTAGAAAAAACTTCATTGTATGCCAGCTTTGACTTTGCAGAGCTTGAAGTGCTTATAGTTGTAACTATGGGATCCCAACTGTTAGGTAAGGAACATAACAAGATGATGATTTTGGCTTCATCATCTTAAGTCATACCAACCAAGGTTGCTTGACATAGTAGAATGTTGAAATTATTTATATGATTTGATATCACTGTCCCTTCCTTCATTTTCAGTTTGCAGAGCTTCTTCATAATGAAGATTTTGTTTGCAGTCAACACTGTTTGATACATGTTTTGAAGTTTGTCCCAAACTCCTTTCGTTGTCTTCTCATTTGAAACATTGAACAAGATGTTCTATGATAGTGAAAGAAAAATAGATGCCATCAACTTCTCATCCATCTTTTGCCAATCTTCATTCGACATTGTAGCTAGTTTCTTAGACTTTCCTTTGATTGCAACTAATAAGTCTAGCTTAACCAGCAAAGAGCTCATCTGCACTTTCCACAAGCTATAGTTTTTTCCTGTGAATTTCTCTATTTTTGTAGCCTCCATTTTTTTCAAAAATTCAACACCTATTTCCAATCTGCACACCTTGTGCTCTGATACCAATTGAAAGAATTTAAGAATAGAGAAATAAAAGTAGATGCAATACAAAATACAAAACACTAGATTTATCCTAGTTCACCACAATAGTGGCTACATCTAGACTGTAGAGTATTAGATTAATGTATATAAAAGATGATTACAAATGAATAGGAGCAACCTATAAATAGGCTCCAATAATATTATATATGAACGGTTTCAAGAAACCAAGAGACACACTTATTGGAGGGAAAGATAATGTGACCGTTGGCCTTCACTATATCAACAATTCCCTTAGATCAAAGTGGAAGCCAACGTGTTTGTTTTGAACCCTTTCTGCAATTATACACTTTGATATGACCTTCATATACATACTATTCTAAGAAATCTTTGTCTCCTTTTCTAATCATGTAACAAAAGTGAATAAGATGGGCTAATTGCCCACTCCAGGACTTGGAGTTGATTTAAGAGTGCGGTTAACTTCTCTCCTTTTCTCTGATTTGGGTAGTGTAGAAACCTGCATATGACCCACCGTTCAGCTTGCTTTTTATGTTGACAGGCACTGCACTTTGAGCCTAATAGACTAATTCCCTACATTTGAATTTTCCCCAAATCTGAACTCCAGTAGATTGTTCATCTCTTCTTTAGTGCCATTATTAGTCTGTGTCGCCCATAGGCGAGAAGTAATGTTTTCATTGCACTTTTCAATTAGTAGTTGCCTCGGGATTGCAGCGAATGTTAAAACTATCCCACTAAAATCCTCCTCGGCCATGCATTTCCATTTACCATTATTTTCCAATTTGATTTTCCCTCTATTTCTATTGGTTTCATATGACTTTCTCGATAGTCTTTTAAATTTTGTTTCTATAAAATCCACGAAAATGAAAACCCATCTGCTACCTGTCATATGCATAGCCTGCAAGACATCCCTTGTGCATGTTTCACTGCAATTACTTCTCTCACCTCGGTCCCTTCACTGTCGTGGCCTGTGCTTGTTTTCTCAAAATGGGCGTCATTGATTTGGGCTTACAGCTGCACATCGTTTACTTCTTCCATTTAATGGTATCAAATTTTCTTTTATCTGCTTTTTCCCAGATCATAACTGCCAAAGCCTAGAGTAATTCTTGCAATTCTCATCTGCGGTTAGTTGTCGAAATTATTTTCATTTGTTTGTCTACAGTTTCACATGATTTATAGTACACATTTTCATATTTTCTTTGGTTTTTAGGAGCTCGTTGAGGGTTCATTCTCTAAAATATTTTTAGACACCATCAATTTATCTGGTCTTCTTCTCTTACTTTGTCTGTTAGGGCTTTACATGGAAGAACTAAATCACTACTGAAATGGGTTAAATCATAACATAGGTTTTTAATGCTTGAAATTTGTAAGTTTTAGCTTAAATCCTACATATAAAGTTCAATAATGCAGTCCATTGCTATTTGGGTTGGGTACCGAATGATTGAGTCTTAAACATTTTTCAAAGAGGGCAATTGCAGAATCTTGGTATCCATCTTGGTATAATGAAACCTAGGCAAAAAACACAAAAAAAGAGCTAGCTAGAATGGAGGCATCCAAGCCCTTTTGTAGCATCCTGAATGTAGAGGAAGATAACTCGTTCAGTGGCTTGTAGCAAAGGCAGCATCCCTTCACTTCCAAATCCATCTGAAGTAGAGTCCCAACATTTCAATGCAATATCCATTCGTCATGAACCATAAGACCTTTTCATGGATAGAGACACACAACTTGTAAGTGCACCCATACTAATTTACCCTCCATATCCATAATTGCTAGATTTATGATACCTGCGGATCCTATGCATCCAAGGCCGATTGCACGGTCTGCTCAAAACCCCTTCTTAGTGTATCTTTCACTAGGAAATGGTTATGACCGAGCCTCTATATTCCATGCCAGATAGTTTCATCTTTGAGAATGACTATTCCATCATTATTAAGCAATTGTGTTTGAGAATGATTGTTCACAATATGTCTTTCTTCTATAAATTTAAAACTTTGTTTTTTCTGTGTGCCTCCAATTGCGTACATTAGGTTTTCATAGCCCATATTCTGACTTTTAAGATTATTGTAATGGTGTTGCTGCTTGAGTTCTTTTTAACATCAAAACTCTGCTTTATTACTAGAAAGAATTCATTCAGTTTCATCTGCCAGACAGAATTCGTTCAGTTTCATCTACTCAATATCAGGTATGCATCGACTACTTCAAACAATTTCTGCTTGTGTTGCTCATGGCATTTTGTGGTTACTTTTTCCAACGAGGTTTTTTTTCCCAAATCAATCTCTGTTATTATTTTTGGCTTGTTATTCATGTTTTCTGTATCGCATTTTGTCCTTGAAGACTCTTATGGAATTTAAGGATAGTTGAATGGTGAAGCCCCACATCACTAGCTTAGACTATGGAGCGCCAAATTAGAGATTGTGCAAGTAAATATAAACAATCATTTGCTGGAAGATGGTGTGGAACGCCTCTTTTCTTCTTCAGTTCTTCCGTAAAAACATCACCCTATTTCAACCTACAGATATCTTAAGTATTGCAGATGCAAAACATTTCAGTATGTACGACTCCCCGAGAGACCCCTTAAAGTAAGAAAATCAATTATAATTATGAATGGCATACAATGAAAATTAAATAAAAGCTTCTCAGGTCTTTCCATTGTAAAAACTTAGTTGAGAACAATGAGCAATACTAATTAGTTTAATGTTAACCTTGCCTGGAGGTACCTCAAAAACTAATCAATCTGATTTTTTTTTAATGCTTTTAAAGTTAAATTACTATCACATATTTTGCACCTTGAAATAAGAAAAGCATTTGTACTTGTACTCCAATAGGTTTGTCACTCTACTTCTACTTGGCCTTGTCTAGATGGACTCGGAAATGGCTACTGGATCATGTGCAATTGGCTTAGATTTAAAGTATGAATGAAATGTTTATAGTACTGCATGATATTTACAAATTCATTGTCTCCAAGAGTGTAGAAGAAGAAATAGGAGGTGCTGAAAAACTAGCCATTCCATTAATTGCATAAGCCTCAAGGCATATCAAAGATCCAAGCTGTAGGAGTTAGAAAACATGCCTCCTATTCGACATTCTTGGCTATAGACATCATGTTTTTGAAAGTTGAATCTTGGTCAGTGTAGGGTATTTAAAACATTTCTTTGACTAGAGGGTTTTTTTTGTATGCTTGAACTGAATTCGCAACATTTTCTTCCAATGTAGGATTCAAGTTGTGGATTTGAAGTCTAAGACTAGTGTTTGAGGAGTTAGAAAACATGCCTCCTATTCATAAGCACATCTTGTTACATGAAATTAGATTATAATATTTGTCATTCATGGAGTTTAGTTCAAAACTAAAATTGTTTATTTATCTTTAGATCTAATAAAATTCCTACAACTGCAGTTGTGTTTTAGGTTGTGATGGTATAGATTTTAGGTTTCTTAATATCCCATCCATATATGTTTTGAAAGGTGTTTACTTGGCTTATGTTTCTATAACTTGTAATAGCATTCCTATCCAGGTCATGAACAACTCAAAGATTACTGTGTATCACTCTTGTCATGTTTTTAACACAAATGTTTGTTAGTCCCTACCGCTTAGGCGGGGACTTATGTTTTCACCCAACTTTTACATTAAATCTCATCTAGAAAACTGTGTCAACTCTTAAAATTTTGCATAAAATATGCTTCCAAATAATATTTCTCATTTACAATCAATTTGGGGTTGAATATTTCTCTTTTTCTATTGGTCTACTACTTTATTCTGGACAGTCTTTTCCTTTTTCTCCACCAAAAATTGTGCAGAAAATAAGAACTTGGAGAACGTGGTGAGCAGTGGCAACTAAATCATGCATTCTAGCCAAGTCCCCTCTGTAGACTCCAGACGTGGCTTGTGCATGCAACCTTATCTGGGGCAAATCAACTTCTTCTGACATACTCCAACCAAATGTAATTTTGCAGTTAAGGGAATGCAGTCTTTGCTTTTCACATTGTTCTTTGGAACTCGACTTTGGGTTCAATTCACAGGTACCTTTGTTTATTAATTTATATCTGATACATCGCTATGTTTTCCCAAGCCTTTTAGAGGGCGTACAATATCTTTTACTAGCTTTGTTTTAAAAGAAAGCCATGTGTTTCTTAAGAGGTTTTCTATTCCAAGCTTTGGCATTTTAGACATTTCCTAGACATCTTATAATTGATTTTTCTCTAACAATCTCAACAACGAATTTTAGTATCATACGAATTATTTATACCTAAAATCATAGATTGTCTTGCAAAATCTATTTTTCTCTCTGAGATAAAATAATTTTATTTATTCACAAGAATTCTGATTTTACCAATTTGCTTCTTTCTCTCTTAAAGGTTATCATTTTGATTCATCCAATCCCAACGCAGTGAGAGAATTCCATCAAAACGTGTTTAAGAGTCCTCATAAACTCTTCAAAAATTTCCTTCAAGTGGGGTCTCTTTGCGGCAGATACATTTTGTAAAATAGTCTCTGGATTTTTTTGGCGTTTCACATTTTGACTATATAAAGTCGAAATAGGTTGCAGACTTGACGGAGCTCTGCAAGTCTGTGGCTCTGTGGTCTCCAATACTACAATCTTAATTCCACTAACTCTATGCCCATTTCGGCATCTTGCGGACCTGTTCCAAAGATCCAAGAAACCTGTAATAATTGTCTCCTCCCTAGTCTCAAAAAGGTGTAAGTCTAGACAACACTGTTTAAACTCGTTGAACAGAAATTTCTTTGGAACATTTTGTCTAATAGTTCATAAATGATGTCTTTGCTTCTTCCACAGATGCCAATTGAGGTTCGTCTATTTCATAGCCTATGTAGGCATTACTATAAATAGTTTATTGACATGCATACATTGGAAACAATCTCTATAACCCTATATCTAGAATGGAAAATGACTATAAACACTCTTTCCTCGAGCTCTTATGTTAGTGAACTTTTGTATACCCCGGTCACTAAGTTTGGACATAATTTGTGACCATTATGGACAAACTCCAAGAACATTGGTTGTGCATTCTTGAAACTGACATTTCTTTGTCAAAGAAGAAGAAGGAACTAGAGACTTGAGTACACTAAAACCAGCAATGAAGATTTCTTCCACATTCACCTGATTCACAATGGGCTTCTCCTTTTTCATCAAATGTGCATCATTTCCTTGTCCGAATGTATCCTTCCCAAATTAGTTCAACTGTAGCAAAATGTGATTCCCCTATTTTCAGCAATTCTGGGAAACGTTGAGGTATGTTGTACCTTTTACTGCTTGAAAATATGGTTGGCCAAAGGTTGAAGTTACAATTATTTTTAATATTAATTTTTTCCATTAGCGTCTATATTAGTATGTTAAGACTTGATTAAAACAACACATTTTAAACTCTAAATGCCTAAAAAATCAAACTTATAATATCAAAGCAATCCATCATATGTAAAAACTAATAAATAAATTCTACTGTCCAAAAAAAACTTGCAATAGCAATAGAATCTCATAAACTTATTCCTGCAACACTGTAGAGACAAGCCATCAAGACAAGGCACATACACATACAAGCTAATTCCATTAATCTCACAACAATTTAAATCTGTCATAAAGTTGTCTTTGTTGGTATACTCTAGATGTTTTACGACTTCTTTAGATCCCACAATGTTGGTAGTAGTTGCACTAGTTTTAGCATTAAATTTTAACAGGTTAAAAAAAAAATGGTAATGGTAATAGCTTCTTTTGTTTTCTCCAACAAGCATTCCATTTCACATGTCCAAAGTGGGTTTTGCAGTCTACATAAAATCGCTTTGAGTTCTCCTCATTTTCCTTCTGCTCCAAGTATTGACTGCTGATACTTCAAATACATGTACAAATGGATGAGCCCGATTCCATTATTGGGCATTTCAAGCCTTCCATGACTGCAACAACTTCCTATGTTCGCATGCTTAGGATGATGCTGAAGTTGGTTCTGCTCCTTCCTGGTCTACCTTTCAAATAGGTAAATCTATTATTTTGTTTTCTACACTTCTACTTTTTACTATGTCTTATTTCCTTAATTTTGCAAAAAAGTAAAGAATAACTCTATCTTGTACGCTGGAGATGTATATTATCTCTGGAATGTCTTCAAAATCATCACTTTAAAAAGCGATTGCTGTTGGAGTTGAGTCGGATTGTAATTGTTGTGTGTGTTATAGTTTTCCTATTTCTACTCAAAATGATGCAGTGAACCATTTTTTCCTTATCTTTGCTAGAGGTATATCGCTATTTCTACTTGCATTTAAATCAACTTATTTTTGCAATTGACTGTGCATTGAATCTCGGACTCCATTAAACTTTCCCTATCGTGTACCATACTACTTGTCCTTTCTTCCATCCACTCATCCTGTCCACGTCTAGCAGGGACTAGAGCTGCACACAGCCCTTGTTTCCTGATGTGCCATATAATTCTTTGTCCTCTGGCAGCATTCTTGCTGCGTCACATATGTTCAATCCAATCACAAACTTAAACAGAAGACAAATACCCATATTTTCATGTTAATGATCTTCAGCGTGAGGGTTTGAAACTTTGAGAAGAATATTTAAGAAATATATAAACAAAAACCTTGACAATTTATTCTATTCTAAGTTAGAAAATCTAAGTTCTGAAGTGTAGAAACAACCTCACTGCTCACGTTTGTAAAGCAGCATGTGATAGAATTGGTATATTTGTACTTCTTTCACTGTATTATCTAAAACTTTATTCTCACTCCTATCTGATATACGGCTTTTGGATATTTAATTCTATTCCTTGGGCATGAAGCTTTGGCTACATATGCCTGAAATCTCCCTTGAATTGACGATAATACATTGATGGCCAAATCAAGACAGCCCTCAACTTCCCTGAGCTTGTCACGTTGTACAACGCCATTGGATTTTAAAACCCAATTTCTGTTTCTAACCTAATTCCATGAAGATGGTCATTTTCCATGGTTCACTTACGGCTGCTTTAGTCAATGGTGATCTTGTACAACCATTAAGCTCTGCAGAAGATATTTTTTCGTGTTCAGTATTCCTATACTAATTGTAGCTGAAAATGCGTTTATTGTTTATTCTACTGACCTGGGATAAGGAGGCTAGTGATACTTCAACATTGCATGCTGAGACTTCGATTCTTAGATTAGAAGTGTTAAATAGTCACAGTTGACTTATTTCATATTTTGGTCAATAATAGCAGTATAATTATTTATTACTTTTTCATAATGATGAAGTGTAAACTAATTATTAAGTATGATATTTTAACTAGTGGGTTCTTTCATTCGTTTATTGTTTTTGATTAAGGCTAAAACATGTTTTTTATATGGGACTCGAAATCCTAAAAGTTTTACAGAGGAAGAAAAGCATTAAGTCCTTAAAAAAAAAATGTTAAATAGTTAAAATTGACTTATTTTTTCCAAGCTTAATTTTCTTCTGAGTGTGTGATTTTTTATGGTGGTCACAAAAAACTAGTAAAGAACCTAAGTACAACAGCTAAGACAAAAAAAAGACCAACACAAAGAGAGGTTACCTAGGCCAAAGCTTTGATCTTACCTTTCATTCGCTTATTGTTAATTCAACTTGTTATTGATGTTGCATCAAATAGATGATATGATTGAGAATTCAAATAAATTAGCATACTATCATTTTAAATTTGGTTACTCTTTTTATTTCCTACTTAATAATGTTTATTTTGATGGCAATCTCATGTTGACATATTTGCATTTTATTCTTCTCCTAGGTTATTTCATGGTTTAGATCATTTCCGTCAGAATGTCACACTTATTTCATTACCTAAAGATCATTTCATGTCCATTGGCATTGATTTTCATTTATTCATTCACTACCTCAAAATCACTTTGTTATCCATGTAGAACACTTCTATATGGTTTCAAACTGATTTAGGTCAAATCAAAGTAGTACAAAAATAATCCTTCAATGTTAAAGCTTAAAATTAAATTTAATATTTCTTACCTCATGAACTAGCTATCACAAGACAACTCAATGCAAAGTTTTCATATGGAATCACTACTAATCTGGAGGATTTTTCCAACCTACATTACTTGGTAAAGCAAAGGGGAAATATTTTATGTTGGACAAGGACTCGGGAAAACTTGATTTGAAGGAAAAGGAAATAATTTTCTATCCTTTCTAGTAATGTGTTATTCAATGTTTGAGCATATAAGATGACATGAGGACTTTGTGAAAAATTATTTCATTGTATGAAATACTATCAACATAAAAACTAGGTTTTCATGGTGAAGAAGTTGTACAATCTATAAATGAAAGAAGGCAAGGTTATGTCAAATCATCTTAATGAGTTAAATAGTCTGGGTTATAACTTAATTTCTCTCAACATATCCTAAGATGACGAGATAAAATTTATTTTATTGTTATGTTCACCACAAAATAGCTAAAAGGGGCATTAGTAGCGGTCAACACTTCAATCATTGCAAAAAAATTATTTAATTTTGATGAGGTTGCATCCACACTTCTTAGTGAAAATATGCAAAGGAAGAACCAAGAATATTCTCTTGGTGATACATTACCTATTGTGATAACAAACAATCAAGGTAGAAGTCACGAAAGAGGTAAGCATAACAAAAATGGAAGAGGGTGTATGATTCATCATTCTAAATCAAGAGGTAAAAACTGTACATTTTGGTTTTGTTGTAAACTAGGCCACACAAAAAGGCAATGCTAGAACTATGAAAAGAGGATAGTAAACTAATAAATGATGTTGTAAATACTATTGTTGTTAAAGATGATACAATTTTAGTTCTTGTAGTTGGTAAAACTAATACAAGTATGTGGGTTCTTGATTTTGGTACATCCTTTCATGCCACTCCATGTAAGAGTACTTTTAAAATTTATCACAAAGGTATGTATGCTGAATTTTTCTTGGAGATTACAAAGAATGTGACATTGTTGGTAAAGGGGATATTTTATTATCACTACCAAATGGTAGTAAATAGCTTTTGAATGATGCTAGGCATGTTCCAACTCTTAAATACATATGATATCAATGAGTCAACTTAATACTCAAGGTTTTAATGTTAATTTTTCTTTGGTTCTTACTGAGTCACCAATGGTCAATTGGTTTTGTCCAAGTGAAATAAATTACGAAGTTTATAGGTTTTAGAGTGTGATGGTAAAGTCTGAGTAGCTATATTTGTTATAGATGGTAACAATAAACTTTGATATAAAAGACTTTCTCATATGAGCAACAAGGGTCTTGAAGTAATGCTTCATTGGGACCAATCTTTGAGTCTTAAATTAATTGATTTGGAGGGATGTGAAAATTGCCTTTATGAAAACCGAAATCAAACTAGATTCATATGGATGGGTCACTAGAAGAAATCTTCTTTATTAGATCTTTTTCATTCTAATATTTTCTATCCTATATATGTAACTTCTATCAGGGGTGAAGATTACTTTGTCACATTTTTTAATGATTGAACTCATAAAGTTTAGATTTATGTGTTGAATAAGAAATCAAAAATTCTTTATAAATTTAAAAGTTTTAAGGATGTGCTTGAAAATTGAATTGGGAAGTAAATTAAATGCTTATTAACTAATAATCCTGGTGACTTTTTCTCTTTGGGTTTTGATATTTGTTTTGTAGATAATGGTATTTGAAGGATTATAATAGCACCCTTTAAACTTAAAAATATTTGTGCAATTGATTTTAAAGGAGGACTATCACAAATGTACTAGCATTGTTTCATATCTATTTTTCAAATGCATTGATCTTCCTCTGGTGTGTGTGTGTGTGTACACAGACACACACAATGTGAATAAGACACAGAGAGGCATGTCCCTTCATGGGACATGTCTATCCATTATTATATAATTAATATAATCTCAATCTTCATCATACATACATACATATATGTACACACACACACACACACACACACACACACACACACACACACACACACACATACACTGAAGTTACTAAACATCAACACTCCCTCTTAGTTAGTGTAGATAAACACAGTATAGATATTATGTTATTGGTAATATTAGGCATGAGAAATTTTAAAGATATATTTGATCAGAAGTTATCCAATATTTTGATATTACATTTGATATCATGAGTATTGGCCTATCAAAATATCAACACGTGATATTCACCAAATATTTTGAGTATTGACCTATCAGATAATCAACAATTGATACTCACCAACTATTAGATAAGGTAATGGCATGCAAATTTTCAACTCATAGATTGGTAAGTGAATGACATGTCTAACACTTCATGATTGTCACCTTCAAATAACTTCTACAAATACAAGTAATGATTATTTGGAATTTGTCACTTCCTCATGATGTACACAGGAGCTAGGTCTATTAAATCATCAAGTCATATGCATGATACATAAAGTTTACATGAAGTTAGAGCTCCCTCTAATTTTGATATGTTTGAGATCTTCAAGAATCAACTAAAAGATATTCTTGATCGACTCCTTCAACTAGATGTGCTAGACTCCCTCTAAACTTGATATCAATCTTGCTTTTCCTACAAGAACATTCTCAGAGGAAAAGATCAAATCAAATAACTCTTATAGTATGTATAAAAAAAGAAAAAAAAGAGTGAGACTAATATAATACTCAAGAATAATAAATAGTTTTGCATAATAAGACTTCAAATGAAAAATAGATAAAAGATATTTTGAACATATATGCATATATTCGAACTTCTATATATAAACTTTATCTTTATTTTTTCCTTACTAAAACCACATATAATAATCCAAGGTGATCATAAAAATAGATAAAAGTAATAATGATAATAGTTATCTTGTTATTTATTTATTTTCCCCTTTTCCACATCTTTATCCACGATCATATATATGTTTCTTTAATTATGTTTTCCAATCATTTTGTAGTGGGTATTTTTCTTTTAGATTTAATCTTTCATAATATTTTATTATTAAATTTCATTATTTTAATATAATATATCATTATAGATTACTATAGACATATAGGGTTATATCTATTTAAATACCTGTTATGTTTTAATATTTATAACCATGTCAAGGTTATAAAACACATTTCATAATTATAATTTTAAAAAACTAAACCTAATAATATATTTCTTATACTTACTATGTTTGGTTGCATGCATAAGAATGGATAATAGGAATGCATATTGGGAATAGGAATGACTATTGCAATAATAAATAGCTTTTGGAATGGTTATAAGCTCATTTTAGAGGCAAAATAAGAATATGTATTCCTATTTTGTATTCCAATTGATGAACCAAATATAAAATAGAAAATGCATTCCAAAATTTCTATTCCTATTCTAGTAACCAAATAGACACTCTCTATGCCTTTAAGACTCCCTTATAGTTTTTTAGGTTTTTCCATCCACCTTTCTATCAAAACTATGCACATCAACAACATCCTTTATCTAATCAACCATGTAGCTTTTAAGTTGGGTCCCACAACTGATTAGCTTTGGTGTTCAATTTTTTTTACTTTTATAAACCATGTTGTTATGATTTTTCACATGTTTCTTCATATTATACTATCCTTTTATGGTAATCACATATCATCTTCCCTCTTATATTATATGGGTGGTGCATATCTTCTTAGTGCACATCTTGTGTATCTATGTTATTTTCTTCCCACAATGTTCATGCTTCTGGTAATTGGATGACTTCATAATGCATTCTATTAATTTTGAGACTTTTGATGCCTCTTTTTTTTTTAGTTTAATTCTAGGACATGTGATTTCTATATGTCCTTCCCAATTCTTGGTTCACAGATGGTGGACCAACACTCTTTGATGGCGACTTATTTTCTTATATCCCTCTCAATTGGCCCCCCTTAAACATCACACATTAAGGAAAAAATTAAACTTGGAAAAAATAAATCGACTTTAACTATTTAACATTTTTAGTCTAGAAACCAAGCGTAATGTGTGATGTTTATGTCATCCACTCTCAATCTCTTCTAAAACACACTCGATATGCTCCCAAATCATCTCCAACACCAACTGTACATTATTTTTAGTAGTCTCATGCTCCCTGAAAATCCTTTGAAGGAGCTCTAGAGTCATGGAGCCACTTGATCCAAAGTATGTCTCCTAGAGGGTGTGCACATCTTGGGGAGTTTTGTAGAGGGTGAAGAGATCATTTTCATTATGTTCAACCATGTGCCTCCCAATAACCATTTTATAGATTCATGCTCTTAAGGAAAATTATGACTCTTGTTGATTCACTTCAATTGAATTTCAATTGATTAGAATTAATTTAATACACACTTGAATCTCTACCCACTATGATTTAAGATTATAGATCGTGAGATCGCTTCCCACAAGTATGCTTTGTCACAAAATACCAAAACCAAATCAACTAGATTTCCATCAGAATTGCCCACAACATTGAAAAATGTTGCGCATTTTACATTTTATGATTTATCTTTACTAGTTTTAAATTGAATAACCACATGAATATATTAGAAGAGTGGTTTTTTTTGGGAGGGATTCTTGAAAATGAGAATATATTTTCTTTGTATGGAATTTTCTTGTTGCAAGTAAAATAAAAGTGCATCCTATAGTATAGCTTGTCATGCTTCTTCACTTTTTCCCTCACTAACTTGTCCTCTTCCATTCTTATGCACATTCATCTTTGCATGATGTAATTTCTTCCTTTAAAGTGCTCTAATACCATGTTAAACCATGTTAAAGCAAGAGTAGTGTTGTAGATGTAATAGCATTTTTTTTCTTCCAAATGCACTAATCTTCCTCACACACACACACACACACACACACACACACACACACAATGTATATATATATATATATATACACACACACACACAATGTGAATGAGACATGTCCCTTCTTGGGACATGTCCACCCATTATTTTATGACTAATATAATATCAATCTTTATATGTGTGCATGTGTGTGTGTGTGTCTATATATATATATATATATATCTTCAATGGTATACTCTCATGGGTTTAACCAATTGAAGCTACTAAACATCAACAATTGAGAGGTTGAACTAGACTAATCTAGAAAAAGCTTGGTGTATGTGCTCCAATGTTAGTATGGGGAAATAATTTTGGGAAAAGGTGCATAATACAACTATTTATATAATTAGTCATGCTCTTTCATCTCATCCTGATTTTTTGACATTCTTGAGGAATAGTGTCTTGGGAAAAGAAATTTTCTCAATCACCTAATCAATTTTGGTTGTGATGATTATGTTCACATTCCAATAGAAGAAATAATGAAAATGGATTTTACATCCAATAGATGTATATTTCTTAGTTATGCTAAAGACTAATTTGTCTTTCAATTATGGGATCCAATTGATCATAGGACGATTCAAAGTCACAATGTAACTTATTCAATGGGGAATCTTTCTGGAGATTGCACAAATTGGTCACTTCTTTTGATAATTATTTCTAATATGAATTACTTGACAATGATACACATCCTATCTCACAAAACACAATTCACCATGGTAAATCTAGAAGCTTTTCCCCCAATTTTTCGTTCTCCTTAGCTTCTACAATCCAAAAACATATTATACCTTTGGTTGGAAGTCCCATAGAATTACCTCCCACATCATAGACCAAAGCTATCTTAGAGAGACAGCCCTCACTTTCCCCCAACCCACTTGTCCTCACTCTAGAATCGAGACCATGAGGTATTCCCAACTTCCTACCTATGATGGTTCCATGTTGGGTGGTGATTTTCCTACAGTGCAAGCTACCTTGTTTCCCTTATTGACTTCATATAATGCATATAATAACATGTTTATTGGGCATTTGAATAGACTACCCCATAATCTACATTCTCCACATACTTGACCTTATGAAATAATAGATCCACCCTGTAGTTTAAAGTTGTTGGAACGATCATTGGGAGTAGAGATTCTTGTAGTTCCATCTCTTCAAACAAGTAGCATCTACCCACATAATATGTTACCATGATGACTAAACCATCAACTTTGACCCTTTAGTCATCCAATTTATTCTATCACTCAACCTATCTTTGTTACCTTTCAAAATCCAACAACACATGCCCAAGCTGCATTTCATCCCAACACTCCTTTCCCTTGATACATAGCCTTCAATTTCCTCACAGTTCCATCCAAATCCTCTATCATATCATTTTTTTTCTTTTCAAGATGAAACAAAATCTCAAGAAATAGATAAGTAGGCACAACATTAGAATTATTTGCTTCCTAATATAAATAGTGTTCAACACCAAAATATTGATAATTTAGAGTGATCAAATGACAACTAGAATAAATATTCACCTGTAGATATTTACAACAAAACAAAAATGCCCCAAAAAAATTGATGATTATTTAAAAATAAAATAAAAATCTTTTAGTCAAGTAAAGCCTCAAATATTTTAAAAAGTTTACAATCATATTAATCTATTGCATGGGATAGATGTAACAAAGTATGAATTGGAGCCTTCAAACCCTAGTCATAAATTGGATTTGGTTCCTCTTCCACCTAATCTAAAACCTCTAAAAAATAAATGGGTTCACTAGATAAAAGAGAAAGATGGAGGCCAAAAAGGATATAGGGCCATATAAGTAGTGAAAGGTTTTTCTCAACAAAAGGGCTTCAAATTTAATTAATTCTTATGAAAAATAGTAAAAATGAAAATTTCATCTAGTTTTGGGAAAGACGACACCCTTGGATCTTGAGCTTGAGCAAAATGATGTGAAAAAAACATTTCTACATGGTGATGTCGAGGATGAATTATATATTGAGCATCCTAAATGTTTTATTAAATAGGGACAAGAGAACTTATATTGTAGGTTGAAGAGGATTTTGTATAGGCTTAAGAAAGCTCCAAGAAAGTGGTACTTGAAGTTTTATAATTTTATGACTTAGCAAAATATTATTTGTTAAGAATTAGATCCACGTGCTTATTAAAAGTGGCTTCCAAAAGAAGAATTTTCCATGTTCTTCTACTTTGTGTTGATATTTTGGTTAGTGGGAATAGTGTGCATGTTGTCGATGAATTGAAAATATATTTTGATCTCTGTTTTCCCATGAAAGCTTTAGGGGTAGTGAATATGATTCTATGGATGGATATAATAACAAAAAAACAAAATTGTGAATTTAGATTATCTCAAGAAACATGTATTTTAGAAGTGTTGGAGAAGTTCAATATGTCAAATGCTAATCTATTGCTACTACATTGGTTGATCACTATCGTTTGTCTTCTACGATGTTTCCTTAAACTCTCAAAGATGAAAATTAAATGGATAGTATTCTATACTCTTCAGGAGTTGGAAGTGTGATGTATGTGATGGTTAACACATGTCTAGATATTTCTCATGTAGTGAGAGTTGTGAGTAGATCTATGAGTAATATGAGAAAAACTCTTTGGTAAGTAGTTCAATGGATTCTTAAGTATTTGAGAGGTACTTCTCCTCATGTTTTATGTTTTACCAATAAGTTTACATATTTTTTTGTTATGCTAAAATTCTAATATGGCTTGAGATTTAGACAAGAGGGGATCTATTATGAGCTATGTGTTTAATTTTTCTAGGGTAGAAATCAACTAGGATTCTAATAAGAAACAAGTTGTTTCTCTTTAATCTACTAAGGCTATATACATCACTCTCACTAAGGTAGCTAAAGAACTAATATGTTTAGAATAATTATTTAGAGAGATGGGGTATAAGCCATCCAATTTTAATCTATTTTGTGATAGTAGGAGTGTCATTCATTTGGCTACAAATCCATCTTTGCACAATGACACAAAATATATCGAGACCAAATATCATTTCATTCATCAATCTCTTGAAGAAGGAAAACTACATCTAGAGAATATTGATACTAAAGTTAATCTAACATATGTGTTAACAAAGTTAGTATCCCAAAAGAGGTTTGAGTTTTGTAGAGCTCTCAATATTCTTATGACATAGCCATAAAATTCCAAGTAGAGGATATCTCTTTGAAGCTCTAATTGGACTTCAAGTAGGATATTATAATAATTTTGGAATATTGCAATCGATCTAATAGTTTTTGAAGCCCAGTAAAGGCCAACTCTTCCACTTCCAGGCTATTTTGTCTTCCACTAGATATGATGCAAAAAAGATATGTGAAAGACCATCTTGAAACTATTGAGATTTATTGATTGTACCATGTGTTATAAGATTAGGATATTTTTTCCCTTCTTGAAGAATGGATGTAGTCCAACATTCTGACTAAATTGTGTTATATATCCTTTCTATCCTCTTTGTATTTTAGATTTTTTCTCTATAGTTATTTTAACTTAAAAATATTTTGATGTGTCTTATGTAGATATATAATTGAGTCCAATAAATATTTCTTTCAAAATTATGATTTTTCAAAAAATTATTAAAAAGGGATACTATTCCAACTTAATAGGAATGGTGCCCTAAATAAAATTCTGACTCCTGCAATTTCACATCTAACCCATTTTACACTTCATCTCTTTTTTCTTGACATCTGAGTAGTACTTGCCTTTGCCACCATTTTTTTATTTTGAACATCTTTTGAGGAAAAAATAAAATAATTTTTATAAAGAAATGTTTTTTAAGTACAAAGTAATTATATTTTTTTAATGCTTGATCTATAAATCTACAATGGGCTTTGTAATTATGAACATGTAGACTTTGAAACTTTGAGATGCATTCCCTTCTAAGTCTTGCTAATCATGTCCTTAATATTTTTTTCATAAATGTAGTACTTTTGAAAAATCTATCCTTTTACATGTAATATTATAACAGATATGAATCTGATGGTCTAATTACAACCTCCTTGAGTATGTCTCAATCAAAGAGCCCTTTCCTTAAACCCTCCTCTTGAGACTTGCATGTGACCCACTTCTATAGTGGGTTACAATTAAAGTCGACCACCCATGCACTTTCAGATAAGTAGACTCATGCTTTGCATCATCCCTAGTTTGATACTTAAGGAGATATTTGCCCATGCCTTTAAATAGAAATTCAACTTTTGATTTCGTTTGCATGGTAGATTGAATTGAATATAGATGTCACAAAAATAGTGATGCTGGCATTTTGAATCAATTGTTCTATTCTATGTTATTATACTCTTCGCATCAATTCCCCTTGAAGAATTATGCTTTTATGGTTATTTCTAAATATATTTTAATTTAAATGTCAAAAAAAATGGTAATAAATGTAGGAAAACTATTTATCATTTTTGATAGGGATGAGTAAATTTATTACTAGATATTTATAATTTAATCATTAAATAATGTTGCACATTCAATGGTGAGGATTTACTTTCACTACCTTCTTTTTAAGTCAACTTATTATTTATGTTGCATCAAATGAATGGGATTATTGATATGTTAACATTCTATATTCTTGTATTAGATAGTGAAATCTTGTCTAATATTTGTAGTAGACGTATTAAAATAGAAATTGCATCTTTGTAGTTCATTTCTATGCATATTACATGAAATTGTTATCTTATTGTCATAACTTATTTTGTAATTTATAGTTTACCTCATGATAATCATTATTTTATATCTAACATCAACCCATGCATACCCATTGTAGATTTTTATCTACAAGTAAAAGATTGCTTTATCAAAGTTATGGACAAGTAAATTCATTAATTAACAATTTTTATAATCATCACCGTGTATCTATTAATAAGCTCATTTTTAAGTAATGTTTTGAAAATTATTTTAGATCAAAATCATTTTTATTATTGTTTTAATAGAAATAATGTTGATTATAAAAAATTATCAAATAGATTAGAAAATTCAATTTGATTAATTGATTTATCTTTTATGATAAAAAAAACATTACTTGACTTTTTTTTATCTATTTTGTCTAAATTTATACATTGATAAATAGCCAAATCAAAGATCTTTAATTCATTGATGTCTTTTTTATTCAATGTAATAACAACAATAGATTACATTAACTAATATTTTCACAAATATAAATACCATTACTTAATTTAATCATTACCCATGATCAAACCCACTTAACCATGAAATTCTCCTATGAAATGTCTTAACATCAACTTTTACCCTGTGAAAACCCTTCATTAACAATATTAGATGTGGCCTTTCATTTATGTGTGTGAGATAAGATGTCATAATCCCAATCACCCATAAAAACTTTCATGCATACTTAACTACTATATGTTTCTATGGTTGATTTAGAGATAAAATGCAAAATAGCTGTCACCCGGTTGGAAATAGGATGCAACATGCAAGCTCTGAACAAAAACCCTTCCTAGTCTGGACAAACATGGCTGTCACCCAGGTAGAAATAGAATGCAACCTGTTTGCCCTTGAAGTCTTCTACATATTATACTTAATGTTAGTGCTTGCATAAACACACTACTCCAAATAAAATCAAAGTTGTTTCCTTTGTGAGTGCTTCCATAAACATACTACTGCAAAAATATAAAATGTAACACCTCTAATGACCGCCCCCTGGACTAGGACTCGATCCCAGAAATCGTTCCTTCATTCCTCTTGTTCTCGAAACCTCCGTGTGACCCACCGCTGGGCTTGAATATTCTGATGTCGATAGCCACTGTATTTTCAGCCCAGAAGACTCATGTTCCGCATCGCCCCCGGTTCGATTCTCGCCAACTCGGAGCTCCAACGGATTATTGGCCTTCTCTTGGAATACCAGTTCAGATTTGGAGTTTTTTTGTGGGGTGATATGCATTTCTTTATTCTCCAGAAGTAGCCTCGCAGCACCACATGATAAGTTCAACCCAACAAGAAGCAAACAGAATATAGGCACCCACATTTTCATATGAATATTCATCATGTTTCCGAGCTATATCAGAGAGAAAATATCTTTACTTATTCTCTCCACTCCGTTGTATAATAATTTAATGGACTTCATTCGCTATTTAATACTCTCCGGAGGAGGAGTGAGGCGTGGATTTTTTTTAAACAACTTGAATGCTCACGTTTGGAGAAGAGCACGTGACAGAATTTGAATGGGACTCTCCTAAATACTCTCCGGAGGAGGAGTGAGGCGTGGATTTTTTTTAAACAACTTGAATGCTCACGTTTGGAGAAGAGCACGTGACAGAATTTGAATGGGACTCTCCTACGCTGCCATAGCTTGAAATATTGTGTTCTACTCCATGCGGAGGAAGTGTCGGTGAGGAAATCGGACTGAAACCTTCCATAATGTGAGGACAATACATTCATGGTCCCCAAAATGAAGCTAATAATATTCATGGTCCACAAAGATACTTTCCCCAACGTGATATGACTTTCAAACCCACTTTATCATACTGTCCTTGTTTCTGACCTAATTCAATGTACATTGTCCTTTGCTGTCGTTTAGACTTCAACGACCAACTATTCACCTCCGCATACCACGAATGATCTTTTCATTCCCACAGTAAATTAATTTATATATAGATATCGATATATTAATGATGCTGTAATTTTTACATGATTCTTCCATTCTATGCGATGTAGCATATTTTTAGTTACTGCCGTTGGGCAGGATACTATAGCATCCTAGTGAGTGCTATTTCCTTGACCAATCACAATGGTCTTTTGTTAGTGTATTTTCTCTAGGTTGGGGGTATATTTATTTTGGAGATTATAGTATATCAATTGTTCATTGGTTTATAAGATGAAAAGTAGGGCATCCAATTTTTTGGTCTTTAATGTTTGCAGATAGTCAAAAAAATCTAATAATAAAAATCTAACTCATTCAATGTTACTCTGAATAGATTGAATACATCTATTTTGAGTGGACATTTTGTGGCTGAGTTAGTTTAAGATGTCAATTTTCATTCGTTAGGCTTCTACCATGGAAACCAGACAACTGTATTTGATCGTGCAGATTTCCAAGTTTTGTCTCGGTTAATTTATTCTTTCAATGTTTATTTTTTTACTAACTCTTGCAACTTGTTCATTTTAGCAGGAAAATTGTTCACAATTATTGTGCTTCGTAAAGGTATGTTTTCATGTTGTGATAGATTGCTCTATCATTTTCTTGTGCTTTCTTTTCGTTGAAAATACTGGGCACACACTAATAAACCCCTTAGGTAGAATTTGAATAATTTTCATTTGTGTATTTCGAAAACCCCTTTCGCATTGTATGATTTGAATGCATTTTTCTTCCACTTCTAGTATCATTTAACTCATACGCTTAATGCACAATTGTTATATTTTGCACTCCATTGCAATTGTGTCCCTGCCACTCTTATGATTTGTGGCAAAAGAAACTTGGAATAACACTTATTACTGATTTCGATTTCTTTAATGTGTGAAATAAACTAGGTTTCTTCATTTATTTATTTCGATTGAGAATTCAACATAGCGAATGTACCCATAACAATTATAGCTGAGAATTGTCTTGATCTAGCCATGATCGATCAATATTACACAGGTAAATTTTCTAGGTCCACAATTCTTTTGTTTGGTTGGAGGGTATTGAATCATCAATTTCTTCTTTCTTCGTTTTGGGTTCTTGATGAAATGATAGGCTGTAAAGCTATACAATTCTTTCTTTTCCTTTTGGGTTCTTCAGAATTAGACCGAATACGCATTGCAACTTGACCCAAAGCTCATGTAGAGGCACCTATGGTAGGATCCATAATCTTGATAGAAATTCCTTCAAAATTGGGAACCTATGGATTTTTGAGATTTTTCATACCCATGTCTCCTAAAGTGACACCTAATCCCACTCCCTTCATTTATACTCTAAGTGTGATCACCATTCTACATAAGAACAAAATAGAGAAACATGTTATTTGGGTTCAAATAATGTTTAAAGTGTCATGTTTTTCCACCTTAAAGCTAGGTTTTCTATTTCCAACAAAATCTTTAGTGTGTAGTATTTTGGTTTTATATATTTAAAGTTGCACAGCTTTGGACCCAAAAATAGAACACAAGAGTTGTAATGTTGTATTAAATTGCCTGGATCAAATATCATGAGTCATTTGTTTGTCTAATGATATCTTACCATGAGCTACATAAGATACATGTCACTTACCAATGCATATTTAGGAGGCTTTTTTATTCTAATAGGTAGTAAATTTTTCTCGGAGGGTGTCATTTGCCTAAATTTTCCCATGGATTTGAATACGATTCTTAAAGATGAAAGCCTTGATGTTTTATCTCTTGACTTTTTACATGAAATACATTACTACTTACCATTGTATAATGAAGTTACCACCTCTATTATTAGGTATCTGATATAGCAGTGTAGGAAGGCTAATTATAGTCATAGTTGCATTAGCATCACCAACTTGGAGCTAAGGTGGCTTATAGGATGCTTCTGTTGACTGCAATAAACAAGTAATCACATGTCAAACAATTTAAGGGAGTATTCATGGTAAAAGAACCAATTCGTGGTTTTGTTTTATGTTGACTTAAGAGAAAAAGATCGTGTATGTCCTTTTGCTAGAGTAATATATTAAGTTTCATCTTTTTTGATGAATTTATAATATTCAGGTAATTTTATATGAATTTTGGATGCT
The DNA here is from genome assembly GCA_028749045.1 of Cupressus sempervirens. NCBI lineage: Eukaryota > Viridiplantae > Streptophyta > Pinopsida > Cupressales > Cupressaceae > Cupressus > Cupressus sempervirens. Next base: position 400,505,666 of record CM053785.1, on the reverse strand, counting down.
AAGTTATTATTTAATATGATATATTATTTTGCACCTGCTTTTATCGACAATTATTTTGAGTAATCATTTTAGTTTATTACATGAAAAAGGATTTCTAATTTCACTATTAAAAGGGTCATTGATTTTAAGCAATCCTTTTGGCATTAGTTTATTGCTAGATACAATCTTAGAAATGAAGGTGGCTAGAAATACCAAAATGAAAAAATAATAGTTAAGCTTGATTATGGATCAAGAATGTTTAGTGTTTGGTTTGCCTAATTTCAACTTTCTACTCACAACCAAATGATTTGACACTTGTGACATTTCTATACAATCCATTTACAATATACTTAATACTCTAATATGTATTATTGCTATATAATTTGGTAATATATTGTGGCAGATTCTAACTTGTGAGAATGTGTGACTGAGTTTATATTCCAAGTCCAAGTGTTGAGCAGGATTGCCCAATCACTAGTGTGATCGAAACAAAAACTTTGGAAAATGTGTTTGTCATAGAATATCTAAATGTGGAGAAGTCATTATGCATTGTTCTAGATTCATACACTACAATGATATTGTTTTTAAATTCCTCACCAACTGCATGGACATTTTGGAGAATGTAGAAATTGTGAAGCAAATGGCAAATGCATATGTCAAGCATCACTTCAAGGCTCTTGAATACTATGATGCCTACATTAGTGCATATGTGATAGACATGACTAGTGCCCTCATAGGTGGCTCACTCTTGCTTGAATCCCTAAGTTCATGCGATGTTACTACATGTGTATATTATTCCTTGAAATTGCAATTAGTAGTAAGTACAAATCTATTGTAGACCATGCATTGCACGTTGACCATTCTGAGCTCTCTACGAAAAATGCATCAAGAATTTCATATATTTTTGATGCATTGATATTCCTACAAATTCATATGTCTCCTCTTCCAGTACTTCGTTATGTTCACACCAATTTCTCCATGATTACGTCTAGTAGGGAGCTACTATAAACTGCAAAAGATTTCTCAAAAGTGTCTATCATGGATGAGCATATGGTGCATATATGTATATAGAAAAAATTATCTACGGTGGAATATGTTTATTCACACTGTTAAAAAATTTCCAAAAAAAAAAAACATATATTTCTATGTGTATATTTTCCATCACATATGACTTTAGTTTTTGACTTTAGTTTTCTACAATTCCTCTTACTCAATCTTTTGTTTAGACTATTGGTCACATTACTAATATTTGTTGACTTAACCTAATGATACATGATATTTGATTTTCAACAAATCAAAATATTAGTCATGCTTTCTATTGCTTTAAGTCAACTTCTATTTATCTCTTAGCAATTTCTTTTTTCATTATTGTTTTACTATATGAACTAATATATCTTTAACTATTTGTTCTCTATCCATCCCTACTCAGTCACAAAATTTTGATTACTTCTCTATATTATATGAAGGTGCAATTGCAATTGTGAAAAAAAAATTACTTCTATCTTGTTTCTTAAAAATTTGATTTGGCCATTGCATGTAGTACTATGTACACATTGTTCACCTAATCAAACATACTTAGTTGACTCATTTTTTCTTTATATCATATTTTAAAGGTTCCCCAAGCATATTTCAACAACTACAAACTCTGACAATAAGTTAAATACAAAACAACTATCTGGTATCCCTTGACCCTATCATATCAATTACCAATTTATTCCTCACTTCTCTATCTAGTTCACTAAAATCTAATTCTTGTCTTCGGTTCTATGTTTTACCTAGTGATTGTTATGTCTTTCCTCTCTGTTAGAATAAAATTAATTACACATACAAAATTGGCATTTGAAAAAAAAAAGCATCTTGATACAATATAGTTGGTAAAAAGATTTTTGGATCAATATCACATTAGAGTTTCTTTACAATATCAATTCAAATAATGTCTAATAATTAATCATATGTATAATTTATAGTAAAATTATAACTATAATATTCAATAGAGAGGGTTCAAGTGTATTTTTTAGTCAAACTCATCCATCCTATCTTTCATGGGTACTAGTTTGTACAACTCATCTTCCATGTAGGCCAAATGTGGCTTGACTACACTAAGCTACTAAAACTTAGGAAATGTGATGTTTTAACTCTATCTAAATCACCTATTTTTAATTCATTTTAGATGTTCCATTCATTCTCATGAAATTTGGACCTTGTGAACCACTACATAATCAAAATATACCTCTTTGACCTAGTATGGTGCTCTCTTTTCTAACAGATATTGTACACCTTGAATATAAACCCATGTTGTGATTTCACATGTTAAGAGTAACATTACACACTACATATAGATGTGTATAGACAATTGGAAATACATGTTTGACCACCTTGTTTATCTGGCATATTTTCTTAAAATAACTTCTATGCAATGGATTTTGTATTGAGTACAAGGGTTCATTTAAAGTTGCATAACAACCTTTCACATTTGATGCATGTGTACCTTTCACTTTTGAAATGCATTCACCTAATATGGCTCAATTATAAATTGTTATGGATTGAAATTATCAAGAAATGTCAATGTCATTATTCACATATTTACAATACTCTAAATAGAGATGTTGAATTTATTCTCCATGGGTCTTTACTCATTTGCAAAACATTACACTTTAATGTTTATTACCTATTTTGTGTTATGTCTTACATGGAAATGAAATTGTACACATGTTAGACTTATTAGCACAAAGTTCAAATACAAATGATGTAGGACAATAACACTTTATAGGCCTAAATTTGCTACTACAAGTTCAAGTTGATATTAGAAATACACTCTTCCTCTTCACAACTACACACATGACTCTTTTAGAACAAAATGCTTCTACTTCAATCAATAATGCTTTTTAAAATTTTCATTCTCTTACTCCTCTATTTCTCATGCGAAAAACATCATTTTCTATGTTACTCATGGTGTGCAATGTAATACTCTTTTATGTAACATTGTACATAATTGAGTGAGCCATGGAGTTTGAAGAAAAAGCAAAGTAGGCTAGAAATATAAATCAAGAGTGCCTAATATTATATGAATGTTTCTATATAATCACCATGGAACAACTCATAAATGTTCTTTAAATTGTTTGATTACTTTACAAAGATGCCTACAACGGTGACTAGATTCTTCAAGGAATTAGTATGCAATGTATGCAATAAGCACAAATACAAACTACATGGTCTAAAAATATAAAGCTATCAGAATATGTGCATGGGGTCAATTTTGGTTAAATAGCTCTCCAACTACTACACAATTTGGTTTTGCATATAGTAAATAGGCATTTTTAATTAAAGAAGATAGACATGTTTTTCATTTGAAATTGAAAATGTGAAAGAAAAAGACAATTGTCTATGCAGAAATGAAAATGTGTATCAAACAATACACTTCCATAAACTATTGTACATGTCTTGCCACTTATTCAGAAGTTGACCATGGTACTTTAGAGTTAGAAAAATCTTTAAATAGCAAAACTATTTCTTTTGTGATTAATATGCCAATTGTATATTTCAAAATTTGACAATGATACCAATTTCTACAATTCTTGGCTGATTAGTAATTGAATTTTATAAGACTTGTACTATTTTTCATCAAAACTATGTATTAAAACATTGTTACAATCTCAAAGATAACCAACTATACAATAACACACATATGAACAAAGTTCATAGAGTTACAAGTGACCATATGAACAACTGTCACATCCAATCTACTCAGAATGGTGTTATGATAAATCAACACAATTGAAAATTTTTACCCATAAAAGGAACATGGAAGTGGACAAATACAATAGAAAATCTCATTTACAAAAATGTGATATTGATTAAAGTAATGAAGAACATGGATTATCTAGGTTTCATGACTTCAAATACAATGTTGGTGATTCTTTGTTTGATTCATTTGCATTTTTACTCAAATTTCATCTCACCTCAGCTAAAATACACAAGGGAGTAATATATTTTTCATCAATTTTCTTTGTAATTTTGATCAAGAGGCTATAGATTCTTTCACTCGTGAATTGAATCCAGAAACATTGAAAGAGATACATAATATAGCTGATCCTAATATTATTTACAAAGAAATCAATTATTTACAAACACAACTAGCTCAAAAGAAGATCAAGGTTTATGGGTTGATATATTCTACATTCACTAGCTCTTTAAGTGGCTAAAAATTCATGTTTGTGTTTTGTCTTTGACTTCTGGAAAAAAATCTTGATTTCAATAACTTAGTTGATTCTACTACATACAACATCCTATTTCATGACACAAATCCTCAATGTGACCATTTTGATCTATTGGTTACCACAAAGACCAAATATAAAGATAAGACAACCATGAACTTGCATCAAGTAAAAAAATTGATTAGAGAGAAAAGTGAAATGCAATTTAATAACATAAATAAGAAAATAAATAAAGAATCCGCAATAACAACTTGACGAGTACTACTAAACTGAACAATGCCAAAAACTTTGGAAATAAAAACTTGCGCACAACAAAGAAACTCATTAGAAGTGAAGCTTAAAAAATGGAAAAAAAAAAATACAAGAAACAATGACAACTTTAGGACCTCTAAAACATTCAATCAACTTAAAGACAACTTGGAGACATAGTCCACTATCACAATCAATAGTAAAAACAACATCAAAAAAGAAAAACATCACATATGTGTAATGATATTCATCTACAATAGAGGACGTGCCAAAAAATCGTTGTGTAATATGCCAACTCCTCAATTTCAGAAAAGATGTAAAACATCTTAAACAAAGTCATAACATTACATATTACAACTTAACAAATCATAATCACATTTTACAGTGACAACATATGTAGAACATGTGTGAATGCCTTAACAAGAAATACAATTCCTAAATATGTTGTCCCTCTAAAGATTACCAAAAAAATACCACTAAATAGCATACAAAATTTGACTCAACTAGAAGAGCACTTGGTGTCATTAAGAATTACATTTGAAGAAATATGGGAACTAGGACACAAAAATTCACAACTAGGCTTAACTAGTTCTACAATAAATGTTCTAGTCAACATATACACAGTACAAAGTATTTTACCACTATCATTATCAAATACATCAATTATTGCAATCTCCCTTAAAAGCCAAACACAATATAAGAATTCTTTCCGAAAAGGTATGGTGTAACCAAACATTGTGATGCATGCTTTGCTTGATTTGACAAAGACAGTACTTTATAAAATGTAAAATTTAGAAATTAATGATAAATAGATACAAACATTAAAAAACAACATTCATAATGATATTCAACTAATTTAGAAAGTCAAAGCAATTACGAAATTGATAATCTAATAGAAACTCTAATTCATAGATACACAAACTCAAGGAGTATTCAAAACATACAAGATGAAATCATTGAGATTGCTCTTTCTATAGAATTTTATCCAATTGAAATTTTCAAAGAAAAACATTCAGAAGAAATAAATTTTTCAACACTCTTCTGTGGTGAGCCATGAAGGATAAACATTACAGAGAAATTTACTTACAAAAGTTGGCACAATAAAAATTGTTGCATTATAATCAAGATTTTGCACTACACACAACAAACCTCTTCTTTGAAATAATTAAATTACTCATACATCAAGTGATGTCAATAATGTGGATACAAATAAGAAAAGGTCAACTAATAGGAAGAAAGTTGGTTGCAAAAGATGTCAAACAAAAGCCAAACTTATAAAAAGTACTAAAATTTGACATTGGATATGTAGACTTCAAAAGAATAAAAATATCACCTGACTACATAAACCAATTAAAGAAAAACTTCTTCGCAATGATTTAAAAATTTGAACAACCTATATTTTTCTTCACTTTTAGTAACACTGAACAAAATCGGGACCTTGTAGTGACAACTCTGCAATATTTGCATAGCCCATGTCAAGAAAAAATGTAAGATACCACATTATTTGAATCCAATAAAATCAACAATGTTGAACTAGTAAAAAAGAACTTGATTGCATGTGCCAGGTATTATAGACATAAGATTAATGCATTAAGGGAACTAATTTTAATGGATAATTCTTTCTTTGGGAAAGTTGTTGACTACTTTTCAATTACAAAATTTTAAAATAGGAGAAATGAACATGATCACATGATTATTTGGATTCAAAATGCTCTAATATACAGAAGACAAAGCAATGATGAAATTGTCAAATTTGTTGATGAGCACATAATATGCAACACTGACCACTTCCAATCACATATGGCTAAATTGCAAAAACACCACCACACAAGACAATGCAAAAAATTATCAAAGAAAAAATGTAAATATAATTTTCCAATGCCTCTGCTACCATCTACCATGATTTTGAAGCCATTGTCTGATAACAACACCATGGTGACAATGCCTACTTCAAATATTTTTGCAACTTTGGAGAACATGCAATATGACAAATTCTACACATTTGAAATATTTTTAGTAGACATATAGACAACACATATTGAATAGATTATTTCACTAAGATCAAGATTACACAAACCAACTCTATTTCTAAAGAGATAACCATCAGAGATATACCACAATAGTTTCTATTGACAAATGCCTGAGCTATGGAGAGAAAACATAGATGGTCAATTTGTATTAAATGCTTATGTTGCAATGATGTACTGTAGTTCATACATGGAAAAAGTAGACAAGTCTATGGCACGTGCTTTCAAAAGAATATGAGATGATCACCAAAGAGAAAATATTGATGCAATAGGGATGATAAGAAAACTAGGAAATGCTTTATTAAACTTGCAACAAATATCAACACAAAAAACTACTCACTTAGTTAAATCACTTCCCCTCAATAAAAATTCATGTAGATCTATTTTCATTGACACAAGACTAGACAATGAACACATCTTTATTCTAAAACTAGTTGCTCAAATTAAGTAGGAATCATATGAATCAAAAAATGTAATATGAAAATCTCTAATAGACTAATACATAAATTGATCAATAAGTATCTCCCACATATGTTTGGCTGATTTTATCTCAAAATATAATATTAGAGTGATGCAAAATAAAACAAAGTAAAAAGAAACCATAATATGATTCATCAATTACAATAAGCATATTAATATTGAAAATTATTGTAGAGAGAAATTACTTATTTTCAAACCATTCATAGAATATGAAGTTCATGTGAAAATAAACTTTACATCATGGAAATCAACATTTATGCATCACAAAACTGCAGTAAAAAAAACCACACTAAATTCTTCTTCAAAACTAGCTTTGCATGGGGTGACATTGATAGTGAAGCCAATGATATCAACATATAAATAATAGAAAATAGTAACAACAATTAAACAATACAAACCTATATGGCTCAAAAGACATTCAAGAAACATCACAAAAAAAAAAATAAGTACAACATATTAAGGATTTGAAGTATCAAAGCATCCACAATTACTCAATAATGTTGACTACTTCAAACTTAGATAGAAGCTTAACAAAGAGAAACAAACAACAAATGGTCAAAGATATTGCTATTAAGAAAATAAAAATGACAAAACTCCAATTAACCTATTCCTCACTAGAGGTGTTGGGACAGGGAAAACATTTATAACAAAGTCCATCTATCAAGTACTTCTATGCATCTATAACAACAATATAGACAACTATCTTGATGAAACAAAAGGATTAATTACAGCATACATAGGAAAATCATCATAGAACTTTGGTGGTGCAACAATACATTCAACATTACATATTCATTTTAACAAATCTAAATTTTTACCACTAAATAGTGACACACTTAACAAAATCTCAAAACATTATAGTCAATTTAGGCTTATTTTGATTGATAAAATCTCCTTAGTAGGTTCATCATTCATGTGTTTCATAGATAGAAAACTACAAAAAATTATGTATACACCTACAACTTATTTCAAACACTTGAACACAAGTTTCTGTGGTGACCTAGATATCAAGCATAACTAGTACTAGACTCCAATGTATTCAAAGGTAGGCCTATAGATAGAGACTTGTTGCCATAAAACTTATGGAAAGATCACATGAAATGTTATACTTTGCATGTTACCATGTCGCAGAAAGTTGTTAAATTCATTCAAATATTAAATAGGACCTGCAAAGCCAAGAAAACTTTGGAAGATATAAATTACCTCAACCACCCCCATCTTAGATCAATACTGATTGACCCAACACATCTTTTTCTTTTTTACAAAAAAATTTATATAGATGCCCACAACACCAAAATGCTTACAGTTATGGCCAGATAAATTATTGTTCTAATGTCCATTGTTGAATATGAGAATAACATTGATGGTATATGACTCTACTCTCATACACCTACTCTATCAACCAAAATGCAAGTAAAGCAAAACATGCTCATAGAGTTATATTCAAGAAATTACAACACTAGAGATGGCTTAGTAAATGGTTTTGATGGTATCTTCAAAGAATACACCAAACATGACACTTTTGATATTGTGTGGGTTAGGTTTAACAATCTTTATGTTGGGCATCAACAAAGAAATAAATATGCAACATACAATAACCAATGGATTCAAAAAGATTGGATCCTTATTCTATGCATCTCAAGATTGATTCAAAAAATATTAACTAGGAAGAAAAAAACTATTAGAAAATAATTTCCCATATAACTAGCATGTGCATGCACAATTCATAGATTTCAAAGCTTAACAATAAGCACATTAGCATTTGATCCTACAACTATATGATAACATGGAATAACATATACAATATTATTGCGAACAAAAATAATGAAAAAATTGTTTCTTGTTAGCCCTTTAAGCCCTAAATGTTTCTGAGTGAAAAACAAAATAAATATAGAAATGGAGCACTTGCAATCAAATGCATCTTGGCACCTTGACATTGATCCTGGATGTCCACAATCAACTCCACATTTTTAAGAAGTTCACATTTCCCCACCCCAAAATCATATCTTATATGGACTTTTCACTGGTCATTACAACAATGCAATACATGACATCATGACAATGATACAAAATCCAATCACAATAACAAGAAGAATAAATTACACATCAAAATATGTAGAACCAATAACATTGATCATTTCAAAGTTATACAATATATTCAACATTTCAAAAATCTACACAATGCCAAATTCTCCCATAATAGAGATTAAGAAAGCATTGGATAATATGACAAACACAATAGATCGAAACATAAACACTTACATTGTTGGAGATTTCAACATTGACATGGCATCTACTAGGACAAACACAAAAGCCTTAATAGCACATATGCAATATCTTCACTTAAACTTCCTTCTCAACCACACACATGCCATGAACAAACCACTCATTGATCACATTTGGTCAATTATAATGTCCAATGTATGCTCATCCATAGAATAGAGGCATATTGGTTAGACAATTTTCCAACACTACTGCAATTGCATCTAACACAGTAGGTAGTTACTTTAGGAATGACACCTAACAAGATTTCTGAAATAAGTGCAATAATCAATATCTTTAAAAAGTACAAGAACTAATGGATGCAAATAAAAGAACATGAAAGTCTACACAAACAAGGCAAGAACAATCTACAAAAAGGTATTCTCTATCTCATTACATATATCATTTCTTATTCCTTTTTTTCATGCATAATAGAGTAATACAACATCCTTTTTTAGGACAAGGGTTAAAACCAATGCTCACATCTCCATTGAAGAGCTCAATTAAAGCAAAGTGGGAAACACATTTGAAGGAGATGTTTTGGTTATTTACAAAGAAAATCTTGACAAGGTGAACAAAATACATGAAGTGCTACAAGTATATCTAACAAACTAAAAGTAGAAATGAAAATAACATTAGCTATTAATGGATATTTGGTATAACAATTTGAGGACAAAATAGTCTCAAGCATGGGTGTTTTTATAGAAGCTGTTGACATTGCACAAATATTAGAGTATGATTGAGGTGATTGTGATTGTATACTTGTGCTAAAAGATTCAAATTCAAGTATAGTGGAAAAAATCAATAGCATTTGCAATGAATACAACTTCATTCCAAATAGTACAATTTGAAGTCTCCTAAACAACACTAGAAATTATACTATTGGAAATGTGGGTGCATTAGTGGTTGGCACACTAAAACAAGGGAATTCCAACTTCCTAAAAGTAAGGGATAGTCAATCAAAGGAAAAGTATGCACATGTAATATGAAATAACAAAAATAAATAGAAATACAATTAATATGGACATAAAACTATATATTTTTCATGTAAGACTTACATATGTCTCTTTAATTATTGTCTCTATAGGTAGAGATCCACCCCAATTTTCTACACCATTACATGGGAGCAAAATGTCAACTTGCTCAAGACGAGATGCTAGTATTACTGTTTAGGAACATTGTTACAAATAGAAACAAAAAATAGACACTTTGTATAGGCTAGTCAACCTTCATATTACCCTGCAAATGTTACATGAAATAATGCAAAAAACTATAGAGGTAATATATGTGCACTTTTCAAATATAAATAGTCCATAGATTCTGCTACAACTACTACTTACAGAATGTACATTACAATAAGTAAATGGTGTATTGAAAGTCAAAAATCCATTCTTCGTCCCATAAAATGCCTTCTATCTAAAATATTAACATAAATTTGAAGGATACAAAGTTCATGACAATGAAACAACTCACTGTATAGGGTGTATCCTAAACACCATTTATGTGAACAAGTTACATTTAAAAACAATGCTTATTACTAGAAAAAAATAGCAAATCTGCTACTTCATTGACAACTCAATGATTGATAAATTAATCCTAGCAATCCACACCCTCAAGTATGAAGAATACATGCAGAACAAATCCAAGGTTGTCTACACATTAAGACAGTTGTCCATTGAAGACCATTTTACACTCACTCAATCAAATGCAATTGTCCATGTCAGTATAATGTAGACCACTAAGTCATGTGAAAAGGTATATCAAACAATTTGATTAAACAAGCATTTGAAAATAGAACTGCTTCAATAACATTGAATATCTCAGTCAAAGTTTTCTAACACTACTTATATGGCAATTCTGTAGGCTAAAGAAGAATAGCCAACTCAAGAACATCTCACTTGTAAAGGAAAACGCTAACAAAAATATAACTCTTCACCTTCAATAACAAAAAAACGGGTATTGTTATTTAGAATTTGTAAATGAAGTAAACTAATGAAATAAGTAGAAATAGATGGAGTTTACGATTATAAATTTTAATAATGATTTAGATTAAGAATTGATATATTTTCTTAATTTTTGTAGATAATTTTTTAGTTGCTGAAAAACACTAAAAATTAGGGGTTTAGTTGTCACCACAAAACTATGTGAAAATAAACTTATTTCTATTTGAACTTAGAGTATGTTATAAATAACATATATAGCTAGAACAATCAACAATAAAAATTGACTTTAGACATATATTTTCTCTTTTATAATGAGTCAAATTTTAACTCACCTAAAATCAATAAATTTCATCTCCCACCACATTTTTCAAAACAAATCTATTCTAACCAAAAGAAAAATTATACATTTTAGAAGATGACACTCTCCTCTAGAACATCATATAATTTTAAATTTTTTTGATATGATTTAATATACATTTCTTTCTCAAAATTGATATCTTTTTGATGGTTCAAATAAATGCTTGTAGAATTATTTAATTACAAGACACTATATCTAATTAAAAAACTATAAACTCTATATGAGAATATTCTTGACTTTGAGCTCTGTAAAATGGTGTTTATATGTTATTAAAAAAATATCATAAAAATGAGTAAGAGTTATTGAAATGTCACTTTTATGAAATAATTTAATTTCTTTAGTAATTGGATACAAACTAGCATAAAACATGCTTTTAATAGACATTTTAAATTGGAAAAGTGTGAGATCATATATAACTTAGTTAGAATAAATTTATCTAGATCAAATGTTTGAAAAAAATCAATTTTTTGGATAGAAATACTCAAATTCAATCGTCCTAATAAGTTAGCCTAAAAGGAGACACAACTTTGTACTTTTACCCAATGCCTCCTTCAAGAGAGGGGGCATGCTACGCCCTTAATATTGGTGTATATAAGGTTATGAATAGTCAACTTGTTGCTATCTTAATCCTTAATTAAGTTATGTTATCACTATTATATTATTATTTAGGTAGGTAGGTCAACCTATGTGTTATGTAGAGTTGTGTCTATTCAAGCTAAGCATAATTAGGTATATATAGGAGGTTGTGATTCTTATTTCAAGATCATATTATGAAGTGTGTTCTCATTGGAGATATTTGGAGGTTTTCCACTCGGAGTAGCCTATTACTCTTAGTTATTATCAAATATTTATATAATATTTTATATTATTTATTCTATTGTGCAAGTTATTTCATTAGTTGATAAATATTAAGCAAGATTTTAAAAAATAAATTAATAAAAATTATTTCATAAAAGATTATAAAAAAAATAATGAAATTTGTACATTTTTAATTGAAGTTTTATAATAATGTTAGGATTAAGCTTATTTCCACTTTACTATTTATTTGTATATTATTATTTACTATATTAGATTTGAAATATTTTTATATAATTTGAAGACTGGAGGAAGAATTAATTTGGACATTGTTAAGCATGTTTAAGTTGGAGTAGTACTAGAATGAGTGACCTCCTGGGAAGTCCTGATGCTTCACCTCTCTGAGCGTCACTTAGATCTAATGAGTGCTAAGTGTTTAATTTATTCTCATGAGAACTGGAGTCATGTGTGAATCACTACTTATAATATATGGGTCAATGAGTTTGACTAAAAAACTAGGCAGTTAAATCCTGATAGCACTATCACAAGAATTAAGTTTTTACATGGTAAGGGAGAAGATCTTTTTTCAACATAATTTTTACATATCATTATCTACTATTTTAATTTTAAATTTATTTGTGAATTAAATTTTGTAGAATGGGTATGGATTTATGGAATAGAGATTAATTATTGGTGACATTTACTTATTTAATTCAAATAGAATTATAAAATATATATATATTTATATGTTATAAAGTTTTAATAAATTTAGATTTTATTATGTTTAGGATGTGAATGTATGTCAACATATAAAAATAATTTATACGTGAGTTAAGATTTCCTCTTATCAATCTATTCTCTATATTTTCTTAAAGATTAATATTTTTTTCTTCTATAATCTATATATTCAACTCTTCTTTATAAACGAAATAATTAATTTTTAAATTTATTGATTTAAAAAATAAAAATTTACCATTATATGCACATATATTTTTTTATCAAAAAAAAAATTAAAGTATTGAAAATAATTTAATATTCTCTTAAAGTTTAGTTATTAAATATATTTTATCAATCAAATGTTACCCATAATGAATTAGTTGAACATAGAATATAATACCAAAGTAAGTATTATAAGGAATAACTATAGGAATAAATGTGAAATAAAAAATAATTTCTAACTATTCATTTATTAATGCAAACACTAACCACTTGTGCTTGTGCACCAACAATGACTCCTACCACAAGTACAAAATGCTATGTATGGAAGGCATGAGACATAGCACACAAGGCATTTAGCCACGAAAAATTTGGTGGCTAAATAGTCGCTGCCTTTGAAAATAGCTTTTGATTTAGATTGTGTATGAGTTTTTTTATCATCAATGTTTTGCATCATACACTTTGATCCATCATCATAATTTTACTGAAAAGAGACGTATGAAATCATATAACTTAATTTCAACATAAATGTTCAAACTGAAAACAAGTTGATAAAAATAGAAAAGTTATTTTATCATTTCTTGGTAGAGATAATATGGAAACTTGTTGATTATTTTGATTATTCATTAATGTTATGTTTTGAGTTGAGTGCACTTATGTTCACTTATTTCTTTTCATGTCATTTTATTGCTAATGTCATAATAAATAATTGAAATGTTTTAGATTTCAAATGCCTAAAAATGCTATGTTATTGTAATGGATAGTGAATACTTTATCTAATATTTTTTACCAAATCTATTACAATAGATAAGAACAAAGATAAACATTCTATTTACACTGTCATTGTTCATTGAAATTAATTTCAAAACTTATTTTATCATTATGATATATCTAGTCATGATGATCATTTTCTTATATCTAGTATTAGCTTTTTGAATACTCGTGACAGTCTTTCATCTATATGTGATAAATAGCTTGATGATAGTTATAAACAAATAGATTCATCCAAGAGTGAATTATAATAATCCTGTTCATCTTTTTATGAATTAAAATTTATTAATGAAATATTTCTTCTTAACTTAGTTCTTTTTATTAAGGGTTAAAATGATTTTTTATAGGGGACCCAAAACCCCAACTATTAATACAACATAGAAGCCATGGATGTCTCAATGTATGAAATAGTGTTGTAAGAAACCAACACCCCCAAAATAGTAATAGCCAAAAAAAATATCGATAATCTAAACAATAACTTGAAAAGAAACTAAAACATGACATATAACAAAAAGACATGACACCATAAAATAGAAAGAGTCTACACAAGAGATACTGTGTGCTTATCGATGACCAACTTCTCCTTCATATCCTTGATTTTTCAATGGACGCATTGATATCCTCATTGTTTAGCTCAATACTCTTAGCCTTCAAATTCGTCATGCTTTCTTAGTCCTTTTTATTTTAGTTTATTTATTAAAAGAGAGAAGAGTGGGGTGGGGGGCTAGGGGAAAGCAGGAGAAGGAGGAGAAAGAGTAGAAAATAGAAGAATAAATTCAACTTATTATATTATAGAATGTATCTTATTACATACTAATAGAAACATTAAAATTTTTTTAAAAATTCAACTTTGACTATTTAACAGTTTTATCTAAGAATCAAGCTTAATGTATAATGTTTATACTATCTACTATCAACATAACCACTAACCCCCTTGTTGTACAAGATACTCAGGCTGGCAAGGATAGACATCTGGGTGATTCAAATAAGGCTGGTAATGATGCAAGAGAGAATCTAGGTGTTGGAGGAAAGAATGGGACTGTTAACCAAGTTTATGATTAAAGTCACTCATGTGGCGGCTACCACTCTATGCTTGTTGAAGGATGTTGAAGGGGACATACCTAGGGAGGACTCCAAGCTACTTTTTGACTTCCTAGCAGAAGACTGGGTGAATGTCCTTTCAGGGAATAAGGAGGTCAAAAAATCATAAGGGCTCCCCCCTTCTTTTACTTTTTGCATGTTGTTAATTTGTTGGTTTACAGACTTTTTCGATTTTAAGGTTGTCGCACCTTTGTTTTTGTTAAGTGACTTCATCTTGTTAATAGGCATTTTGTTTAAAGCTTGTAGTTACTTTTATAATTATAGTATAAACTTATGTTGCTTGTTAACAGGCATTTTATTTAAAGCCTGTAGTTACCATTATAATTATAGTATAAACTTATGTTTTTGTTTTAAAAAGCTTTAGGGGTAGTTATGTTCTGATGGTTATCTACTGGTAGTCATCCGGCTTGTTTGTAATAGGTCAGCCCCCTTGTTTTGGCTGCATTTATTTCAAAAACATAACTGTTATTATTAAGTGTTAATGCTAGTTAATGATTTTTTAGGATGTCGTATACATACATCATTCATTGTTTGATACAACCATCATGAGCTGTAATAAGTCCATTTAGAAATACACAAATACATGCATAATGGAAATATACATCTATTAAAAGAATCTCAGTCTACAAGTGATATTTGAAAACATTTGCCAGTATGAAACACATTCCCATGGGAGTGTGGACAAATGGCACTGTCTATGCAGCAACCAAAATGCACTTTTATTAATTAATGTAAAAATTACATATAACAGTTTTATGTATTTCAATTTAAAATAAACTGGATATGCAGGTGCATTTTGGCCCCTCTGTAGCCAAAACCGTAGACAAACACAGTGGGCAATATTACAATTCATAGTGCTTTCATAGATTTACCACTAAAAAAATCCGCTACTACCTCTTTTAATGAAACTATAAATGTAACCCTCTAATTACCGCCGCCTGGACTAGGACTCGATCCCAGAATCCTTTCCTTCACCCCTCTTGAGACTTCCATGTGACCCACCGCTGGGCTGGATCCTGATGTTGACAGCCCTTCAACTTTCAGCGGAGGATATTCGTCCGACTCTTTATCGTCCCCGGTCCGATTCTCAATAGGTCTGAACTCAAGCAGATTATTGGCCTTCTCTTCCAATGCCACCTCAGCTCTCGAATTATTTTGTGGGGTGATATGCACCTCTTTGTTTTCAGGCACTGGTCTTGCTGCACCACATAACTTCACTCCGAGTAGAAGAATGCACAAGAGATGTACCCACATTTTCATGTGACTCTTTATCATTTTATTACTTTGAGTATACCGAAGAGTTTCAAAGCTTTAATTTGATCACCTTTCTTCTTTATTCTCTCCACAGCGAAGGGTTAGAAGCTGGCTGAGAATTTAATGAGCTCATGGACTTCCTGCCCTATTTAATACTGTCCAGAGGAGGAGAGAGGCGTGAGTTTTCAGAAGTCGACTAGATTTACACGGAAGTTTCTTAAACAGCCTCACGTTTACAAATCAGCATGTGGCAGTATATTTGTATAGGACTGAAATAGTTGAGTTCAATTGCTTGGGGAAATAGGAGTGAGACCTCCAATATATTCATGGTCCAAAAAGACAGCCCTGCCCTTCCTTATGTAATCTTATGACCTTCCGCAACATGAGATGGCTTTCAAATAAACTTTCTCGTATTGTCGTTGTTTTTAACCTAAGTCCATGTAAATGGTCCTTTTCTGCCGTTCAACTTTGAAGACTAATGTTTTGACCGACCTTTCAGCTCCGCATACTATAGATATTATTTTTCCGCTACATTGAACCCAGTCTAGTTATTGCTTTTATTAAAGGAGGCAATGAAATGGGTCATGAACTCGTGGAACGAAAAATACCATTTGCATTGGGTCATTAGAACCAAGCTGCCAAAAACACCATCACTAACACAAAGTGTTAGAGATTCACCACCAAACAAAACTTGATAAAAATCTAGACTTATATATACTAATACTATAGTCTTACTTATTAGCCAAATGTTATTGATAATCACAAAAAATAACTGAGTCTTAGAGTACTCTAGATTAACATAATTTAGTTTAAACATAATAGTATTAAAACTGCTCCGAAATTACAAGGAGGAGCACAATAACCCACATCAAAGCTAAAAATAACAAACAAAACATAAAAACAAGCACGAGCCTAGTTATTGTTAAAATGACAATGTTGTCATTCTGTTCTATTCTTTTGTCTCTATGAATACTCATTATAGTATTTCATCTAAAAGTTACACATTGCTTAATGATAGGTATAGATAAATAAATCTATCCATAGATTAATTATATTAAACCTCCTCATCATCTTTTTATGAATTAAAATTATTTAATTGGTCATTTAATTATTTGTTTAGTGTTAGATAAGTTTACGTTTGAATTTAATATAAGCATACTTGCTTCAAAACTATTTGTCTTAGAAATTGGGACATTTTGTTAGATTAACTAATACTTTTATAATTAAATGTTTAATTATGTTTTATATATATCTCATAATTGGAAGACTTATTTTGATATGTATCAAGGATACAAAGACTTATTTAGGGATGGGTACGGATAAGGTTAAAGATAATAGTATTGCTCTTTCAATGTTTTTTTAATTTTGAGTTAGGTGTTGATACTTCTTGTTGCTATGACCAGTTGTTGAGTTGTTTTTTTGTGTGGGTGTAATATAATGTTGTAATCTTTGGGATCAAGGCCCTATCCCTACCTATTTAATAAAACACTAACTCTTTTATGATTCAATTTTCTTTTAAATCATAAATATTTATTTCTTTAATCTTATTTATAATCCCCTATTAAGACAATTCCCTAATGTTCATAGAAGTTGAGTTTGGTTTTATTGGTTTTACCCTTGTTTTCTTCTTGATGCCCAAATAATAACTTTTCATCAACTACTCATATTCAGATTTTGACTACTTAGCATTGATTACTTGGTTACATGGAACTTTACTTGATTACATGGCTCTTGGTGCTTAGTTTGATGAGTGACACTTGATTGGTGTCTCGGATGACCAATGTAACTTGAGAACCATATAGAGGATTTGAAAAATGATAAATTTATTTGTTACTTTCACTATAGTGACCAATTTCCTATATGATACATGTCTATTGGTTTTTGTAGTGACACATAATTGGTATGATGATAGGTTTTACCTTTATCATAATTAGTTAAAATGTTAAATGGGTTGATTAGAACTAATGTGTAATGATATTTAGACTATATGATTCTCTTTTTTGTTCTGTAGAATAATAATTATGTTCCCAAAAGTTGCATTTCATGTCACCAATGTAATATTTACTTGCATTTTTCTTGGCTCTTTCTTTGTAAGTCATTATATATGTTCATTTTCAGTTTTGATAGTCATTTTACATGTTCATTTTCATTTTTGAGTTGAATTGTAATGTAGGAATTTCCTCATTATCTTATGTGTCTCGAAGATCATAGACATCATAATTTGAATGGGAAATTTTCCAGGGAAATTTTTTTGGCTTGCTTTGTCTAGACAATTAAAGACTTAACTTGTTTCATGTGGCTTTAAACAATACCTAGCATGAAGCGGTACTAAGATTCTGATATCATCATAATTTGTGTGATTTGAAGCATGTTGTCACTACTATCAACATGTAGTCACTTGTAACTTGGAGCATATTGTTATTATCATAATTTTCACCCTTAAGTTAGAATTAGCTAAGGAGATTGAATGGATCATTATTATAGTTTTGAATGGATGTGTTGTGGGTCCAAAGAGATAGAATATTTGGATAGTTTCTTTAGTTGGTTGTTTTTGTGGTTGAGAAAATTTAGGGAAGTGTTGCAAAGGAGGAATTCTGAGAAGATTGTGGGAGTTTATGGTGAAAATTGAAATATTTCATGTTAAAGGTATCTTCTTCCAAATCTCCTCGATCTTTCTCTCTAATCATTTTCTTTTGTGAGTTTGAGGTTATTATTTTATTAAGAGTCCAAATCATCTTTGTTGTTCATCTCTATGAAGGTGTCAATTATAGGTTTAAGCAAAATGGTCTTTTTTGTCGTTTATTAGAATCATTCTTAGCCAAATTAGAGTTTTTGAGTATTTCCTTGCTTAAGCCTATATAATGTTTTTCATACAAGTCTTACTTGGATATAGTTATTAATCTCTTATACTCATCTTATCAAAGATTAGATTTGATAAACTGTAAGAAAAGTTTGTTATTTCTAAAAGGTTTAGATTTTTCTATTTTTATTTTTATGTTAAACCATAATTTGAAATATGTTGTTATCCTCATTAATTGAGTTTTTCTTTTACTTATTGGTTAAGGGTTACTTTGTCTAATGTCTTTGATTAAGAAAAGAAACAATGAATGGGTGTTGACACAAAGTACAATCAAAATTCTAGACACTAATAAAGAACAAAACTAGTGTTGAAATTAGATCTCTCTTTGTCGAATACAAAGGTCCATGAGCAACTGACTCGTCAACCATGGTCAACACTTTCAATGAAAGACTTGGGACAAGCCCCCACAATAGTTGCACACTTAAACCACAAAAAACAAAAGAAGACCAAAGTGTGCCCTTTAAAACTACCAGTAATCACTCAAACATAGCGAAAAGAAAAATAGAAGGAGGAAATCACCATAACAAGGGAGCAAACTCAAGTCATCCACACCTATTAGACATCTAAGAAAAAATAAAGGACCAAACAAGACTTTGTATAATTTTTTTGAATTAATAGCAGTCAAAGCAAGGGGGCTGGCCCATTACAAAAAAACTGGTCAAGTACTAGTGGAAAACCATCAAAACTAAACTAATCCCTATTGCTGCTAGAAACAAAAACAAAGTTCACAACCATAATTAAGAGAGTATTAGCAAGCTTAAAAAAAAAGCTTGTTATCAAACTTAAGAAACTATAGAAAAATATTAACAAAGGCGTAACAGCCTTGTAACCTAATAAGTCTAGAAACCAACAAATTAACAACATAAAAAAGAAAAAGGAGGGAGCCCTTAAGATTTCTCGGCCTCTTTCCTCCCTAGGAGGATGTTCGCCTAGTCTTCCACTAGGAAGTCAAATAGCATCTTAGAGTCCTCCTTAGATAGGTTCCCTTCAACATCCTTGAGCAAGCACAAAGTGGTAGCAGCCACATGTGTCGCTTTTACCATGAACTTGGTCAAATGTGCATTCTCTCCTCCAGCACATGAATTCTCTCTCATGCCTCATTACCAGCCTTATTCAAACCACTCGAATGGCCATTAGTACCATTCTTTGTAGTATCCTGCATAAGGGGGTTAGTAGCATTTTTAGAAACAACCTTAGTAGGGGAGGAGATCATTATGGGGGAAGGCATCCTATCCACTATATCAGGGAACTGATCCTTTGTTAGGTCCACACACCCCAGTTTAACTATCACCGAAACATGCGACACTTCCTTATTCACCTTTCCTTCACCTAAATCCAACTTAGAGGATTTTGAAATCTCCTCTTCCAACTCCTCTATACCTACCACCCCAAAGGTTACCACTTTTTCTTTCATCTCCATTTGGGGCAGCCCAAATCCTCTGAATCTGACTCCTCCTCCTACAAGGCTCCTTACTTCAACTTCCTCTTAGCATTAGATTTTGCTAACCTCCCTGACCTCCTCCTACCCCCTCTACCATCATCGTTCAACTCCACCAACTCCTTCTCCTTCCCTTTATCCTGCCTCACTCTTTTCCCCATGAGGGAGGGATTCACGAGGACCCACTAGGTGAAGGTTGTGGGGTAGGGGCTCTAGGACCTGTGATCCTAAGGGGAACCATTTGGGGCCAGGGGTTTGGATGGACAAGAATTTCAATTTCCACAATCCTAGGGGGGGTCAGGGCGAGGTGGAATTAATATAGCCAAAAAATTAAACATTGGTGTAAAATGGTAAAATTAACCCCCTTTTTCATTTTTTCTTTCACATCAACTACCATATCCTCTAATTCATGTAGCAAGAAGAAAGGAAGTGAAATCAAGTCCCAGTGGCAAAAATGATTAAGGAGAGGAAAGTGACAGTAGTAGCAGACTCCATACCTTCCTTCTAGGGTAAGATATTTCATCAAAACCAAACAAATCTCATTCCATGGGTCAAGAAGCTTCTCCTACATAAAACCACCTCTATGCCAAATTGGTTCCTCACCCTCCACAAAGAAATGTTGCAGGCTTGCATCATCTATCACCCTCATCACCTTCAATCATTTCCTACCCTTCACGACCAAGCTCATCACTAGAGCAATCGCCTCCTCTGAAATATGAAATGAGATACCATTTATGGTAACTCTGCGGTTCTCCCAGGAGTTAACAAATTGCATAGAGAAATTCCCATCATGCCCATTAAGTGCCTCCATAAACAAGACAAAACTAGCCTCTTTTAGTAAATACCACACCTGGGCCTCATATTTTCATCAATCACAACCAGTTCAATGCACATCAAATCATCACCCATCTTTGCAATTTTTGTCTCTCCTCTCTTTCTCTTCAGAGCCTAGACATAGTTTCTTAAAAAGACTTCATGCTTAGATAGGAAAACCCAAAAGAAAAGATGATAATCACAATAAATAGTAATAATGAAAACAACCAACTTGTAAGAAAGATCACATGTTGGCCACCATGATCTATCCCCCAATCATTTCCATCATTCTCAACACACATTGATCCTTTAAAAAATAATTCCTTTCTCTACATGGCATACGATGACACATTTAGGGAAATAAATTAAAAATCCCCCATTTCAAACTTCCAATTTTCAGGCCATATGTATTTATTATTATTCCTTCTCAATTCTTTACTCATTGCCACTTGTACTTCAAGGGCATGTCCTTCCCACTAGCTCAATAGCATAATACAAAATAACTAGCTAGGACTCATCATTTCTCACTTCGTGGCTCACTAACTCCCTTACCAACTTTGGCAATGCATTCAAATTCCTTCAACATCTAAGCCCCTTCACCTTTAATCCAATCACTGCCATTCCATCAGCTACACTATTTCTGTCCCAAAATATGTGATTCAAATCCGACCTATTAAGAATGATTAATAGGTACTTGATATCATTAATCACACTTTTGATAGCCCATCCCTCCCTCATATTACCTTTGATAGTCTCAATAATTAGTTTAGAATCTCCTTCAATTTGCACATCCCTGCAGCCCACACTTATGATCAATTTTAAGCCCTAGTATAGAGCCATCACCTCCACTATATTGTTTGAAACTTTCCCTAACTAACTAGTATATGCCAACATCATCCTTCTGTTACTATCCTTGACTATCCCTTCACCTACTGAACCCTCCTTTCTAGCTGCTCCATCAAAACTATGTTTGACCCAATTAGCAGTCAATAGTTTCCATCAGGTTCATTTTCTAGCCAAAAGATTAGAATTATCAATTTCTACAATCCCTTCCAATAGCAGCTAGCACTTTGCCAATTTGACCTCCAATGTAGAAGGGGGAAATGCCAGTTTTCTCCACTTGCTGCAACTAATATTCTCAACTATCAATTTTTAGATCCTTTCCACCATAACAATCTCCTCTCTCTCCTCATTCCTAAACACCTTGTTATTTTGCTCTTTCTAAATACCCCAACAAACAATGGGGAGGGGTGATCTTCCACAAATAGATTAGGAGGGAGTGGGTAAAAGGGCCCTACAAACTTGTAATGCAAGAAAAAGTGGTTGATACTTTCTTCCTCCTTGTTACACATATGACATCTATTTGGTAATTGAAACCCCCGCTTCATTAATTTGTCTATAGTGAGAATTTTCCCATGAATGATGGTCCACCAAAAATAATTCATCTTTGGGATTAAGTGATTAAACCAAATATTCCCCCAGCCATTAGGTTCAAGGGTTTTTTCAACCATTAATTTGTAGGTAAATTTAACTGAGAACTCTCCTGTCGAGGTAACCTTCCAAATGAACTCATCAATCCTGTCCCTTCATGAGATTCTGTACTCTTCTAGGAAAGAATTAAGCTCATTGATAAGCTCCCTACCAACCATAACATTCTATTATAGCTTTTCCTTTTTCCACCTTCTTCTTTGGCTAATAAAATTAGCTACCATTCCACCGCCTAGTCTGGTAGATAATACCGGAGAGACCCAAACTTTGTTTTTATTAAAGGTTTATCTATAAGCCATGGATCCTCCTAGAAATTAATCTAGTTACCATTCCCCACAAGTTGCCTAACACCCTCCTTAAAAAGGGTTATGTTTCTCACAATATCTCCCCAGATTTTAGAGCCCATAGGAAGATCATTTCTTCTCCAAGTGTAGTGAGAGAACATCAAATTTCCAAGGTACTTAACTCTCATAATATTACACCAATTAGATTCTCCCTTCATCATGTTCCACCCCATCTTAGTGAGAATAACATTATTCAGATTAGTTATCTTCCTTACTCCCAAACTTCCTTTCTACTTTGGTTTACAAACTATTTCCTAGCTGACCAAACTTATTCTAATCTTCTCGCTCCCTCTAAACCAAAGGAAGTTATGTTGAATTTTCTCCAGTTCATTAGCCATACAATAAGTAATTTTAAATAAGGATAGGAAGTACACTAGTTATCCTTGGAGGGAGGAAATCAACAGTTGCAACTTTCCTACACTACTTAGGGTTTTACCTTTCCATGTAATTAGCTTTTTCTCCATTCTTTCCATAATTCCATTCCAAAAGTTGTTACTCACGCCTTTCATGGTTAGTGGGAGACTGAGAAAAGTATCTGGTAATTCAAAAATTTTGCAATCTAAAATATTAACAATCCACCACTGTAGGTTAGGGCGGTTATTAAAGAGCACCTTCCTTTTATTGAAATTGATCTTTTGACCCACATTCATTGCATTTATCTCCAGCACTGACTTCCAAGCTTTGACTTCACCCATCGAGGACTCCCCACTTAGAAAGATGCCATCCACAAATTGTTCAATCACTTTAGGAGGTAGTGTGGGAGCATGTTTAATGCCTTTGATTATCCCCCCCTCCAACTTTCTCATGAATGCTCTTCCCAGGACTTCAGCAACCATAATAAATAGGTAGGGAGAGATAGGATCACCCTACCTAAGTCTTAGATCTCCCCTCCAAAATTTCCCCAAGATGACCCATTAGCCATCATAGAATAGTTGATAGTTTCCACCATCAACTTCACCATTCTAGTAACATTCTGACGAAGGCCTATCCTTTCCATAACTTTATAAAAGAAAGTCCAATTAATCCTTTCATAAGCTTTAGAGATGTCGAGTTTCAAGGCCATACCAGGATTACCACTTTTCCCCATAGAGTTCAAGACTTCATGTGTTGTTATAGCAGCATCCATGATTTATCACATTAGGAAAAACCCACTCTGGGTTTTCCCTATGAACATATGTAGCAATAGCTTCAAACTATTCACCAGAATTTTAGAGAAGATCTTGTAAGTAGTGTTACATAGACTAATCAGCTTGAAGTCATAAAGGACCTCTAGGTCTTTCACCTTGGAAATCAATACAATAAAATTTTTATTGAGTTTTTTAAGAAGCTTCCCAATTCTTAAAAAATCATGGGCCACCCGAATGAGGTCCAACTTGATAACCTCCCAGAAGTGCTAAAAGAACACCAATGAGAAACCATCCAGTCCTAGGGATTTATAAGCTTTCATAGAGAACACTACTCTGTGGACTTCCTCCTTAGTCACAATTTGCACTAACTCCTTGTTCTCTTTAGCCAAAATCACCATGGGCATAGAATCAGTTAGCTATTGCTTATCCTCCTCTCTAATGTCTCTTTGTTCTTCTAGGTAAGAGTTTCTAAGCTAAGCCATCGCCTAGTTCCCTATCTTCTTAGGCTTAAATAACTTCACATTTTTTTCATCTTTGATGTTATCACTTGTGTTTCTCCATTTATGAATTGAGGCAGATCTATGAAATAATACAATATTCCTATCACCCACTTTGAGCCATAATACCTTGGATATCTACTTCTAGTAAGTCTCCTCCCTGATCATCATTTCCTTCCACACTTTTCTTAATCTATCCTCCTCCTAGATAATGTTATCCATGGGTATGCCTTCCCCCATAGCTTTTTGGAACTCAATTAACTTCCCTTCTACCTCTACCTTAGTCTTGAAGATATCACCAAAATATTTTTTCTTCCAAGGAAGAACATTTCGTGTTACATTCTCCAACTTAGCAGAGAGTCTATACATTTTTGTCCCTTCAATCCTAATCCACCACCACTCAGCCACCCTAGAGCCAAATTCAGGATGGGATTGCCACATTATTTCATATCTAAAAGGTCTTGGGTCCCCCATGGACTCTTCCTTCTAGTTCAAAAGGATAGGGGCATGGTCTACGACTATCCTGGGTAGTCCTGTAAGAGACGAGGAAGTTAATCCTTCCCATCCTATAATGGACCAAAATTCTATCGAATTTGACTTGAATAAGAAAAACATCCTTCCTATTATTTGTTAATGTGAACTTCACTCCTCACATCTCCATATCCATTAAATCATTATTATTTATAAAATCGGCCAAATCCTTCATATTATTATTAAAATCTATCATACCTCCAATTTTCTCTGAAGGGTATAAAGGGGAGTTAAAATCTCCTGTGCAAAAGGTGTTCTTATTTTGGGAGAGGAAAATAGATAGCTTCTTCCATAAGCTGTATCTTCCATTTTTGGTATTAGGAGCATATACATTAACAAAATTCCAAATCTTATCTCTCATCTTATGTTCAGTTATAAGATAGAATTTAGAACTATAAATTAAACTTCCAGTACCAACATCTGGGTTCCAGAAGATGGCCACTCCTCTTGATGCACCTTCCACTTCATTATAACAAAATTTTGCTCCTAGCCAAACATAGCTTGCAATATTCTTCAAATTAATCATAGTCATTTTAACCTCCTGGATGAGAAAGATATCTACTTTTTGGTTTTCTAGCTACTATTTTAGGGAAAATTACTCATGAGGGTTGTTTAATCCTCTCATATTCCATGATAGAATAACCATTTCTACCTTTTGACAGGGATTCCAAAGTGGCCTGCCTGCCACTTGCCACCTCCCTTGCCATTTGGTTCACTCTCTTACTTTTTTTTCCTACCTTCCCTTCACCCAACTTCAATTCCACTACCATCTTAGGTTTCCTTGAAACCCTTGTCTATCTTCTTTGAGTTTGCCACTTCCCTTCCATATCTTCCATCTGGGCCAAGGAATCCACCATCTTGTTTGACTATTCATCCTCATTCTAGCAAAGGACCCTGGTGACCTCCCCCTCCTTTGAGTCATTCACCTCACTATCCTCTAAGGCCTTATCTATGTCCCCTCTAAAAAGCTCCTCAATCACCAAGTTCCTTGAAGGGGCACTAAGGAGCTCCTCAATGCCTTGTAGAAAGGGAAAAGAATCAATTTCCCCTTCTTCCAAACACCCCAACTCCCCTTCTTATGTGAAAATTGTCTCTGGCTCCTGAACCAAACAAGACTTCCCCTCCAACTCTTCCATCCTAACCCTCCCCATCACAACTTGAGGGTTAACTTCTTGCTCCTTCCTAGGAAGGGAACTTAGCCCCTTCTCCATTTTTGCTTGAGAACTCTTCATTTCTAGCTCCTTCCTAGGAGGGGGAGTCACCACCTTGACATCACGGTCAAGAGAGCGAGCATCAACCTATATAAATTAGACATATTATTCATTCTCTTACAAGTATCACCTCAACTGTAATCAAGGGTTCTTGACTTAATGGCAGTTAAAGTATTTTGTACACTCTGAATGTTGTGATATTGGGTTCTCTAAACTAGTGGTCATTCACTTATAATTTTTGTACACATTTATTTTTAAAAATTAAGTTTTGACAATCTGAAAGAAGCATTCACATTCCAAACTAATTAATTATTTTTAATGTATTCTGGTTTGTTATGACAATTAGTTTTTATAGATATTTATCTATCACATAAATAAGGTGCATAGGCAATTTTTAATAAGTTGTAAATCAATTTTCAACCAAGATTGTATATTAGCTTTTTGATAAAAAGAATATTATAGAAAAATGATTTTGGGAACATTATCATTGTATAGTGAAATACACTAGAATTTCATGAAACATAAATTATATTTGCAGTATATTATGTATACTAATTTCAAAAGAAATAACATCAGTTTTACGAATGCAATAATCCTAATGTGATATGATACATGCACTTCCGAATATAGGATGTTACATATACTTCTCTACATCAATCTATCCCTGTCACCCTATTGCAAACATAACGTGAGCTTATTGATAATAGAACTTTATTGTACTTCTTTCACGTTATTATCTAAGTATTTTCTTCTCCTTCCTATCCAATATATGACTTTGGATATTTAATTCAGTTCCTTGGGCAGAAAGCTTTCGTTACATATGACTGAAATCTCCCTTGAATTGGGGAAAATGTATTGAAGATCAGATCAAGACAGCCCTGCACATCCCTGAGCTTGTGACATTCTACAACGCCATTGGATTTTAAAACCCATTTTCAGTTTCTGACCTAATTTTCCGTGAAGATGATCATTTTCAATCGTTCATTTACGGCTTCTTTAGTCAATGCTAATCTTTTGCATCCATTCAGCTCCGCGCGCACATATGTATTTTTCTGATCAATATTCTCATACTAAAGATTCTAGCTGACAATGTGTTATTGTTGACACTAATAACGTGGGACGGCCAAGAGACTGCTTTTACATAAAATGGTGATGCTTTCTATTCAACCCATTTGGTTAGTTGCTTTTTGAATTATTTCCAAAATAATTCTGTTTCTTTTGTATTATTTGGGTCAGATTATGATTTCAATATCAATTAATTTAATAGTAGATAGATAAGTTTAGGTCAGTAATAGTGGGATAATTATTAATTATTAGTTTTTCGTAATGATACTTAAAATAATTATTACGTATGATAGTTTAACTTGAGTTTTCCTACATTCTCCTATCATTAATTCAAGTTGTTATTGATGTTACATCAAATAGATGATATGATTGAGAATTCAAATAAATTAGCATTTTATCATCTTTAGTTTGGTTACTCTTTTTATTTTCTATTTAGTTATGTCTATTTTGATTGCAATATTTTAATGAGATATTTGTAATATATTCTTATCCTAGGTTGGTTCATGATTTAATTCTTTTCTTTTTCATAGTCAACCTTATTTCACTACCTATACATCGTTTCACATCCATTAATATTAATTTTCTTTTATTAATTCTCTACCTCAAGATCACTTCATTACCCATGTAGAACACATCTATATGACTTAGGACTGATTATGTCAAATCAAAGTAGGACAAGAATAATCCTTCAATGATAAAGCTTTAAATTAATTTAATATTTCTTACCTCATTTAGTAGCTACCACAAGTCGACTCAATGCAAATTTCTCAAATCATTTGATGATGTCATGGTATTTGGTGCCACTTGTTCTATTCTTTAAATAGAGAAGACAAGGTGAGAGGACATGCGAATAATAAATGGAGTACATTTTTTTATTATAATTTGTAATAAATTGTTAAGAGATCTACATGCTCATATAGCTAATATGTATGCTTGTGAATGTTGTAACTATCATTTTCTTCATCAACCTTTTTATAAAAAATGTAGTTTGACTTGGATAACCTATTTTCCTATTGAGTTCACAAGGTCATCAATAATAAGTTTACACACCAAATTGACAAAATTATATCTAAAATATGAATATCAACATGTCCATAGGTAAAGTTTCTATCAAACTAAATCTTCCTATTAGATAAGGTTATTTATGGTCAAGATCAAATGTTGAAGACCTCAGTTCGATTTGCAAAGAATACATTGATCTATCCATCAATTTGGAAAGAATATGTATTCCCAAATATTAGAGAGACATTCTAGGAAAATGTTAACAACATTTATAGATTATCAATTTGAGAGTTACTATACCTAAATTTCTCATTTAATATTTGACTAAAATCTAAAACTAGAAATCACATAGTAAACAAACACTATCATTCCATCAGTAAGTCTCTCATGAATCTAGATTAGCCAAGAATTCCTTGTTTGAAATATGCAATTCCTACAAAATTTAGGATGTATACATAGCCATCACTAAAAGATATAGTCACAATTAAAATGTATTTAGAATGGGTAGAAGTCAATATGGACTTTCCATGTGTCTTATGTAGGTATATAATAGAATTGAATGATTGTTTCATTTTCAATTATGATTTTTTAAAATATTGAACTTGAAAGGGCAATAGTTCCAACTTAATAGGAATGGCATCCTAAATAAAAATCCATTATTATAGTTTTAGAGATGACCCTCTTTACACTTTATCTCTATTTTTTGTTTGCATCTTAAATATTAGTCCCCTTATTTTTATATTGAATGTCCTCCTAGGAATATATAAAATGATTTCTTTGTAAACATGCTCTTCAAGGGAGAAAGTATTTCATAATATTAAATGTTTGGTCTCTAAGGGCCTATAATGACATTTTTAATCAAGAATACGATTCTTTGCATCCTTTCAAAACATTCCCTTATGAGGATTGACAAGCATGGTTATTACTCAATTATAATGGCATGACACTTGATCTATTTTTATAAATATTTCTCCTCTATTACTTTTATAAACAAGAGCTACAATTTTCTATATGGGGTTTAGGCCCTACCCTTTTTAGTTTAATTAGAGCAAGAGCTAGAGAGGACCTAAATTTCTAGAAAAGATGGAAGAATTGTTAAGTATTTCTTTGGTTTAATTTAATTTTTTTTTTAATATGAAGAAAGGAAATAAAACCAAAAAAAATTAGAGAAATGAGATTGAGATGCTGCATCATTTTATTTAAGCACTAGCCAAGTAATTGTTTGACAATGACTAAAACATTTCATGCTTAAACGTAAAGTTTACAAAATTAATCATACTTTTATGCAGATTTATATTAGAATAAAAAGTATTGAATTAGTTATTTTACTTTGTTACCTTTTATGACTTCTTTAGATTTCACTTTATGCATTATCACATTTAATAATTTATTATTTATTAAATATTTACTTGTTAGAGTTTTCCTTTTAGGTCTTCTTGTCTTTTATAAGGATTCATCCTTTGTATTTTGTAATTCAATTTTATTCTTCATGAAATAGATCTTTCCTATTTTCAATGTCACATTCTTTCCTTTTGTAGCATTCTTCCTTGTGACAAGCTATTTTGTATGCAGATGTTATTTGGGTTATGTGAAGTTGTATTTCTCAACTTCTACATATTATCATAGCTTTGACCTATTGCAACTTGTTCTAATTTTTTAAGAATTCTGGAGCTTCAAGGGTTTGATAGGTTTAGAGTTTTTCTTATTGGATTGAGAAGTGAGGTTTCTTTTAGAGAATCTTGGGACCAAATGGACCTCACAGTTGGGTTTGAAGTGCTAGAAAACTTTCATTTTTATATAAAATACATCCAATTTGAAGATAGATGCATGCAGAGGCAAACATTTTTTTGAATTAATTAATTCAATTAAAAAAAAAAAAAAAACTTTGATACTTTAGTTTCTCATTAGCAAGTACAAAAATGATTAGATAATTTAATCATTACCCATGCCTAAACTTTCTTACCCATAAAATCCTCCTATGACATCCTAACTCTCAATTTTAGCCCTATTAAATAACCTCATTCAAACATTCACATGTTGTCATGCATTTATGGGTATGAGAACATATGTCACAATCCTAATCACCCAAAAATGTTTTGTGCATATTTAATCACAATATATTGTTAGGATTGTTATAAAGTTCTTGATTTTCTATCGGAGGCATGATGTTTCAAGTGCATAGTTTACAACTTATAAGCACATACTTCTTTTTACACTCTATGTGGACTAATAAATCCCACGAATAAGGTTTTGATGACTTCAGGCTCATGATGTTTTGGAAATAAGATAAGATTTAATAATATCATGCATTTCCTAGAATGTAATCACTTGTCCTAATGTAGAAAATATCATGAAAACATGATGACTATTTAGGGCTAGGATCATGTTAAAAAGATGGATACCATAGATATTGAAGTTTAGTCACTAAATGTAACATTTGTTAGTGGACTTTAGTTCCAAATATATTAAAGATATAACTAGTACTTGCTTCACCAAGCAGTATTTTTTCTTTATAATGCTGCAAAGAAAAATCTAGTCTATTTTCAATTACAACGATAGACCAATTATAGCTTAATCTCAATATCTTACCTTATTTTCTTATATCAAACCACTAGTATCCATGTTGAGATTATAATGAACCTCTTTAACTATAGGTGAACCATCTTCTTGGATAAGTTATTATTGTTTAAATCCATCAAAATTACTTTGATATATTATGCTTGTAAGGAGATCGAAGTTGGATAAGTGATAGATAAACCTTTTGTAATGTTGCCATGATGGCATATGTGGTAGGCTTCGATCACATTTGCAGCTGGACACATTCCCTTAATAAAGAATGCAACTTGTTTTCCTTGGACGACTTCTACAATATTATTATTATTCTACTTGATAGTGCTTCCCCAAACTTACTACTCCTGTAAAATCAACCATTTCGTATTGTACGGAAAAATATAACTACCGCCGCCTGGACTAGGACTCGATCCTAGAACCCTTTCCTTACTCCTCCTCTTGAGACCTCCATGTGACCCACCGCTGGGCTGGATCCTGATGTAGGCAGAGGTTGCATAGGACTCTCCTACGCTGGCATACTTTGAAACATAGTGTAGAATTCCATGGAGAGGAAATAGGACTGGCACCTTCCATAATGTGAGGACAATACATTCATGGTCCACAAAGACAGCTCCGCCCTTAGCTAAGCTTCATATTTTCCCCAACGTGATATGACTTACAAACGCAGTTTATCACATTGTCCTTGTTTCTAGTCTAATACCACGAACATGGTCCTTTTCTGTCGTTCAAGCTTCAACATTTATCTTTTGACCAACTATTCACCTCCGCATACCACATGATCTTTTCATTCACACATTAGATTGAAATATGTCTAAATATCGATAAATTGATGGTGCCATTTTCAAGCCATTGTTCTAATCTATGCTGTACACTCGTTTCTTTAAGAAGTTTAGTGTATCTTTTGACCCAAGAAAAGAAAAAGACAAGAAGTGTTGCTCTTTTTCATTTCATTTTTAAATTCATCAAAATTGATCATAAATATTTCAATTACTTAAGATTAAATTTAAAATAAATGTTAGTATGTGGTACTCTTATTTTCTAAAAGTTTTTTTCTAAAAAGAAAAATTAAAAAATAAGCATTTATAGACTGTTTTCATATAGTTTACTTTTCAAATATTTTAAAATCTATAAACTTATTAATATAGTATAAGTATACTTATTACTTGAAGTTTACAATCAAGTTTAATAAAAAATAAATTGAAAAAATTGAAAAAATTAATCAACTGTAAAAAATAAATATTCTCATATGTAACTACTTTTAATTATATTTAAAAACTATACAAAAAATAGATTGAGAGACATGCACAAAGTCAATCTTTTCTAGGGACATTAACATGACATTGAAGTTGTAGCTCCAAGGCTAAGTGTTGGTTGCCTTGACCAAAATGGAAACATATAGCAAAAAGATTTTCGCTTCAAAATTTATAAAATGGGATTCCATTTCAAAATGTGTACTCATTAAATATCATTTGAAATGTGTTCATGTTTTTTTAGAAACATGATGTTTTCTTTGAAGAAATAGTATGTATTTTTTATTTTTAAAAAATTATTTTATTTTTAATCAAATCATCTTTTACCCAATGAGATATTATCTTGTATACTATAAAATCTCATTTTATAAATAATGGAACATTGTAAATTAGAAATTATCATGTTCTCTCTTACAATAAAAATTATAATTTTTTGGATGGCTATGTGTTGTGGCTCCAGTGGTAGTGCTTTTCTTTGGGGCATCCTATTATGGCTCATGGGGCTCCTATGATTCCTAGGGTCTATAGGAGCTTGGACATTGATGGTCTAGTTTGCAGGGTAAAAAATTTCCTTGTCCCTACTACTAGTTCTATTGATGGGTTTGTTCTCCCCAGATGGGTCTTCACTTTCATGGGTTTTCCTGTTAGTGGAACCCCTTAGCTAGGCACTATTGTCAAGTGCACCATTTTTCATCATTTGAGAATTTTCCTGCCTCTTGATACTTGCTTCTTTGCAGTGTTTGTCAGTTCCTTATGCTCTAAGGTGATCGATTCCTCTATTTGGCGGTGGAATCTGGTTGAGGTTGTCATTTTGGGGCTTCTGATACCAATGTGGTGGAGGTGTCCTTTGTCTTGTTCTTTCACTTTCCTTCTTTCTATTGAGGTGGAGGACCCTAATGAGGTGGGGAAAACACTTATGGAGGTAGTTGGTTGTTGGGGGAAAGTGGTGGTGAATGGGTTTAGTGGGTACTCTCCTTTTATTTTTGTATCTCTTTCTTATTATTAGAGATATGGCCAGAAAGAACATATTTGGATAGTATACTTCACATGGCGAATGGATGACTCCACAACTAAATGCTTTGATGTAGAGAGGTATGTTACTACCTTTGAGGATGGATTGAGTCTTCCTATTTGTTTCAACATTCAAAACTCTTATGGAGGTGGAGAAATCTCCTATTGAGGTGGAGATCATATTTGGGCACTAGGAAGCAGAGGAGATTCTTATCAAGATTTTGTGTACTTATGCTACTTTTAGTAGTTTGTAAGGAGAAGAAGAGGGAGAAAATTTTATCTCTCAGGTTTGGACTTCTTCCTCCTTACTCCTCTCATTGTATTATGGTGCTATGGGAGTTTACGTGGGGTTGGAAGACTTTTGACTGCATTTTCCAAGGCTAGAGGTTGAGCCTTTCCTAGATCTATGGTTGGAAGAGATGTAACATGTTTTCCAAGGCTAGAGGTATAGTCTTGTTTGGTCCTATATCTTGCGTGGATGACTTGACTTTTCTCCCTTGTTTCTATGGTGATTTCCTGTGATAAGGTGAGTGATGGTAGTTTTAAAGGGCACACACTGGCCCTTCATTGCTGTTTTTGGTGTAAGTATACAACAATTGTGTGGGTTCGTCCCAATTTATTCATTGAAAATGTTGACCATGGTTGGTGGGTCATTCGTTTGTGGTTGTATTTGATAGAGGGATATCTAATTTCATTACTAGATAGTAGTATTGTTATATTATTAGTGTCTAGAGTTTTGATTGTAGTTCAGGTCAACACCCATTACTTGTTGCTCTTCTTAATAAAAAACATTACAAGTTGTATCAAAGTATGTTCCTATAATCTTGAAGGAAATCGATATTAGAGATTTCATGGGCCATTAGAGAAGGAAATAAGAATGGAAGAGTACATGTTTATAGAAATTATAATAATGATCATTTTATGAGATAAATCAATGGTTTCATAATGTCTCTTCTTTTAATATACCATTCAAAGAATCAAAATTATACTCTATATAAATAGTCATGAAAAATCTTCCTACTATTGTAGTGTTCTGTAAAGATTTCGCTAATTGATTGGTCTGTTGTGCATTATTCAAGATCCAAAACCAATATTATACGCCTAGCATGCTTAGACATCACTAAATATAATCTAATATAGAAGTGAATAAATATTGGTGATCATGTCAAAAGAAAGGATTCATATTTTATTCATGGGTTACCTTTAATTTGATAGCTCCAAGAACATTGATCTCTATTGAGAGAACCCTTATTGTAATACCAAGTTCTCTACTAAAATAATTGGTGATAGATGGTTTAACATCACTTTATCAATCATAAATTCTCTTGTAAAAACATAAAAAATAATCTTTCACAATTCACCTCAGTTCCTAATCTATGTTAAGGTAGCAAATGCAACCAAGACTAGTGATTTCCAATGCTAATTCTCATATCATTAATACCTTTGGATATTTTTGGAGGAGTTACATAGATAAAAATTATAAGCATGGATATGAGACAACCAATATCAATTATAACGAATTAAATTTAAAAATGCATTAGAAATAATTGAATTAAATAGTAAATCATATGGATAAAAATATATTTAAGTATTGTGTTCAGAAAGTAATATACAATATTAGAGATGGTGTTTGTGATTAAAGATAAAAATCATGTCTCGAGTGGAATTAAAACCCCACATAAGAATTAAAATAAATATAAGATTAAGCCCAAAAATAAGTTTGTATACGAAAAACTATTAGCACCACAACTAAAAAAAACAAAGGGACAAAAACCCAAACAAACACAACCAACAAGAGGAAAAATAAAAGCTAGTTGTTTATGAGGACAAATTATTTTTAATCTCATAATTATGTAGGTTTATTGGAGTTCTCACATGTCACAATTAAGAAATTAATTTAAATATAGATAAAATTTTAAAACTATTTGAAAATATAAATTATATATATATATATATATATGTGTGTGTGTGTGTGTGTGTGTGTGTATGTGTATGTGTATGTGTATGTGTATGTGTATGTGTATGTATGTATGTATGTATGTATGTATGTATGTATGTATATGTACGCATATATATATATATATATATATATATATATATATATATATATATATATATATATATATATATATATATATATATATATGTATGTATGTATGTATGTATGTATGTATGTATGTATGTATGTATGTATGTATGTATGTATGTATGTATGTATGTATGTATGTATGTATGTATGTATGTATGTATGTATGTATGTATGCACACACACACACACATTTCTTATGTATATTGAAACTATTTAGCCTGCATGGATTATGAGGAATTGGTAGGTCATGATATAATTTTGTGTTTTTAAAATTTTGAATGAAAGGTGGTCAAGGGACTTGGTGTGTGTGTGTGTGTGTGTGTGTGTGTGTGTGTGTGTGAGAGAGAGAGAGAGAGAGAGAGGATTTTATTATTATATTTTGTAACTAGGGTTTTTTGTCCATCTAGGTGGTTGTTTTTTATTTTTCTATTCACTTAGGGCTTTTCTTTTATATGTTTTCTATCCACCTAGGAATATTTTATTTTTTGTTTTCTAGATTTAATGATTTGTCTAACTATGGTATTCTAATCTGAGTTTTCTCAAGTTCTAGTTGAACTACAACTTTGTAAATATAAATTTTCAAAATTTCTAAAACTATTTAACAATATACAAAAAATTATTGATATAATATCAACCTAACTAAGATCGATAAAAGAATACAAAAAATATTATAACAAACATAAAATCTAACTAAGATATAATAAAAAATCAAGTATTTATTAATTATTTTGTCTCTATAAACTTATGAAGGAAAGGTGCTCGAGGGTCCTAATTAGAGTAAGAAGAATAGGGAGTCTGAGTAAAAGATCTTTTGGGAGGAAAAAGAAGAAAGAAAGAAAAGGATTCCCATGTTGAGTATTGTGAACAAAGATGAATTCCATGTTAAATTACTAGAGGAGGCTCTTAAGGACATTACTATTGATCCTCTTCTTGGTGTTTTATAAATAGCTAAAATAGCATTGATGTATTGTTTTAGAATGGACAAGTGGGTCACATTTCATTTGCTTAAATAATTGAACTTGAAGGTTTGATCCCTAGAATGAAAAATTGAAGAGATGTAGAGGCAAGCAAAGGAAAGGGGTTTGAAGGAAAAGGAGGACAAGAAAAGAGGAAATGAGGAGCTAAAAGAGAAGGTGGGGAAATTTTTTAATGTTCTTTCTCTAGATTTCTTTTTTTTTGTTCGTTGTCTAAATTTTGCATTTGATACTAGTGTTTTTTTAGTTAGTTGTTGCTTGTATGTCCTAGTTTTGGTTGTGGGTGTACCTTCTCCTATGAACACTATTTCATTTTGGGTCTTTGATGTTGAAATATTGTTGTCAACATTTGGGGTTTTGAGTCTCCTTTAAAAAATATTATCCTTAATTGAAAAAAACTAATTATTAATAAGCAATATTTTTATTCGGAAGGGCTAAAAGGTGATGTTCAAAAATTTGTGGACAAATGTTTGGTTTGTCAAAGAAATAAGGGGGAGACATTTAAGACATCAGGTCTCTTGTATCCATTATCTATTCCTAGCCAACATTGGGAAGAGGTATCCATGGACTTCATCCCAGGGCTTCCCAAATCTAAATGTCATAATGTCTTCATGGTAGTAGTTGATCGCCTCACTAAATATGCACATTTCATTGTATTATCACAACCTTTTATAGCAAGTATAGTGGAAAATATTTTCTTGGAGAATATCCTAAAGCTACATGGTACACCTAAGGTTATTAGTAGTGATCATGATCCTATCTTTACTAGTCACTTTTGGAAAGATTTATTCTCATGTTTGGGTGTTCAATTGGCTCATAGTTATTCATACTATCCTTAATCAAATGGGAAAACTAAGGTTGTCAATAAATGTTTGGAAGGATATCTACATTGTTTCATTTCAGAGGAACAATCTCAATGGGTAGATTGGCTACCTCTTGCAGAATGGTGCTATATGATGAAGGTATGCTCTGATACCACTTGATCAAGGTACCCTTTGACACCACTTGATGAAGGGCCACACCACCCTACCAACTCATAACCAAGAATGCAACAATATGGAGACAAGAGATGAAAAAATGCTTCCCAAGCAATTTTATTATTCTTGACAATCCAATAGTAATTACAATAACATTTCTACAAGATCTCTCAAGATCCAATCCATATCCACACTCTAGTAGAAACCCTTGAGAACTCAACTTGTGCTCGCAAGCCACCAAGCAACCTCTTTGTTTCTAAACCGTAGTCACTAGCTCTTCTCCAACTTTATCCAAGATCCAAGTGTAAACTGCCTCACATTCGGCGCTCTGTCTACACAATCACAACTCCATCACAATCCTACTATAAACTGCCTCACATTCAGCGCTCTATCCACAAACTCAGGAAAACTCACTCTTCACTTCCTCCTTCTCTTTCACACCTTGAAGCCTTCACACCTTCCAGCTTTCACACCTTGAAGCTTTCCACCTTCCAATGTTCCACCTTGAATATTTACCTTCCAAAGCTTTCCACCTTCCAAAGCTTTCCTTCCAACTTGACTATAAATGCTCATATGCATTGCTTAAATAGGCACTTACCACCCCATGCATGACTTATCCACAACCTTCCAGAATTCCACAATATCCACAACCTTCTACAATATCCACAACTTTCTAGAATTCCACCTACAACTAAGAACCACCATGTGGCCCAATTAGAAAATTACATTTCCTTTATGGATAACAACAAATATTAAATGCATGATTTAAGGAACTTTCCACAAGCTTCTAAGATGTGACCTACACACTTTGATAAATGGAATGACAACTATTTTTTTTAATTTTCTATTTACGCCACCTATGAACCTTGAAAATAGGAATTCTTCTTTTCCTCCTTTTTCTATTTTCTATTTTTTTTCTTTCTATTTTCATCACTTTCTCTCTCCTTCACAATTTTTTAAAAAAAAAATTCCCAATGCAAGATGCTCCTACATCAGACTCCCTAGGTAGCTAGAAAAGTGTGTCCCACACTTTGACACCAAAAGAAAGGTCTACAACCATCTTCATCTTCACCAAAGGTTTCCACCTCAATAGGGACAAGAAAACCGCCATGCAAATCTTCCACATCTGCAACTAGTGAATCCACACCAATAGCAAAAAACCCCACATCAGCAACAACAAACTCCACATCAGCACCAACATGTAGATCTTCATCAATATATGTCAAACTAGCAATCTCATTGCTCACAATAAGATGCTCTACACTACATAACTCACCTCAAACAACAACCAGATCATCCACAACCAAGTGCTCTATAACATACAAGTCACGACCAACATCAACTAGATCATCCACGACCAAATGCTCTGCTTTCTCCATGTCAGACTCAACCAATGGATCATGAAAACCAACCTCTATCCCAACATAAAAAAGGTTAGGAATATCTTTAGTAACAACCTCTAGTGGCTCTGTAGGTTTTGCATCAGGCTCCACAAACTTATCAAAAAAATGAACCTCTTCCACCTTGACCTTCTTAGCTTGATCAACCAATCTAGCATCCAATTGAGAAAACATCTTAGAAAAATTCCTCTCTACTATATCATGGATTTTTACAATCATTTTAGGGTCCAATCCTCTCAAGGCCATCTCCCAAGATCTTTGTAAACCCTCTACAACAAATCCTTCCCACACTCCTTGTGACAACCTCGAATTGTTTGCAAGTCAGATCGCAAT
This sequence comes from Cupressus sempervirens, assembly GCA_028749045.1. Taxonomy (NCBI): domain Eukaryota; kingdom Viridiplantae; phylum Streptophyta; class Pinopsida; order Cupressales; family Cupressaceae; genus Cupressus; species Cupressus sempervirens. The sequence continues at coordinate 400,466,316 of CM053785.1, read as the reverse complement.
CTACCTTGCATGAACAATTAGGAACCACATCACAACCCTAGGACAACGGATCTACAATCCACAAGCTCTCTATGATCATGCCTCAAAAAGAGCAAATTTCCATCTCTGCATCCATCAATCAATTTGCATGTCCTCCCAAGGACCTGGTGCAAACTACCTTAGCTTCGGTGATTTGTCTACATGCTCAGGAACTCCTACTCTGATAAACTTTGCCCAACCAAGGGCCCGGTACAAACTACCTCACATTTCAGCGATCTGCTTGTACACTCAGGAACTCTTGCTCTGATACCACTTGATGTAGGGCCTGTTTGATACCACTCGATGAAGGTACACTCTAATACCACTTGATGAAGGGCCACACCACCCTACCAACTCATAACCAAGAATGCAACAATATGGAGACAAGAGATGACAAAATTCTTCCCGAGCAATTTTATTATTCTTGACAATCCAATAGTAATTACAATAACATTTCGGCAAGATCTCTCAAGATCCAATCCAGATCCACACTCTAGTAGAAACCTCTGAGATCTCAACTTGTGCTCGCAAGCCACCAAGAAAGCTCCTTGTTTCTAAACCACAATCACTAGCTTTTCTCCAACTTTATCCAAGATCCAACTGTAAATTGCTTCACATTGGGCGCTCTATCTACACACTCACAACTCCACCACAATCCTGTTGTAAACTGCCTCACATTCGATGCTCTATCCACAAACTCAGGAAAACTCACTCTTCACTTCCTCCTTCTCTTTCACACCTTGAAGCCTTCACACCTTCCAGCTTTCACACCTTGAAGCTTTTCCTTCCAAAGATTTCCACCTTCCAACTTTCCACCTTATCTTTACCTTCCAAAGATTTCCTTCTAGCTTGACTACAAATGCTCATATGCATTGCTTAAATAGGCACTTACCACCCCATGCATGACTTATCCACAACCTTCCAGAATTCCACAATATCCACAACTTTCTAGAATTACACCTACAACTAAGCACCACAATGTGGCTCATTTAGAAAATTACATTTCCTTTATGAATCACAACAAATATTAAATGCATGATTTAAGGAACTTTCCACAAGCTTCTAAGATGCCACCTACACACTTCGATAAATGGAATGACAACTATTTTTCTTATTTTCTATTTACGCCACCTATGCACCTTGAAAATAGAAATTCTTCTTTTCCTCCTTTTTCAATTTTGATTTTTTTTCTTTCTATTTTCACCACTTTCTCTCTCTTCCACAATTAAAAATAAAAATAAAAAATTCCCCATGCAAGATGCTCCTACATCACTATAATACTTCTTTTCATAGCTCATAAAAAATTTCTCCATTTTTAGCACTTTATGGATATCATCCTCCTTCCATCACATCATCATTAAAGGTGTCACCAAGAGTTCTAGCAGTAGAGAACCACTTGCTTCATCAACAAGAGGTACTTTAAAGACTCAAGGAGAATCTAGCTATGATAGAAAATAGAATGAAACAACAAGCAGACCAACATCATAGTGAAAGAAATTTTGAAGTTGGGGATTGGGTTTTCTTGAGATTGCAACCTTATAAACAAACCTCAATGAAGCAACAAAAAAAGAATAATAAGTTGTCTCCAAGATATTATGGACCATACCAAATAATGCAAAATATTGGTAGTGTTGCCTACAAGCTAGAGTTTCCACCAACAACAAAGATACATCAAGTTTTTCAAGTTTCTTATTTGAAGAAGGTAATTGGGCAGAATATTTCTACTCAAATAGTACTAATAGAGCTTGATGAAGAAGGACGAATAATTTTGGAACTAGAGTGTATTCTTCAAACACGCATGAAGAAGTTGAGGAATAGAACCCTCACCCAGTATCTCATCCAATGGAAGAACTTACTAGTTGAAGAGGCCACATGGGACGATCAAGAGTTCGTTCAAAAGAATCCACACTTGGTTAGGATTGAGGATAATGCTTCATTAAAGAGGGGAGTCATGCTACCCCCTTAATATTGGTGTATATAGGGTTATGAATAGTCAACTTGTGGATATCTTAATCCTTAATTAAGCCATGTTATCATTATTATATTATTATTTAGGTAGGTAGGTCAGCCTATGTGTTATGTAGGGTTGTGTCTATTCAGCCTAAGCATAATTAGGTATATATAGGAGGTTGTGATTCTTATTTCAAGATCATATAATGAAGTGTGTTCTCATTGGAGATATTTGGAGGTTGCCCCCTCGAAGTGGCCTATTACTCTCAGTTATTATCAAGTATTTATGTAATATTTTATATTATTTCTTCTATTGTGCAAGTTATTTAATTACATGATAAATATTAAGCAAGATTTTTAAATTTTTGTTTATAAAATTTATTTCATAAAAGATTATCAAAAAAATAATTAAATTTGTGCATTGTTAATTGAAGTTTTATAATAATGTTAGGATTAAGCTTATTTCCACTTTATTATTTATTTGTATATTACTATTTACCATTTTAGATTTGAAATATTTTTAAATAATTTGAAGATTGGAGGAAGAATTAATTTGTACATTGTTAAGCGTGTTCAAGCTGGAGTAGTAGTAGAATGGGTGACCTCCCGAGAAGTCTCAATGCTTCACCTCTGTGAACATCACCTAGATCCAATGAGTGCTAAGTGTTTAATTTATTCTCGTGAGAAATGGATTCATGTGCGAATCACTACTTATTATATATGGGCCAATGAGTTTGACTAAAATACTACACAGTTAAATCTTGATAACAATATCACAAGAATTAAGTTTTTACATGGTAAAGGAGAAGATCTTTTTTCAAGACAATTTTTACTTATCATTATCTACTATTTTAATTTTAAATTTATTTGTGAACTAAATTTTGTAAAATAGGTATGGAATTATGGATTAGAGATTAATTATTGGTGACATTTATTTATTTAATTCAAATAGAATTATAAAAAAATCATACATTATATGTTATAAAGTTTTAATAAATTTAGATTTTATTTTGTTTATAATGTGAATTTATGTGAACATATAAAAATAATTTATAGGTGATTAAGATTTCCTCTCATCAATCTATTCTCTTTATTTAATTAAAGATTAATATTTTTTTCTTCTATAATCTATATATTCAACTCTTTTGTATAAATGAAATAATTAATTTTTAAATTTATTAATTAAAAAATAACAAATTTTGCTATTATATGTATATATTTTTTAACAAAAAATAAAAAATAATTTAATATTCTCATAAAAAAATTAGTTATTAAATACATTTTATCAATCAAATGTTACCCAAAATGAATTAATTGAACATAGAATATAATACTAAAGTTGTTAGAATCTGATAAGATTAATAACGTAGAAAACTAGTGCAAAGAATAAATATCTGAACTATGAATGCAAATGATACAAAATCAAAATAGCATCATAGAGTTAGTCTCCAAGAGAGTAATGCAAATGCTGGAAGCAAAATAGCATTAAGAGGATGCAAAAACAAGAGATGCAAATACAAGCCAGGTAGCATGCTTATATAGGCTAGGAAGAGGGAGGAGGTGGCAACACCAACCAATGAGGAGCAACCATCTATCGGACTAAAGATAGCAAAGTATCTTCCCAAGATAGCTAATGGATGCTCACATGTAGGAAGGTGACACCTCACAACCATTCACCTAATAAGACATGCTTTATTAACCTAAGCGAGATTATTAAAAGTGTAGGAAAAACCTAGCAAAATAGGAAAAATAAAAAAACTACACTAACAAAAGTAAGTATTAAAAGGAATAAGTATAGCAAAAAATGTGAAATAAATTTTTTTTTCTAACTATTCATTTATTAATGGAAACACTGACTGCTCGTGCCTCTACACTAACAGTGACTCATATCACAAGTAGAAAATGCTATGTATGGAAGGCATGAGACATAGTGCATGAGGCATCTGGCTATGATGAATTTTGTGGTTAAAAAGCTACTGACTTTGAAAATAGCTTTTCAATTTAGATTGTGTATGAGTTTTTTTATCATCAATATTTTGGATCATACTCTCTGATCCATCAGCAGAATCTTAGTGAAAAGAGACATATGAAATCATATAAATTAATTTCAACATAAATGTTCAAAGTGAAAATGGGTTGATAAAAATAGAAAAGTTATTTTATCATTTCTTGATAGAGATAATATGGAAACTTGTTGATTATTTTGATTATTCATTAATGTTATGTTTTGAGTTGAGAGTACTTATGTTCATTTCTTTCTTTTTGTATCATTTTATTGCTAATGTCATAATAAATAATTGAAATGTTTTAGACTTCAAATGCACAAAAGGGCTATATTGTTGTAATGGATAGCAAATACTTTATCTAATGTTTTTTTAACAAATCTATTACAATAAATAAGAACAAAGATAAAAAATTTATTTACTGCCATTGTTCATTGAAATTAATTTCAAAATTATTTTATCATTATGATATATCTAGTCATGATGACCATTTTCTTATATCTAAGATTAGCTTTATGGATACTCATGACAATCTTTCATCTATATGTGATATATAGCTTGATGATAGTTATAGACAAATAGATTCATCCATGAGTGAATTATAATAATCCTATTCATTTTTTATGAATTAAAATTTATTAATGAAATAGTTCTTCTTAACTTAGTTTTTTTTATTAAGGGTTAAAACGAGTTTCTATAGGGGACCCAAAACCCCAACTGTTAATACAACATAGAAGTCATGGATGTCCCAATGTATGCAATAGTGTTGTAAGAAACCAACACCCCCAAAATAGTAATAGCCAGAAAAAATATCGATAATCTAAGTAGTAACTTGCGAAGAAACTAAAACATGACATATAACAAAAAGACATGACACTACAAAATAAAAAGAGTCTACACAAGAGATACTGTGTGCTTATCCATGACCAACTCCTCCTTCATATCCTTGATTTTTTGATGGACGCATTGATATCCTCATTGTTTAGCTCCATACTCTTAGCCTTCAACTTCCTTGTGCTTGCTTAGTCCTTTTTATTTTAGTTTATTTATAAAAAGGGAGAAGAATGGGGTGGGGGACTAGGGAAAAGGAGGAGGAGGAGAAAGAGTAGAAAATAGAAGAATAAGTTCAACTTGTTATATTATAGAATGTATCTTACTACACACTAATAAAAAAATTAAGCTTAAAAAAAAGTTAACTTTAATTATTTAATAGTTTAATCTAAAAATCAAGCTTAATGTATAATGTTTAAACGATCTACTATCAACATAACCATTATTATTAAGTGCTAATGCTAGTTGAAGATTTTTTAGGACCTCGTATATATACATCATTCATTGTTTGTATATATACATCATTCATTGTTTGATACAACCATCGTGAGCTGTAATATGTCCATTTAGAAATACACAAATACATGCGTAATGGAAATATACATCTATTAAAAGAATCTTAGTCTACAAGTGATATTTGAAAACATTTGCAGGTATGAGACACATTCCCTTGGGAGTGTGGACAAACATGGTGGTCGCCCAGTTGAAAAAAAATAGAATGCAAACTGTTCGCCTTAGGCGTCTTCTAAAATATTAGAATTCATAGTGCTTTCATAGATTTACCACTAAAAAAAATCCGCTACTACCTCTTTCAATGAAACTATAAATGTAACGCTCTAATTGCCGGCGCGTGGACTAGAACTAGATCCCAGAATCCTTTCCTTCACTCCTCCTCTTTAGACTTCCATGTGACCCTCCGCTGGGCTGGATCCTGATGTTGATAGCCCTTCAACTTTCAGCGGAGGATATTCGTCCGACTCTTTATCGTCCCCGGTTCGATTCTCAATAGGTCTGAACTCAAGCAGATTATTGGCCTTCTCTTCGAATGCCACCTCAGCCCTCGAATTATTTTGTGGGGTGATATACACTTCTTTGTTTTCAGACACTGGTCTTGCTGCGCCACATAACTTCACTCCGAGTAGAAGAATGCACAAGAGATGTACCCACATTTTCATCATATTATTACTTGAGTATACCCAAGAGTTTCAAAGCTTTGATTAAGAAGAATAAGCCTTGATCACCTTTCTTCTTTATTCTCTCTACTCCACAATGTTAGAAACTGGCTGAGAATTTAATGAGCTCATCGACTTCCTGCGCTATTTGATACTGTCCAGAGAAGGAGAGAGGCGTGAGTTTTCAGAAGTCTATTGGATTTACATGGAGTTTCTTAAACAGCCTCACGTTTACAAATCAGCATGTGGCAGTATATTTGTATTAGACTGAAATAGTTGTGTTGAGTTGCTTGGGGAAATAGGAGTGAGACCTCCAATATATTCACGGTCCAAAAACACAGCCCTGCCCTTCCTAATGTAATCTTATGGCCTTCCGCAACGAGAGATGGCCTTCAAATCAACTTTCTCGTATTGTCGTTGTTTTTTACCGAAGTCCATGTAATTGGTCTATTTCTGCCGTTCAACTTTGAAGACTAATGTTTTGACCGAACTTTCAGCTCCGCATACTATAGATATTCTTTTTCCACTACATTGAACCGAGTCTAGTTATTGCTTTTATTAAAGGAGGCATGGAAATGGGTCATGAACTCGTGGAACGAAAAATACCATTTGGGTTGGGTCATTACAACTAAGTTATGGCAAAGACCATCACTAATACAAAGTGTTAGAGATTCACCATCAAACAAAACTTAGTAAAAATCTACAGTTATGTATACTAATGCTAGAGTCTAACTTATCAGCCAAATGTTGTTGATAATCACAAAAAATAACCGACTCTTAGAATACTCTAGATTAACATAATTCAGTTCAAACATAATAGTATTTAAACTATGTTCTGAAATTACAAGGAGGAGCACAATAACCCACATCAAAGCTAAAAAGAGCAAACAAAACATAAAAACAAGCACGAACCTAGTTGTTGTTAAAATGACAATGTTATCATTCTGTTCTATTCTTTTATCTCTATGGATACTCATTATAGTATTTCATCTAAAAGTAGCACATTGCTTAATAATAGGTATTGATGAATAAACTTATTCATAGATTAATTATATTAATCCTCATCATCATTGTTTTATGAATTAAAATTATTTAATTGGTTATTTAATTATTTGTTTAGTGTTAGATAAGTTTACGTTTGAATTTTATATAAGCATACTTGCTTCAAAATTATTTGTCTTAGAAATTAGGACATTTTGTTAGATTAACTAATACTTTTATAATTAAATGTTTAAGTATGTTTTATATATGTCTTGTAATTGGAAGACTTATCTTGATATGTATGAAGGATACAAAGACTTATTTAGGGATGGGTCTGGATAAGGTTAAAGATAATAGTATTTCTCTTTCAATGTTTTTAAAATTTTGAGTTAGGTGCGGATGCTTCTTGTTGCTATGACCAGTTGTTGAGTTGTTGTTTCGTGTGGATGTAATATAATGTTGTAATCTTCGAGATCAAGGCCTTATCCATACCTATCTAATAAAACATTGATACTTTTATGATTAATTTTCTTTTTTAAATTATAAATAATTATTTCTTTAATCTTATTTATAATCACCTATTAAGAGAATTCGCTAATGTTCATAAAAGTCAAGTCTGGTTTTATTTTTTTTACCCTTGTTTTCTTCTTGATGCCGAAACACTAACTTTTTCTGCACTACTCATATTTGGATTTTGACTACTGAGCATTGATTACTTGATTACATGAAACTTTAGTTGTTTACATGGATCTTGGTGCTTAGTTTGATGAGTGACACTTGAGTGGTGTCTTAGATGACCAATGTAACTTGAGAACTATATAGAGAATTTGAAAAATGATAAATTTATTTGATACTTTCACTATAGTGACCAATTTCCTATATGATACATGTCTATTGGTTTTTGTAGTGACACATAATTGGTATGATGATGGCTTTTACCTTTATCATAATCAGTTAAAATGTTAAATTGGTTGATTAGAACTAATGTGTAATTATATTTAGACTACATGATTCTCTTTTTTGTTCTATAGAATAATCATTATGTTCCCAAAAGTTGTATTTCATGTCACAAATTTAATATTTACTTGCACTTTTCTTGTCTCTTTCTTTGGAAGTCATTTTATATGTTCATTTTCATTTTTGAGAGTCATTTTACACGTTCATTTTCATTTTTCAGTTGAATTGTAATGCACGAATTTCCTCATTATCTTACTTGTCTTGAAGGTCATAGACATATAATTTGAAAGGGAAATTTTCCAATGAAAAACTTTTGGCTTTCTTTTTCTAGACAATTAAAGACTTAACTTGTTTCATGTGGCTTTAAATAACACCTAGCATCAAGCAGTACTAAGATTCTAATATCATCATAATTTGTGTGATTTGAAACATGTTGTCATTACTATCAACATTTAGTTACTTATAACTTGGAACATATTGTTATTATAAATGTTTTCACCCTTAAGTTAGAATGAGCTAGGCAGATTGAATGAATCATTATTATAGATTTGAATGGATGTTTTGTGGGTCCAAAGAGATACAATATTTTGATATTTTCTTTAGTTGGTTATTTTTGTGGTTGAGAAAATATAGTGAAGTGTTGCAAAGGAAGAATTCTAAGAAAGTTGTGGGATTTTATGGTGAAAATTGAAATATTTCTTGTTAAAGGTATCTTCTTCCAAATCTCTTTGATCTTTCTCTAGAATCATTTTTCTTTGAGAGTTCGAGGTGATTTTTTTTTAAGAGTCCAAATCATCTTTATTGTTCATCTCTATGAAGGTGTCAATAATAGGTTTAAGCAAAATGGTCTTTTTTGTGGTTTATTAGAATCATTCGTAACCAAATTAGAATATGTGAGTATTTCCTTGCTTAAGCCTATATAATGTTTTTCATACAATTCTTACTTGGAAATAGTTATTAATCTCTTATACTCATCTAATCAAAGATTATATTGAATAAACTATAAGAAAAGTTTCTTATTACTAAAAGGGTAATATATATATATATATATATATATATAGTGTTAAACCATAATTTGAAATATGTTGTTATCCTCACTAATTGAGTTCTTCTTTTACTTATTGGTTAAGGGTGACTTTGTCTAAAATTTTTGATGAAGAAAAGGAATAATTAATGAGTGTTGACTTGAAGTACAAACATAATTCTAGACACTAAATAAGGAACAATACCAATGCTCAAATTAGATCTCCCTCTTTCAAATACAAAGGTCCATTAGCGATTGACCTGTCAACCATGGTCAACACTTTCAATGAAAGACTTGGGTCTAGCCCCCAAAATAGTTGCAGATTTAAACCAAAAGTAACAACAAAGGACCAGAGGGTGCCCTTTAAAACTACTAGCAGTCACCCGATCACGTTGAAAAGAAAAACTAAAGGAGGAAATCACCATAACAACAAGGAAGCAAACTCAGGTCATCCACGCTTGTCAAAACTCTAAGAAAAAGTATAGGACTAAACAAGACCTTGTCTAACATTATTCTCTATATAAATTACACATATTATTTATTCTCTTACAAGTATCAACTCAACTCTAATCAAAGGTTCTTGACTTAATGGTACTTAAACTATTTTGAATGCTCTGAATGTTGTGATATTGGGTTCTCTAAACTAGTGGTCATTCACTTATAATTTTTGTACACATTGGTCTTCAAAAATTATGTTTTGACAATCTGAAAGAAGCATTCACATTTCAAACTAATTAATTATTTTTAATGTATTCTGGTTTGTTATGACAATTAGTTTTTACACATGTTTATCTATCACATGAATAAGGTGCATAGGCAATTTTTAATAAGTTGTAAATCAATTTTCAACCAATATTGTATATTAGCTTCTCCGTAAAAAAATTATTATAGAAGAATGACTTCAGGAACATAATCATTGTATAGAGAAATATATTAGAATTTCATGAAACATAAATTATATTTGCAGTATATTATGTATAGTAATTTCAAAAGAAATAACATCAGTTTTACGAATGTAATTATCCTAATTTGATATGATGCATGCACTTCCGAATATAGGATGTTACATATACTTCTCTACACCAATCTATCAAGATGATCATTTTCCATCGTTCATTTACGGCTTCTTTGGTTAATGCTAATCTTCTGCATCCATTCAGCTCCGCACACGCACATATTTATTTTTCTGATCAATATTCTCATACTAAAGATTCTAGCTGACAATGTGTTATTGTTGACACTAATAACGTCGGACGGCCAAGAAGCTCCTTTTACCTAAAATGGTGATGCTTTCTATTCAACCCATTTGGTTGGTTGCCTTTTGAATTATTTTCAAAATATTTCTGTTTCTTTTTTAATATTTGGGTCAAATTTTGATTTCAATGTCAATTATTTAATAGTAGATAGGTCAATAATAGTAGGATAATTATTAATTATTAGTTTTTCATAATGATACTTAAAATAATTATTAAGCACTATAGTTTAACTAGGGCGTTCATGCATTCCCTTATCATTAATTCAAGTTGTTATTGATATTACATCAAATAGATGATTCGATTGAGAATTCAAATAAATTCGTATTTTCGTATCTTTAGTTTGGTTACTCTATTCATTTCCTATTTACTTATGTCTATTTTGATTGCAATATTTTAATGAGATATTCGTAATATATTCTTGTCCTAGGTTGGTTCATGATTTAATTCTTTTCTTTTTTATATTCACCGTTATTTCAGTACCTATACATCATTTCACATCCATTGGTATTAATTTTGGTTTGCTAATTCTCTACCTCAAGATCACTTCGTTATCCATGTAAAATAAGTCTATATGACTTAGGACTGATTTAGGTCAAATCAAAGTAGGACAAGAATAATCCTTCAATGCTAAAGCTTTAAATTTTCTTAACTCATTTAGTAGCTATCACAAGTTGACTCAATGCAAAATTTTTAGATAATTTGATGATGTCATCATATTTGGTGCCACTTGTTCTATTCTTTAAATAGAGAAGACAAGTGAGAGGACATGAGAATAATAAATGGAGTACATTTTTTATTGTAATTTGTAATAAATTGTTAAGAGATCTACATGTTCATATAGGTGATCCGTATGCTTGTGAATACCATAGCTATCATTTTCTTCATTTGTGCTTTTATAAAAAATGTGGTTTCACTTGGATAACCTATTTTCCTATCGAGTTCACAAGGTCATCAATAATAAGTTTACACACCAACTTGACAAAATCATATCTAAAATATGAATATCAACATGTCCATAGGTAAAGTTTCTATCAAATTAAATCTTCGTTAGTTATGGTATTGAAGACCTCAGTTCGATTTGCAAAGAATACATTGAGCTAACCATCAATTTGGAAAGAATATATATTCCTAAATATTAGAGAGATATTCTAGGAAAATGTTAACATCATTTATAGATTATTAATTTGAGAGTTAAAATTTTAATTTCTCATTTGATATTTGGCTAAAATCTAAAACTAGAAATCACATAGTAAACAAACACTATCATTCCATCACTAAATCTCTCATGGATCTAGATTAGCCAAAAATTCGTTCTTTCAAATATGCAATTCCTACAAGATCTAGTATGTATACATGTCCATCTTTAAAAGATAGAGTCCTAATTAAAATGTATTTAGAATGGGTAGAAGTCAATATTGACTTTCCATGTGTCTTATGTAGGTATATAGTAGAATTGAATGATTCTTTCCTTTTCAATTATGATTTTTTAAAATATTGAACTAGAAAGGGCTATAGTTCCAACTTAATGGGAATGGTACCCTGAATAAAAATTCATTATTATAGTTTAAAGACGACCCTATTTACACTTCATCTCTATTTTTTGTTTGCATATTAAATATTAGTCCCCCCATTTTTATATTGAATGTCCTCCTAGGAATATATAAAATGATTTTATTTTTTAAACATGCTCTTCAAGGGTGAAAGTATTTCATAATATTCAATGTTGGGCTTCTAAGGGCCTACAATGACATTATTAATCAAGAATATGATAGCTTGGATCCTTTCAAAACATTCCTTTATGAGGATCAACAAGCATGGTTATTACTCAATTATAATGGCATGACACTTGGTCTATTTTTATAGATATTTCTCTTCTATTACTTTGATAAACAAGAGCTACAAATTTCTATTTCAGGTTTAGGCACTACCCTTCTTAGTTTTATTAGAGGAAGGGCTAGAGAGAAGCTAAATTCCTAGAAAAGATGGAAGAATTGTTAAGTATTGCCTTGGTTTTGTCTAATTTTTTTTTTTTAATATGAAGAAAGGAGATAACAACAAACAAATTAGAGCAATGAGACTGAGAGGTCGCATCATTTTATTGAAGCACTAGTGAAGTCATTATTTGAGAATGAACAAAACAATTCATGCTTCAATGCAAAGTTTACAAAACTAATCATACCTTTATGGAGATTTTTATTAGAATAAAAGGTATTGAATTAGTTATTTTACAATGTTACCTTTTATGACTTCTTAAGATTTCACTTTATGCATTATCATATTTAATAATTTATTATTTATTAAATGTTTTCCTATTAGGGTTTTCTTTTTAGGTCTTGTTGTCTTTTATAAGGATTGATGCTTTGTATTTTGTAATTCAATTTTATTCTTCACGAAATAGATCTTTCCCTTTTTACAAAGGCACATTCTTTCCTTTTGCAACATTCTTCCTTGTGACAAGTTATTTTGTATGCACATGTTATTTGGGTTATGTGAAGTTGTATTTCTCAAGTTCGACATGGTATCAGAGTTTTGAATTGTTGCAACTTGTTCTAATTTTTGAAGAATTCTAGAGTTTCAAGGGTTTGATGGGTTTAGAGTTTTTCTTATTGGATTGAGAAATGAGGGTTTTTTTACAGCATCTTGTTCCCAAATGGACCTTACAGTTAGGTTTCAAGTGCTAGAAAACTGCCATTTTTATATAAAATACATCTAGTTTGGACATAGATGCATTTAGAGGCAAACATTTTTTTGCATTAATTAATTCTAAAAAAAAAAAAAAAAACTCTGATACTTTAGTTTTTCAATTGGAAAGTACAAAAAATGATTAGTTAATTTAATCATTACCTATGACTAAACTGTCTTACCCATAAAATCCTCCTAAGACATCCGAACACTCAATTTTAGCCCTATAAAATAACTTCATTCAAACTTTCACATGCTAATTAACATTTATGGGTATGAGAACATATGTCACAATCCTAATCATCCAATAGTGTTTTGTGCATATTTAATCACACTATATTGTTAGGATTGATATAGAGTTCTTGATTTTCTATCGGAGACATGCCATTTCAAGTGCATAGTTTACAACTTATAAGCGCATACTTCTTTTTACACCCTATGTGGACTAGTAAATCCCATGAATAAGGTTTTGATGACATTGGGGTCATGATGATTTGGAAATAAGATAAGATTTAATAATATCATGCATTTCTTAGAATGTAGGTTGATGTAATCAGTAAACGCCACTAATTTAGCAATAGTAATTACATCAAAAACTCTTCCTACATAAATATGTGATCACTTGTCCTAATGTAGAAAATATCATCAAAACATGATGACTATTTAGGGATAGGATCATGTAGAAAAGATAGATACTATAGATATTGAAGTTTACTCACTAAATGTAACATTTGTAAGGAGACTTTAGTTCCAAATATATTAAAGATATAACTAGTACTTGCTTCACCAAGTGGTATAATACTTCAAAGAAAAATCTAGTCTATTTTCAATTACAACGATAGACCAGTTATAGCTTAGTCTCAATATCTTACCTTATTTTCTTATATAAAACCATTAGTATCCATGTTGAGATTATGATGAACCTCTTTAACTTTTGGATAAGTTATTATTGTTTAAAACCATCAAAATTACTTGGATATATTATGCTTATAAGGAGATCGAAGTTGGATGAATTATTATTATTTTACTTGATAGTGCTTCCCCAAAATTACTACTGTAAAATCAACCATTTCGTATTGTAAGGAAAATATAAACTATTAGTGGCTAAGTACCACTGCCTGGACTAGGACTCGATTGCCTAGAACCCTTTCCTTCACTCCTCCTCTTGAGACCTCCACGTAACCCACCGCTGGACTGGATCCTGATGTAGGCAAAGGTTGTATAGGACTCTCCTACGCTGCCATACTTTGAAACATAGTGTTGAATTCCACGGAGAGGAAGTGTTGAGGAAATAAGACAAAAACCTTCCATAATGTGAGGACAATACATTCATGGTTCACAAAGATAGCTCTGTCGTTAGCTAAGCTTAATACTTTCCCCAACGTGATATGACTTGCAAATGCAGTACTTTATCATATTGTCCTTGTTTCTGGCCTAATACCATGAACATGATCCTTTTCTGTCGTTCAAGCTTCAACAATAATCTTTTGACCAACTATTCACCTCCGCATACCACAGATGATCTTTTCATTCACACATTAGATTGAAGTATATCTAAATATCGATAGATTGACGGTGTCATTTTCAAGCCATTGTTCTACTCTATGCAATGTACTCGTTTCTTTAAGAAGTTAAGTATTATCTTTTGACCCAAGAAAAGAAAAAGAACAAAAAAGTGTTGCTCTTTTTCTTTTCATTTTTAAATTCATCAAAATTGATCATAAATATTTCAACTACTTAAGATTAAATTTAAAATAAATGTTAGTATGTGGTACTCAAAATTTAGTTTTTGTAGTCTTTGACAACTAAATAAACAATTTTCTCTTCAATAGGCATTTCTAGAATGATTATTTAATAGTAACTTTTTTAGATCATATTATGATAGTCTATAAAATCTATAATTTGATAGGTACATAAAAATATTTTTCCAAATCCTTATGGAAAAAGATCCTTAAGACATTAATATTGTTTAAATATTATTTTATAATTTTTGTAAATTTTTAAAACTTTTTTTCTTATTAGATGTAATGTTTCTTTCTAAAACATCTCTTATGAACTAACCATGGGTAAATCTAGAACTCTCATTTTCTAAAAGTTTTTTTTAAAAAAATATTAAAAATAAGCATCTATAGACTATCCTCATATAGTTTACTTTTCAAATACTCTAAAATCTATAACTTTATTAATATAGTATAAGCAAACCTATTACTTGAAGTTTACGATTAGGTTTACTAAAAATAACCTTGAAAATTTGAAAAAATTAATCAATTGTAAAAAATAAATATTCTCATATGTAACTAATTTTGATTATATTGAAAAACTATACAAAAAATAGATTGAAAAACATGCACAAAGTCACTCTTTTTTAAGGACATTAACATGACATTGAAGTTGTAACTCCAAGGCTAAGTGTTGGTTGCCTTGACCAAAATGGAAACATATAGCAAAAAGATTTTTCCTTAAAATTTATAAAATGAGATTCCATTTGAAAATGTGTACTCATTAAATATCATTTGAAATGTGTTCATGTTTTTTAAGAAACATGATGTTTCCTTGGAAGAAATAGTATGTTATTTTTTATTTTTCAAATTCAAAATAAAAATAAAAAATCTTTAATGAAATCATCTTTTATCCAATGAGATATTATTTTGTATATTATAAAATGTCATTTTATATATATTGGAACATTGTAAATTAGAAATTGTCATGTCCTTTCTTACAATGAAAATTATATTTTTTTCCACTTATATTAAATATTTTATCAACAATAAATATAAATAATAATAGTAAAAATATCAAGTAATAATGATATAAATGTTATATATAATTATATATGAGATACAATTCTAATAGAAATTTTATATGTGATAATTTACTTTATGAAATGAACTAAAAATATTAGAATATAAACAAATAATTTTGCTAATTAATTACTTGATCAAAGTAATTAATATAAAATAAATTATGAATATAATATACTTTTTAATAGGATAATATTATTTATAATTATGATAGAATTTTAAGGATGGTATTGGAATATTAACAAAGAAAAATATATATTTGATAAATTTAATTTTAATCAATATGTAAAATAAAAGGTTTGAAAAAGGGGAACATTACAAGTTTATAAGAAAAGGCCAAGCAATGGGTGGGAGCGAGAGTGTCCTTAGAGAGAGTGGCTAGGATTTTGGTGCCAAGGAGGCCAACGATGGTGGCAACAATGAGTCTAAGGACAATGATCCTGATGGTTGGAGGGTCCTCCCCATGCGTGGGCCACCTTGGAGTGGTGTTTGTAACATTGATAGGGGGTGTTTATTTCTGTCCTAGGTTTTTTTTTGGCTCAAGGCATGTTTGTGCTCTTTTTTGGGTGGGAATACCTATGGTGGCTTTGTGGGTTGTCTTAATAGTTTTGATATTACTGCAAATACTTTTGTAGGCTTGATATGGTGTGGAATGGTGTGGAGTTTGTGGCTGATGGTGTTTTTTACCAGCACCCATGTTCCCCATGTTGGGCTTTGGATTTGTTGGGATTTTCAGCCCAAATGTGATGGTAGTATCATCCTCCACTAGGATATCTTGTATTTGGAGTTTGCTAGAGATGAAGAGGCAAATGGGTTTGGTTTGGATGGCTATGTGTTGTTGCTCCAATGGCAGTGCTTTTTCTTTGTATTGTCTTGTTATGGCTCACGGGGCTCTTGTGATTCCTAGGTTCTATAGGAGCTTGGACATTAATGGTCTAGTTTGGAGGGTAAATAATGTCTTTGTCCATACTATTAGTTCTATTGGAACTATTGTCAAGTGTACTTTTTTTCATCATTTTGGGATCTGCTTGCCACTTGATACTTGCTTCTTTGGGGTGCTCATCAGTTCCTCATGGGGTGAACCCACAATACTAGGTACCACTTTTGAGGGATGAAGGAAATCGTGAAATGAAGAAAAATTCCCATATTGAATTTTATGTATGTTCGTGTGAATGTACTAAATACATTTGTGCAAACATATAAAAAATACATGTTCATGTGAACATATTAAGTTTAAATAAGTTATGTTCGAATGAGCATACCTTATCAATATGTTCACCCAAACATATTTTAACAGTGATTTTGAGATTAAAACCTCATTTTTCTATTTGAGATAAAAATAAAAAATTTTCCCTTGCCTTATTCAATTCACTTTTTTCTATGTTCATTCGAACAAAAATTATTTTACATGTTCAGCAAACACATTAACTTAAATTTTTGAGCACTAGATTATTTTTGCTCATACATTTGTGTGAATATGTGTTCATGCAAGCATGTCTAATATGTTGGTACGAACATAGAGTTCATCTGAACATGTCAATTTACAAATTTTTGGTGCTCTTTTCTAGAAAAATGAAATTGGCTTTTTTGACCCCCAAAATTGAGATTCAATGATTTCCTACTGTAAAACAAAAAATTCCAATTTCTGCTTCTCGGAGCAAGCTTTCCAATGACTATAATTGTTATACATATTATATTCATTAGGACTTTCAAATATGAGTTTAACTCATTATAGGTTCATTAATAGTTGAACATCAACTGACTCCGACACTTAAAAAAAAATTGTAAATTAGGTCCTTTTTTTTTTGAAAAATATATAGGAAATAGGTTGCTGAGATAGCTTTCTATTTAAAAATTTATGATAAATTGAGCTCAAGTTATCTGTGTCAAAATGAACGTATGTTTGAATTACAATTGGTGTCACTTCAAAACTTCATAAACTATACAATATTCAACCAAATTGAATCAAACCAAATGCATCCTCTGGATATTAATGTTACAAATCCAACACTGAAAGAATTACCTCATTATCATTTCTAGAAAAAAAAGTTATGAATGTCAAACAGATTGTCACTCTTTAAAAATATTGATTTTTTATATGTACCACTTTTCAGAGGAGAAGAAAAATTTGACTTAAATAATTATACTTTTTAAATTTGTATTAAGAGACAATCATCTTCCTAGAAACTCAAATATGTTCTCCAACAAATTTGGAATATTATTGATCAATTTTAGGAGATCCAAGTTTCACACACATATAGAGAGGGCAACAAAATGGTGGACTATCTTTCCAATTTAGGTTGCAATGGGATTGCAATTTTTGTACTAAACCCCTCTACAATCACGGAGTACTACAAAGATCTATAAAATCTAATGGTCACTAACCTCTAGAAGAGGAGTTTATTACTTGTGCTGAGCGTGATTCATGTGCTGAGCCTTTATTATGTGTCGAGTCATAGTTGATGCTAGGCATGGTAAGGACTTTGGGCCTTGGGAAAACCCTATGTGCCGAGTAATTCTTATGTGGAGTTGCCTCTGGTGCTAAGTGTGTTTCTGGTGTCGAGCGATCAATATGCACCAAGCCATAACTGATGTTGGGTATGGCAGTGACTTCAGGGGCTAAATGGTCTATATGTGTGTCGAGAATTTCTTTTGTGTACTGAGGTGCTTCAGATGTTGAGTGTGCTTCATGTGACATGTGTCGACCAGGCTAACACACTTCATGTGCTGTGTATAATGTATGTGCCAAGCCAACTAAGCAAGCTAACACACATCAAGTGTCATGTATAATGTATGTGTTGAGCCTACATCAATATAGGTTCCAAGTTACTACTGATGCCAAGCTAGAATTCTCATTTTTGCCAAGTTGTCTTAGGTTCCGAGTGTGTCTCATGTGCTAAGTGATCAATGTGTCGAGCCTACATCAACATAGGTGCTGAGTTACTACTAATGTCGAGCTAGAGTTCTCATTGCTGCAAAGCTATTTTAGGTGCCAAGTGTGTTTCATGTGCCAAATGATCAATATGTGACAAGGCATAGTTGATGCCATCCTAGCTAGTAACCGTTGGTGCTCAATGCCATATGTGTTGAGTGTGTAAGTATGCTTCATGTGTCGTGCAAACTAGTATGCCATATGTGTCAAGTAAATTAGAATAGTACATGAGTTATCCTATAGCTACCAAGATGAGTCAGCATTTTTATAGGTGTCAAGTAACCTTTGGTGTTGAGTCATACTTCAAGTGGTGTGACGAGTGTACTCTATGTGCCAAGTGATCAATATGTGCTAAGCCATAGTTGATGTGTAAGCTTGTGACTTCAGATGCTGAATGGGTTATATGTTTTACATGATCTTCATGTGACGAATTGTGCAGAATGTTGTTTAGATGTCAAATGGGTTATATGTTTTGCATGATCTACATGTGTCAAATTATGGATGATGCTGAGCAAACTAGATCATCATATGTGCTAAGTATGCTATAGTAGACAATCTAACATCACTTGATGGTCATTGTGCATTATCCAAATTAGGCATTAACATTTATTGAAACTTTCATAAATTAGGCTCCCATGTGTGAGATTAAGGCAAAATCATGATAAATCTTCATCATTAAATAGAAGGCTAACATTAATTAAGTATGATCCTTTTTATGTTTTTTCATGTGGCATTTTGTACTTAGCAAATTAATTTCAACATATATGGCTACAGATCAAATTGATCAATCTTCAATTTTGGGTGTGTCAGATTGTACTTTGCCCTCCTCAATTTGCAACTAATTTTTGATTTATTGGTACCCTATTTATTAATCATGAGTGCAAGTACTCCGAGGGATTTAGTTTAAGGTGTAGAATGGATTTCAATCTAATATATTTATCTGGCTTGTTGTGTTTACCTCTCAAATTGCTTTCAACATGTTGTCTCCACAAGATGTATGTGTGAAATGTGATTCTTGCCATTAGTTCCATCGCAACATCTTGCCAAAGAAATTAAGAATCAAGCTCCATCTAGCATTGGATGAAGATGCAATTTCTCACCCTCTTGATGATGTAGTTTTGGATAATATGTTTATTATACATTCATATAACATCCATCATGTGATTCAAACCATAATTGTGGAGGATCTTTTTTTGTATCTGCAAGGAATGTTTTATTCCCTTCAACTTTGGTCTCCATCTTTCTTTCCAATGCCATGGACCTTCTTCAATCTTTGTCAAGACTATAAATTATCACCATCAAGGTGGTTTGGCCAGAATTCTGGGCTAATAATAAATTGAAGTGTGTGATGCAGAACTATGATTTGTGGACTGACAATGCCCTAGTTGGTGCCATATTTTAAAGAACCATGATCATGAAGAGCCATGAAGCCATGATGACCTTTGAAGTGATGTAAAAAACCTTTGAGAAGCATAACACTTGGTTCCTGCTCAAGGCCCCGCAATTCTCAACTTGTGCTCTAGGTTTCTAATTAACTGAGGAGGTGAAGAAAATTACTTTTTCTTTGATTGATATTTTGGGGATTCCAATTTTTGATGCTCGAGAAAAAGTTGCCCAAGTGAAGAAACCTTTGATCACCCAAACTCATTTATTCAATGAACTTGGCGCATGGTCATTCTCATCTTTCAAAGATCCTAGTCTCGGTCACCATGTCTCAACAAAAAATGTTCGCCATCTACATCCAGATGTCACTATACCTAGTGGGTGGGACATGCCTTCATCAACCTGTTTTTTTTCTAGCACTTTAGATGTTGCTACTAAGGGCCCGAGTTCAGGTTGGAATATTGTTGCTACTAAGTGCCCGAGCTCAAGTTGAGATGTTGCCCCTATATCATGTCTAGATTTGGGATGGGACTTCTCTGCAATGGCTGCTCCCAGCGAGGATATGGATGAGAGATAAAACAGTAGTATCTTTTTGTCTTGCTGGGATTTTTTTCTCCTCACTTTTGGCATGTTGTATAGAATGTTGAAAATCTTGTTTTGATTGATTTTTAGTCGACCATGCTTGCTATGTGATGAATTTTTGTAAAAATTGATAAAATTCAAAGTTTGATTAGTTGTTCATTGATATAGTATGATTCTAAGCATCGATATTAAGTCAATTGTAAATATTGTGACGCTGTTGGGTTTTCTTTTTGGTTCTTTACTAGTTGAGCTCTTGAACTAGTTTTTACTTTATATAAATATATGTCCAGTGGCTCATCCACTTTTGCAAAAAATAAAATGGTTATAAAGTAGGAACAGAGTACTATAAATTAGTAGTTTACATCATCTTGAAATTATTCATAGTTTTAGATATATAGTCACTCAAATGAGAGGCTTGTTTCAAAAATATTGATTTCAGTGTCAAAATTGGTCAAAAAGTGGAACCCATTATTGTGGTATCACCCGTAGCTATGATGTGATGGATTTCTCTATTTGGTGGCGGAATCTGGTTGAGGTTGTCATTTTGGGGCTTCTAATAGCTATGTTGTGGAGGTGTCTTTTTTCCTATTCTTTCACTTTCCTACCTTTTATTGAGGTGGAGGACCCTAATAAGGTGAGGGAAACAACTATGGAGGTAGTTGGTTGCTAGGGAAAGTGGCAATGAATGGGTTTAGTGGGTACTCTCCTTCTGTTTTTTGTATCTCTTTCTTATTGTTAGAGATATGGTTGTAAAGAACATGTTTGGACAGTATACTTCACATGGTGAACGGATGCCTCCACAACTAAATGCTTTGATGAAGAGAGGTGTGTTACTACCTTCGAGGATGGATTGGGTCTTCCTATTTGCTTCTACGTTCACAACTCCTATGGAGGTGGAGCAATTTCCTATTGAGGTGGAGATCATATTTGGGCACTAGGAAACATAGGAGATTCTTATCGAGATTTTGTGTATTTATGCTACTTTTAGTAGTTTTGTTAGTGAAAGAAGAGGGAAAACTTTTTATCTCTCGAGTTTGGTCTTCTTCCTCCTTACTCCTCTCATAGGTATTATGGTGCTATGGGAGATTACAGGGGGGTTTAAAAACTTTTGACTACATTTTCCAAGGCTAGAGGTTGAACCTTTCCCAGACCTAGGTTGGAAGATATGTAATATGTTTTCCAAGGTTGGAGGTATAGTCTTGTTTGGTCCTATATCTTTTCTTAGATTTATGATAGGTGTGGATGACCTGAGTTTTCTTCCTTGTTTCTATGGTGATTTCCTATGATCGAGTGAGTGCTGGTGGTTTTAAAGGGAACACTTTGGCCCTTCATTGTTGTTTTTGGTGTAAGTCTACAACTATTGTGGGGGCTTGTGCCAAGTTATTCATTGAAAATATTGACCATGGTTGGTGGGTCAGTCACTCATGGAACTTTCTATTTGATAGAGGGATATCTAATTTCATTAGTAGATAGTAGTATTGTTCCATTATTAGTGTCTAGAATTTTCATTGTACTTTAGGCCAACACCCACTAATTGTTGCTCTTTTTAATCAAAAGCATTAAAAGTTGTATCAAAGTGTGATCCTATAATTTGGAGGAAAATTCCTTCAAACAATAGTAAATCTTCTTTAGATAGTAGTAAAAGGGAGGAAAAGAAATCATTCTTATCACTTATAGACAGTATTGGAGATTTTATGGGCTGTTAGAGAAGGAAATAAGAAATGAAAGAATACATTTTTATAGAAATTATAATAATGATCATTTTCTAAGATAAATCAATGGTTTCATAATGTCTCTTCTTAATATACCATTCAAAGAATCAAAATAATACTCTATATAAATACTCATGAAAAATCTTCCTACTATTGTAGTGCTCTCTAAAGATTTCACCAATTGATTGGTCTGTTGTACATTATTCAAGATCCAAAACCAATATTATAGACCTAGCATGCTTAGGTGTCACTAAATATAATCTAATATAGAAGTGAATAAAGATTGGTGGTCATGTCAAAAGAAAGGATTCCTATTTTATTCATGGGTCACCTTTAATTTGATAGCTCCAAGAACATTGATCTATGTTGAGAGAACCCTCATTATAATACCAAGTTCTCTACTAAAATAATTAGTGATAGATAGTTTAGCATCTTTCTATCAATCATAAATTCTCTTGTAAAAACATTAAAAAAATCATCTTTCACAATTCACCTCAATTCCTAATCTATGTTAAGGTAGAAAATGCAACTAGAACTGGTGATTTCCAATGCTAATTCTTATATCATTAATACATTTGAATATTTCAGGAGTTAGAGAGATAATAGTTATAAGCAGGGGTATGAGACGAGCAACATCAATTATAAAAAAATAAATTACAAAATGCAATAGAGATAATTGAATTAAACATGAAATCATATGCATAAAAAAATATATTTTACTATTGTGTACAGAAAGTAATACAATATTAGAGATGGTGTTTCTAATTAAAGAGAAAAATCATGTTTCAAGTGGAATTGAAACCCCACATAAGAATTAAAATAAATATAAGTTTAAGCTTTAAAATAAGTATGTATAGGAAGAACCAATAGCACCACAACTAACAAAAGAAAAGGGACAAAAACCCAAATAAACACAACCAACAAGAGGACAAATGAAAAACTAGTTATTTATGAGGACAAATTATTTTTAATTTCAGAATTATGTAGGTTTATTGGAGTTCTCACATCTCACAATTAAGAAATTAATTTAAAGTTAATAAAATTTTAAAACTATTCTATTTATCTTGTTGAAGGAAAGGTGGTCAAGGGACTTGATCAAAAAAATAAAGTGGAGAGAGAGAGAGAGAGAGAGAGAGAGAGAGAGAGAGAGAGAGAGAGAGAGAATTTTATTATTATTTTTTGTACCTAGGGTTTTTGTTTTTGTCAATCTAGAGTGGTTGTTTTTTGTTTTCTATCCACCTAGGAATATTTAATTATTTGTTTTCTAGATTTAATGATTTTTCTATGGTATTCTAATCTTAGTTTTCTCAAGTTATGGTTGAATTACAACTTTGTAAATATAAAATTTCAAAATTTCTAATCATTGATGTGTAAAACTATTTAACACAATACAAAAAATTATTGATATAACATCAATCTAATTGAGATGGATAAAAGAATACAAGAAAGATTATAACAAACATAAAATCTAACTAAGATATAATAAAAAATCAAGTAGTTATTAATTATTTTGTCTTTGCAAACTTATGAAGGAAAGGTGCTCAAGGGTCCTCAATAGAGTAAGAAGAAGGAGTTTGAGGAAAAGATCTTTTGGGAGGAAAAAGAAGAAAGAAAGAAAAAGAATCCCATGTTGAATATTGTGAACAAAGATGAATTGCATGTTAAATTTCTAAAGGACGCTCTTAAGGAGATTATTGCTGATCCTCCTTTTGATGTTTTATAAATAGTTAAAATAGCATCGACATATAGTTTTAGAATGGACAAGTGGAAATTTCATTTTCTTAAATAATTAAACTTTAAGGTTTGATCCCTAGAATAAAAAATTGAAGAGATGTAGAGGAAAGAAGAGGAAAGGGTTTTGAAGGAAAAGGAGGACAAGAAAAGAGGAAATGAGGAGCTAAAAGAGAAGGTGGGGGATTTTTTTAAAGTTCTTTCTCTACATTAATTTCTTTTTTTTGTTTGTTATCTATTGTACATTTGACACTAGTGGTTTTTTTTTAGTTACTTGTTGCTTGTAAGTCTTGGTTTTCATTGTGGGTGTACCTTTTCCTATGGACACTATTTCATTTTGGGTCGTTGATGTTAAAATATTGTTGTAAATATTTGGGGTTTTGAGTGAACATTATCCTTAATTGAAAAAAATAATTATTAATAAAAAATATAAAAAGAAAGATTATTGCATACCTAGTATCTGGGATGTTTAAAGGAGGTCAGAAATTCTATTGTGATGCTGATGTAAGCCATAAAAATCACATATTTTTCTCCAAGGCCTAGCTTCATAAAGTCACCAAATTATAATGGTGAAAATGAAGGTGAACACTAGAATTCAAAATAATCCTAGTAGAGGAGCTTTTCTTGAAGGCCCCCCTTCCAACGAAGCATTTGTATAGTGGTCTTTGTGTGAATATAAGGTCTTTGTGCAAAGACCCTTAAAATGGAATACCCCTAAAATGGAAATTTTCAATCACCTGAGTTTTCTTCAGGAGGAAAGTTGGAAACCAATTTTCTATGTTCACCCTAGAGGGTCCTATTATGAAGAGCTAGAACCCAAAGTCCTCTTTCCTAGACACCCTCAAAGAGATTAAGGAAGAGTAAATGAATTTGAAATTCTAAATTATTTTAATTCCTATCTTTAGCCTTTGGACTCTAATTATTTTAGTTGAACATTGGTAGTCTCTCAATTTATTTTTCTGGATAATTTTGATGTTGAATTCATTTGAATTCACTTCTTATGAACACCTATTAAATTGTTTTAGTACTTGATGTTTACATTAGATCAATGCTCTCTATTTTTTGAATTAATTAGAACATGTGAAATTATGCATTAATATGAAAGGAAAAATTTATTATATATGAAAGTATAAAGAGAAAGAGGAGCAAGAGCTCATCAAGTTGGCCTCTACCCTTGTACAACTATTGCAACAATCCCTAGGAGGCCATCTGAAAGGCAGAGGGCCACCCTCCTATCATTCTAACGCCCTAGAAATATTTATGTTATCATTCTTCAAAGTCCACATTAATGAGTTTCACTTCATGAGGTGGTATTTCATAGGAAATACCCAACAACCAAACACCTAAATTAGTTTCTCAGACAACAATGACTTTTAAGTCCTTTGTGTAAGCCCTAAGGAATGAACCAGTTCTACCAAATGGAGCTATGTTCAAGTGAGTAGGGAAAGGGAGTGGAAATGAGGAATTCCAAGTAGGAGATACAAGTAAGGATTTTTTATTTCTAATTTTTACAAATGTACAAGGCGATAGAGAATGAAATGGTTAGGTAGAGAGACGCTACAATCTTCTTACTCATTAAAGACCTTAAGAAAATCCTTGAAAGATCATTCATTAATGAGTGGCTACAACATAAATGAGCCAAAAAATTATGATACTAGTTCTCATTCGTTCTTATGATCCAAAGTGGGTTGTTTTCAATCTTCTTCAAAGACTCAAAATCCAAGAAGATAGTTGTTGATAGACAATTTTTGGAGAAGTGGTAACTCCATCTTCTATGCAATATCCTAGATGCCTGACGTGGTATATACTAATATCCTAGAATTATCCTCATCACATTAGATTATCATGGGTAGAATTCCACCTTTCCTTTAGAACCTTATTCCATAGGCTCTGGCCCCCTTGGCAAAGTGTTGTGTATTGATAAATATTCTACCTTAATGTCTCATACTATTGCAAGGCTATTGATTTCTATTTAACTTGAAAAACATATGCCTAAAGATATCTCATTCCTGATCCAAGATCACCATCATGTTTTCCATATCTCATTCTTAAGTGGGTTGAGGGCTTGTTTCTTACATATAAAAGAAGGTAATTGTATGTGTAGGATCATGGTCAAACAAACTATGCTCTTAAGTGACAATACAATATCAACAAATTGGGGATATGTCAACTTGACGTACAATTTTCTACTTTTTCTAAACTTTATATCAAAAAGTAGAGAGAGAAGAATCTCTAGGAAATTGAATTTAGTGTCTAAACTACTAGGCTTTATCTAAAAAAAATAAAAATTGATTGGTCAATTTTAAATTTTAATGCAGTAGTAAAAAAAAAAGAAATAGACATATGTCTAACCACCTTAATCAAAATCAAATGATGATATATTTAAATAATATTATATATAGAAGAAGTAGACTCATTCCTGGATGTGACACATATTTTTGGGTATTTTATTCTAAATAAATAAATAATTATTAATTTTCTTCTTTATTATTTTTAGAATAAAAAACTCTCATGTCTGACCACCTTAACTAATTCAAAACTCTACAAAATGTAATTTAACAAATAAGTAATAATTACTTATTGAACTTGTAATTTAACAAACCTTACTATTATGGAAAGATAAGAACATTCTTAAGAAACTCTTTTCATTTCATCAAATTTTGGTAAAAAAAAAATGTTCTTAGCAACATGTTTGAAGTAAAAAACACACAAGAACAAGCCAAAAATACATTTTCAGGACTTTTTTGAAGTTCACTATATAGTGTTGGTATTAGAAGATATATTAGGCCTTATAAAGGTATTAATTATTATTTTTAGTATGAGGATGGGTGGGAAAAAAATTGGAATATATTTTGAAATTCTTTTAGGCATTTCAAAAGTACATATTTTCTAAATTGTCACTCTATAGTACACCATGATCCTACACATACCTATAATGTTAGGAAAAAGTACCCCTTGGTTAGGAAGATATGTCCCCATTCTAGTGTCTCCAAGCCCCAACCCACAAATGGATCATCTACCATTAAAAATACAAATGTTTAGGCCAATAAGTTACACTCCTTGAATGTTGACACTCCAAAAAATATTGGTTAAACTTTGTGTTGAATTGGATGTCATACAATCAACATTCGAAGCTTTGGATAAGAAAGAATACACTTCATTTCTCGAAGAGCCTTTATCCATTGAATTTATCATGCCTAGCCCATAAAATATTGGTCTGTATTAAGAAATCTAGCCATCAAGAAATGAATGCTCAATAAATTGTTTCATCAAAAAATGAAAAATATGTTAGGTCATAAGTTCTAAAAGGAATCCATTGGTCATCTATCCTTCCCCCAACTGAGGAATTTGATGCAATTCGGAATGGATTTGGTGTTCCCATAAGTGATAAATTTGATAAGAATAGATTGATAACCTCTAAACCTCCTTCAACCCTAGGCACCCCTAGCTAAGATGGCATTGAGGCAAATGATAGTGCAGTTTTGGATGTTATCATGTACACCTATGATTTAAATAAAAAGATTAATCATTTAGATCTTGTGGTAATCTTGGACAAAGAAGCATCACCTTTGCCTTCTAATGGAAGTAGGGTATGTAGGAAGATTGCCTCATAAATTAGAGTCCCAAGTGATGACGAGAATGAAGAATAGAGGAAGTTGGAAGATTTAGGAGATAGAGAGAAATCCCCTAATCATGTGCCCATGATAGGGAGGATAAATTCATCTTCAATGCCAAAATGAAGACTAGGAAACCTAACAAAAGTTTTGTTGAGAAGGTAGATGAGATGATTCTAGAAGATAATGCAAAGAGAGGTTGTGAGAAAGTGGTTAAGAGGAAAATAGGTAGATTCTCTCTCTCTCTCTCTCTCTCTCTCTCTCTCTCTCTCTCTCTCTCTCTCTCTCTCTCTCTCTCTCTCTCTCTCTCTCTCTCTCTCTCTCTCTCCTCTCTCTCTCTCTCTCTCTCACATTCCTTCAATAGCTTCTAAGGTAGAGAAGAGTAACTTGCCTAAGTGCTTTAAAAGATTTAAATCTCACAAGGATAGTGTGGACAAATTCCTTTATTTATAATGGTTAAATATATTTCATGAAATGTTATAGGACTAGAATCTCCAAATAGGAAGTATGTAATTAAGATAATGTTGAGAGAAAAAGAACACATAAACTTTATCTTTCTTCAAGAGATCAAGGCCACTAGTTTTAACTTGACATAGCCTTTTAATGCATTTGGAGAGATGCCAAACTTTTCTTCACTAGTCATCCTAGATGTAGGGGAGGGACTACCATCCTTATTATCCCTAGATGGAAACATGTTGTGATTGATTGGGGGGCTCTCTCTATAATAGAATAGTTTGAGGTACCCTAAACCATTAGGGTTTTGAATTTGGAGTATGATCTATATATCCCCCAAATGAGCACTAGGAAAGAATCCCTTTGTCAAAATGGGTCTCCTAAAAAAAAATATTCTTTGGATTTTGGATGGAGAATTCAATATGATGGAGAGGAAAAAAAGATAAAGTAGGAGGTGGTGTATATTTGAATGGAAGGGAGATGAGATATTTTTATAGAATAGAATGCTTAAAAAACTCCATGTATTTTACCCTCTTGCTGGAAGTAGAAATGAGCAAAATGACCTCTAGTATACTTGAACTAATTTTCAGAAAGGAAGTAAGAGGACATGTCAGAGGTTGGATAGGTTCTATGTGAACAGAAATATATTTAGCTTTCACAATTTTGAGTAAGGAAATAGCAATCTAGTTTACCCTTTTACTCTTTTGAGCATGACACAATTGTTGCCTCCATCTTTTGGCTTTATTAGTAATCTTCTCTAGCCTCTTTAAATCCTCTAGATTTTCTTTCAAAACTTCCCTTCTTAAGGATACTGATGTAAATGCTGCAACTATAATGGTAAGATGGTTTATTCATTGTGTTTTTACTCACCCCAATGCTTCTACTAGATGAACCACCATGATTTGTAGCTGGAGGAAGATTTTCCAAATATTACATAAAAATAAATCCAAGGATATGAGGAGAGAAGGATCCTTCCTTCATAAAGAAATGATGGCAGCAGAAGATGCCTTACAATCTAATCCAAGGAAATTAAGCTTGCAAGCCACAAATTAGTTGAAGCTAGTGATGCCATAAGGAGGATTCAACATGTTAGAATTCAAGGGGAAAAAACTAAGGTTAAATTCAATTGGATTGACCATGTGGATAACGGGTCTAAATATTTTTTTGAGACTATAGGTATAATGAAGAAAGAGACAAAATTGAAACCCTATGGGATGATGATAAATTTGATTAATGATAGCAGTGATATACTAAAGGCCTTTTCTTCCTTTTGTGGGAAACTATTCACCTCATAGGATTCATTTTCGTATATGGAAATGGAAAGGAACATGATCAAAGTGTTAATTCGTGTGAAAATTTGAATAGTGAAAAAAATCATGCTCTCTCAGCCAATATCTAAAGAGGAGATTATTCTTGCAATCTCACAAATGAATAATGATAAGGCTCCTTAGCTAGAAGGAACCCTGGTGGAATTTTACAATACTCATATAGAGAAGATTTGGAAGGATCTTCTTCTTCTCTACCAAGAGGTGGTAGAGTATGGGTCCTTAGGGGGTGTAGTCAATTTTTGACTTATCAAACTAATTCCCAAAGATGATGACAAGAAATTAATTAAAAGTTGATGACCCATTACCCTCCTCAATGTTTCCCAGAAAATTTTGACTAAAATTATTTCTCTTATTCTCAAAGATGTCCTCCCTAATGTTATTCACCACACCCAAATAGGCCTTTTTAAGAATATATATCCTTTTGAACCTCATCACATGTTGGGAAGCTATGGAATGGGCTAAATGCTCAAGTCTATAGGCAGCCATGTTCCTTATTGACTATGAAAAAGATTATGATAGGGTAGAATAGAAATTCATCTAAATGATGTTAAAATGCTTAGGATTCCTTGATAGTTTCAATAAGATGGTGCTCATTATAATAGAAAATACTTCAACATTAGTTGAATTTAATGGATTCATATCTGAGCACTTCCCTTTCTCAAGATCCACTAGATAGTTATACCCTATGGCTCTCTCCTTATTTTTTATTGCACCTAACAGTTTGCATTACATTCTTAGGGATGAGTTTTTATCCCCAAGAGTTCAATGAGTTGTTCTCCCAAATTAGGAAGAAATAAGTAATGTTCATTTTGTAGATGACACATCTATCCTCATTGAACTACTAGAAATCAATTTGATTAATCTTACCACCAAACATTGTTTTTCCTACAAAGCCTTTTGTAGTAGAGTTTCAATTAATAAATCTATTACGTTAGGCTAGGATGACCACTCCCTAACTTGGTATTGAAATTTTGTGTTCTCCTAGGGAGGCCCCAAGTACTTGGTAAGATATCTTGGGATACCCTTCTCCATTTCGCCCAATATGAATGCCATGTGGGATTGGAATAAAGAGAAAATAGAGAAGAAAATAGGTTTAAAAAAATAACAACTAATATTTTTCTAGTAGAGTTCAAGTTTGTCAAAAAATATTATCATCTTACATTGTATACTACTCCGTTGTCTGGATTTTCAATCAAAATCAAATCAAATATGTGCAAAATATTATCAGAGACTTCTTTTGGTCTAATGGGAATGATCATGAGAAGAGACATGTAGTTGAATGGGAATCATGTGTTTTGAGAAAAGAAGTTGGTGGACAAGGGCTTAAAGATATCACATGGCAAGGTATAACTTTGGATGCTAGATGGATTTCCAGGTCCACTAGGGGCAGTGAACTCTAGTAAATTCTAGTCAGGAATAATATTGCTAGGGGTGTGTCATGTAAGGGGAAGGCTTGGAAGAATCTACATTGACATGATCTCCTGTCAAGTAAGTGAAAGGTTAAGGTAGAAGGATATGTGGTGTTTAAAGCTATCAAGAAATCTTGGGAGTGTGTTAGACATTGGGTTTAAGGGGTCATGGAGTTGGATTCCCAATCAAAAAATTGTGTGAGAAAATTCTAACAGTGGAATTTGAAGAGAAATGCTAAACCCCTTGCACTCCTTTAGGGTATCTTAAGTCTTTAGGCAGATTGGTTATCCTCAAGTGAGTTAGCTACCAATTTTAACTTCCCTCTAACTCAAAATAGGAGATATTTTGTTGTACAGAGAATTTTGGTCAAGAGCCAAACTTCCAGACACCTTTGGAGAGGAGAATGGTAGACTCCACTCCTAGTTTGGCCAGATAACTCTTCCTCATTTTCTACTAAGTCAAAATACCTATATGGCCTATTGGCATATAGTAAATCTATATTTGAATTCCTAAATGATAGATGTACCTATGATCTTGAAATGAAGTGTTGGTATAACTACCTTTCCTCTATTTAGCATAGGAAATTGGAACCTAAGGTTCAATGTTTTCTCTAGCAGGCTTTTCTCCACAGACCTCCCTTGACCAAGATCAATGGTGAATCCTACATGTGTACTCTATACTCTCATCCAAAATCTATTTCACTTTTTCTCTGATTGAAACTTTTCCAAGGAGGTCTAGAATTTGTTTGGTATCCCCACAAGTTCTAACATTCATATCATCTAAGCCTTTGTTGGTCACATCCCTAGTGTTTCTAAGAATCTTAATTTCTTCTTGGCTACTCTTTCTTCTAATTTTATTTGGTTTATTTGGTTGGTTATGGATGAAAACATATTTATAGGTATGAATAGAATCCTTATTGAGTCTTTGTAGAGACTTGCCATGCAAAAGCTTTTTATACAAATTAACCTCTGTTATAAAGTGAAAGAGACTCAACTATTAGAGATCACCATGACATGCACCAGGGTCCTTAAAGATGAAGGAGTTCATTTTGAAGTTGCAACCAAAGATAAATATACCTTTAGCTTTGACTGCACTCTAAAGGACATGCTTGAGAAGATTAGACTAAGAAGAGCAGTTGAATCATCACAATGAGATAGTTAGTCACTCATCTATTGATGTAGTCAGATCTTGTGTAGCAAGATCAAGGATGATTTAATTTATTAACAATCTTACCAATGATACTAATATTCCTAACTTGATTTTTTTCTCAAAAAATATACCTAACATTAATGCTGAGACGCCTTCGTACATAATGGTTAGTGTTGTTTTGTAATGCCCTCCCCTCCCATTGATGACTCTAATGAAAAATCCAACCATTGTGGTCAAAGATCGAGCCAAGAGACTCAAATGGTTAGATGGTCCAATATAGTGGGTTTCTTGGTTTGGAGAATAGTTGTTGTTTAGAAGATTTATTATGTTTTGTCATTAGTGTTCCATCTTAAAATGGATGCACTTAATTTTAAGATGTTTTAGCTTCCCTTAGTTTGGTTTTGGTCTCCTTTTCTCCTCCCCTTTTCCATTTCATACTCCTTCATCATCTCTTTCTTCTAGACATGGTATTTTAAGTACCATCTTGATACCCTTTTGAGCATATCTTTTATTCTATCCATTACCTTCTAGTTTCATTTTCACCACATTCTAGAGTTTTATGTGGTCTTTAAGACTTGTCTACTAGGACTAGGTTGAACTAGGTCAAACTAGTCTAGGACTAGTTTGAACCAAGTGACCTAGTCCCTTGTGATCATAGAGTTTGAGGCCAAAAGGTTCTTGAGTTTACCAATTATTTTATTTACTTCCCTAGTCAGCCTAAGTTATTTTTCCACCCAAAATTAGTATAAAAGGAGGCTTAGGGGCTTCATTTTCATATCTCATTCCAAAGTTATCTTCTATCAATCAAGAAATCATTCATGGCATTCTTCAAGCAAGCATCTTCAAGCACTCATGTCTAAAGCATCTCCTTCATGCATCAAGCTTCTTCCTTCAAGGTGGTTGTGGAGTTTTTTCTATCCATTATCTTCTAGTTTCCTTCATCCATGACATGTCACAGACATTTCCATGCATGAGGTTTTGGCTCCTTTTTTTCCCTTTTGGTTTCTTTGAGTGAAGGCTATTACACTTACATACTCGATCACATATACAAGACAATTGCATCTTCATAGGTAATTATATCTTTTACTTGATATTATTTTGATCTAATACATGTAATAATTTCCTTTAATTTACATTTCTTAATTATGATTAATTTTTCTTAAGCTAGGGCTTGACCCAGGAAAGCCCTCATCAAAACCCAACCCCTAAACCTTTCTTTTCTATGTTGATTTATAGGTTAGGAGTGAAAAGGATTATAGATCTAGAATGTACAATTCACAAGCTTTCTAGAATCATCATCTTTGGAGTTGTAGACAGGGTCAACCTAGTTGTAGGACATCTTTTCATGTAGTGCCTACCCTAGTTTCCATTTTTCTATTTTTTTCGAACTCTTTTAGGAAAATTTTATGTTGATGATTATTAGTGACATTATTTTGAGATTATAAGATATTGTTTTAGATTCAGTTTATTATATGATGAGATCATTTGGTACTCTATGTTTCATGTATGCATGATGATTATTTAGTGATTTCAGTTATTGATGATGATTATTTAGATGGTTTATTATCACATGTGTTTTCTTATGGATACTTACCCCATACTACATGTGTATGGTGTGCATGTTTGTTTTCTTTATGTATGGCATTTCTGATGTGGTTACGGAAGGGAGTCATAGTCACCTACTAGTCAAGATCTACACGATGTACCACTTCCTACCATTGCTTGTTTATCTTAGTATATATTGTGTATGTACATGTGTGGATTTTATGCAGGTTATAGGTACCCGGTATCAACTTCCCTGAATTGCCAGGGTAAGAGTACCCTATCGCATTATCTCAATGGTAAGAGAGGGGTGATAAATTCTTGAGTCCAAATCCTAAACCCTGAAGCCATTTTTCTTGATTAAGAATTAGGACAACCATCTAAGTCAAGTACCCTTTGAATGCATCAAATGATGTAATTCATGATTATAACCCCTTAGTTTGATTTTGTATATGTTTTGCTATGACGGGTTTTTGTATTTTACTTTATGAGTCTTTGGTGTATGTTCTATTAAGTCTAATTAAAAGATTTAATTACTAAGTTAATTTAATGAAAAATTAATATGATATTTTAATATTTAATTTTATTTAATTAATTTGGAAATTAATTAAATAAAAAAGAATTAAATTTGAAGATAAAAGTTATAAGTTTATATTTAGAACGTGATAATATTTATTTAATTTAATAATAATATATTTAAAGTTCATTTTTAAATAAAAGCTAAATTATAATATTATTAAAGTTAATAAATATTTTATCAATTATGTTTTGAAAATAAATTTAAAAGTTGAAAAGAAATTAATTTATTAAAATTTCGTGACCACATGATAACTCCATGAGATTTAAAATTAATAAATTAATTTAAAAAGGAGTCAAGTGAATATTAAATAAAGTAATGTGCATTATTTTAATACTTATTCACATAGGAGTATGCAAACTCTTGTGAGTTGTCATGTTGACAACATGGGAGTTTGCACTCTAATTATGCACATGTTGTCTACACTTAGGAGTTTGCACATTATTTGAACACATGGTGTCTACTACATTCTAGATACCTCATCATGTTTATCTTCTTATCGTGGAAGATATGTGCTTAGTTGTCATGCTTATCTCCTAGTTCTTTATAGACACATTCTAGATGCATCTTAGAGGCCTTTATATATAGGCTCTCCTAGTGTATATGGACATGCTCATATGCTTCTACATGCTCATATGCTTCTACATCCTTCTATATGCCTCTGATAATAGTGAGCATTCATATTGGGTTTTTGGGAGACAACTTCATATCACAACTTGGGGGTTCATTTTCGAAGGACCGCAAAATTGGGAGAGGGAAGAAATTTTAGGAAAGGAGAAGGTTCTGAGAGGAGGATTTTCTCTGCAATTTTCTGGGGGCATAGCAATTAGCATCAGTGTCCAAGTAGATGCTTGTGATTCTCGCATATTTTAAATATGCTCATTTCTTTCTCCTGTCTTCATCATGTTTGCTAAATGACTATTTGGATAATTCTAGTGAATAATGTTTTATATTGTGGAATTTTGGGTATGCTTGTTGATTCTTTCTTTGTGAAAAGTAATAAAGGAAAACCCAATTAGAAAATCCTCGTTCCATTGATGAAAGAATTAGTTTTAGAATGGGAAGGGTTTGAGATTTGAAAAAAAAATTAATTTAGCAATTCGAATGTTAATCGAATTGTCCTATCAAATCATTTGAGGAAGGTTTGAGACTATAAATGAAAGTTCTAAATTGAAGATCTGAATGGTTGATTGTAATTTTTCTGTCAAATTATAACTACGAATGATATATATATATATATATATATATATATATATATATTATTAAGGAGGGGGAAAATTTTGTTTTGATAAACAAAATCATATTTTAAAAAAATGGATTGAATGCAGTTTTTTAATTATTATTAAAATTTTTTTTTAAAAGAACAATGGGAGGGCAGGGGTTTTCACCCCACCCCTTCTCACCTCTCGCAGGTGGCAGATTGCTGACATAGTCATACCTATGAGTGTGGTTGCAGGGCTGACTACAACAACATCCATCAACACGACCCTTTGTATTTGTGGTAGCGACTTTACAAGCTTACACCCATTTTGTTAATCATAGGTATAGTTTTTATTATTATTTTTTGTTATGTTATTTTATATTAATATGTATGTATTAGAAGTTAATTATTAATAATTCAAATTTTAATTATAATATTAATTAAATTTTTTATTATTATTAATAATATATATATATATATATATATATTTGTTAATCAGTATTAATATATGTTTTGTAATAAATATTAAATGTCATTAAACTTTTAAAAAGTTTTGAAAGGGTTGTTATTAGAATAAATTATTATTATTAATAATTTAATTGAGTGATTTAAATTGTGATAATTTTTAGTGAAGTCTCAATTAAGTTATTATTAAATGATTCAAGTTCATAATTGACGATTTACATACTCTATTAATTAATCTAATTAAGTGAGAATTAATTAGGATTAAATAATAAGAAAAGTTGTTTAATTTTAAGTCTTAAATTTATTTGATTATTATATTATTGATTTTGATAGAATTCTTATATTATTCTTTTGAATAATGGGAGATGCCTCTTGGAATTAAGAGAGATCTATTTAATTATAAGTAACATTGATTTTTGTAAAATAATGCAATGATTTTATTAAAATTCAATGGGAAATTAGTTTAATGATTTAAATAAGTAAATAATTATCTTCTGATTGTTTTAGAAAATTCTTTTAAAATAATGGAGTGATAATTCCATGTTTTATTCGAATAGATAAGCTGGTTGACTTGGAGATTAAACAAAGAATCTTATACACTTGAAAATATACTTGAATGAAAACTGGAACCTCATATTTGACTTAACCATGTGATTGCAAAAGTAAACCAAAACATGCGATTGTATTTTGTTTCTCTATGCTATTTGTGTTTTGGGGTTTGGGGTTGACTAGATTTTTGACAAGTATAGGATGTCTACCTAAGGCTGGGGGGTTATGAGATGTGATGTCATGATGATGTTGTTTGATCTTGATTCTTTTTAAACCCAACCATGGTAATGCAATGGCATGCTGTATGATGTGTGTGGTTTATTGATTGTTATTGCTTTCTAGTCTTCATGTGTGAAGTTAAGGTGTATGTATATGAGATACTTGACTTAACCATTTTTGAGTCATCGATTAGTTACACTTGGATTACTTTCCAGTTGCCTTGATGGGACTAAAGTGTTTTTTTTGATCTTGATGATGTCATGTTGTGACATGTTTGACTTGACCATTTTGGGAGTCTTCGATTAGTATTGTTTTGGGATCCTTTTCGATTGCTTGTTGAGAACTGATGAGTATTGTGATTTACTTTGGTATACTTTTTGGTTGCTCATTGAGAACCATTGAATATTGTGATCTATCATTTGATGATTTTTAGTTGCTTATAGAGAGCTGATGTGATTATTTTGATTATCTTTATGATGCTTTCCAATTTCTTGTATAGGGCTGAGGTGATCATGTGATTTGTGATTTCATGAGCTTAGGGTAGGTTATCTATATGTAGTATCAGGAAGTGGCTTGCAATGGGGGTCAGGGCCCTAAGCATCTGCTAGGGTAACTCATTGTAAGTTGTTTAATAAGTGAAAACATTTACACTAAATGGGGATTAAAATGAACCTAATAAGATAATTTTATGTTCTTGGCCATACCTCGAGTACTAGTATAGACTAGGAAGGGAGTAGAGAGAATGCATGGTTATGACCTTGCATTATGTAGTATACCTTCTCAGTACGAGAGGATACTAGTGGCTACATAGGAATCCCTAGGGGGCTAGGGTCTATTGAAAGACTACTAGGGTAACTCTTGCGTGATTCGTGCGATGACACTTTCTCGCTTACATAGTAGATTTCCTACATGTCTTTGTTGTGCCTCTATGTTGGAACCTTTGAGTTAGTGTACTTTTAGGATTCTTGGACTTCGAGAGTGTTTGTGTTATGTGATTTGATATCCTTTTTGGGACTTGAGATTATCTCCTTAGCATAGTGGGAGTGGGCCATTTAGGGTCCACGTGGTTGGGTGGTAGTGATTTTTCACTCTTACCATTTGAGATTCATCCATAGTCACTGTGGTTGGAGCATTCTTTTTTTTCAATTACCTTCATTCTATTCATGGATCATTATGATGGATTTTATTTACTAGTATGTTTCTTTATATTGATGATTAGCATGTGATAGATGATGTTATCTACATTTTAGGATCACCTTATGCATTATTCTTGCATGTTAGATTTCTTCATGTGTATGTTGTAGCATGTTAGATTTCTTTATGCATATGTTGTAGCATGTTTAGGAGTGATGTCCCTATTACTATAGTACTGATAATCTCTTTGGTGGCCTGGGATGTTATTCGTGGGGGATGGCTAGGGCTCACGATGGTCTAATGATGCTATTGATGGTTGGGAGGAACTGTACACTTAGTTAGATGTGTTTTATGATGGATGGATGTATCATGTATGTTATTGGTTTCATTTACTTTATTGCACTTGTATCATGGTTGATGAGGATGATGTATCTTTATTTTTACATATGTTTAATCTTTTAAACTTTTCATACCTTGTGACATGTACAGTGGATGATTGAGCATTCTAAATTTAATTGCCAAGAGACACTCAAAACAAATGTACATTATGGAAATTGGACTTTTTAATTATTCTTTCATGTGGATGTGGTGGTTGATAGACTTAGTATTAGTTAGATTAAATGTGACTCAACGTCTTGCGGTCCTTAAGGAATGTAACTTGTTATGCATGCTTTTAGTTGAATGTATGTTATTGCTTCCTATACTATGTGTTTGATATGAATGGTTTATTTTTCTTGTTTAATTTTTTTTTTTTGTGTCAAACTTAGTAAAACTTTAGGTTAATTCTTTTGGATCCCTTGGTGGGGTGTTACATTTCAAGTTGATGTAGTCCTTCAAAATCAAAATTTGGGGAGATTTATTGGTTTCATTGCTTTCATCATTTTGTTTTGAGATATGCAATCAGAAGTTCAAAAAATATTTAGATCCAAAATTTCTTGAGTGAAACTATATCTTCCTCTACACATCTTAAGGTAAGTCATTTATATTTTATTTCCTTTCATATTATTACACTATATTTACATCTTAATTGGGCTAATTGTCCTTACATAGCATCTAGATTTACATTGTTTAAGCAATTAGTCCAATTTCACATTCATGTTATCCTATCAAAGAGCCAAAGAGATTATTTCCTTGTATTGTATTCCCCTATAATCTGGATTTAGTATTATCACCCTTCATCTCTTGGGTCCTAGCTAATCTAATTTGGCTTAGAAGTGGAATCATATTTAAAAATTTCCCTCTTTCCCTTTGACATTGCAATTGAATATCTTAGTGTCGTCATAAAGTTCAAGTCTACACCCTATTTAAAGTGCTTCCATTTTACCACTAAACATTTTGTTGAAGCCAACCTTCTTACCCTCTTCTTGAAGTTATATTTTGGTAATCTCTCTTCTTTGGCCTTAGCTTCACCAACTAAACATTTTAGTGAACCTGACATCCTACCCACTTCTCTAGGAGCTAGATTTTTCTCTCTTGAAATCTCTCTTATTTCACATTATCTCTCTTTGTATTATTTTTATTTATCTTTATCTACTTTATATGCTATTTTTTAATTGATGGTATTTAGATCTTCTTTTGCATTATTTTCATATATTTACATTTTGAAAATACAAATTTGTTGCATCTACTTCATTTTTAGATTCCATTTCCATTAAATGGAATTTTTGTCTTTATTTTCAAGTTATCTTCATGGTCTTTAAGATATTCCATTTTATACATATGATGATACTTCGATATGTTCTTTTAGCAAGGTTCATCTTCCTAAAGATTATGTTGATAAACCTTTGGATGATAATAAAAATATATGGGATGAACCCTTAGTTAAGGACATGGATTATTTCATTCCTTATGAGGCCACTTTTAATAAATTTGATGATAGTATTATTACTCCTTATGATCAGCCTAGTCTTTCTATGCATCCTATTCACATTCCTTATATGAGTGAGGTTTTGATGAGTTATGATTTTCCTTCTCCTAAGAATATCTTAGTGATAGAGGACCATACATTTGATGCTCCTTCTTCTTCTTCTTATGACATATCTTACTTCAATCTAGGTATTATTGAAAAAAAAGATGATCTTTACGACCTTATTTTTATCAATTCAAAATTAGATCTTAAGAATCCTAACTCTATGAGTAGTTTCTCAACTCTTAAAGATTGGGAAAAAACTAGACTTCACAATAAAATTCTCTATCTTTGACTTTGTTCATCCAACACTTTATTTGGTGACTATATGCATATTGAGTGCTTCTCTTTAGATTTCCATCTTTAGAATTAAACCTAAGAGATCTTCTTTATCTATACTTAATCCTTCTTTTAAATTAATTTCCTATGTTATGTTTCATATGACTTATAATATTAAATCCAGTATATTTTTTATGATCATGTTACCAAACACATCCACATCCATACGATGTTGATCCTAGCTATGAGACATTGTTAGCCTAGATTTTAGGGGCTCGTTGTCCTACTTTGTGAGTAACATAATAGTCATTTCCTTTGTCTCCCTACTTGGGGGCAAGGCCCTATTTTCTCTTTCTATCTATATCAATGGATAAATTTTCTCCCTTTTTCATTTATTTTCCTTTTATACGATGACATGTTTTCTTGTATTCATTTATTGTGATTACTTGTGGACTAATATCCCAAGTGAACTCTTATGTTTTCTTGAAATCACATGTCTAGTATAAATTGAAATTACTTACAAAGGTATAATGTGATTCTTCTTCTCTTCTCTTTTCCAATATCCTTTATGAAATTTCATTCTCTTATAATTTGATGTTTCATCTTCCATGAATTTTGTGTGGTTATTTGTGGATTAGCATCCTAACTAAAATTTTATGTTTTTAAGTGTGTCTTTATTATAAATAATCTCTCATTTAGGGCTAATATTGCATTTTTGTTTCTTTTTCTTCTCTCAAGGGTTTTTTAACCCTTTGTTATTAATTTCATGATAACTAAGTGAAGATAACATGGTATCCTTCATCCTTTCATTCATCTATAGATTGCATTATTTTATTGTACATTTTTATCTTTGGCTATGAAATGCTTTGTTACATGTAGGGTTGTGTGTCTATTTACTATAAAATATCCTTTTATACCTTGGATTCTAATGTTTCTCATTCAATAATCATCTATATTTTACTTCATAAGTGATATATTTTCTACCATTTTATGTTTAGAGTTAGGTATCCTATCACATATCTTACTTTAATCATCTATGGTATTGCATTTTTATATAATACTTCTTCTTGGATATGGCATGTTTGTGTTTTGTGCACAACTATCACTTCTTTCTTACAATTCATCTTTATATCTTATGAGCTTTTTTTATATAATCCTATCATAGATTTAATTTCTTCTCTCACGCTTGGCGAGAAAGGTTCTTTTGTACAAACTTGATCTCTCTCATTTTCTAAGGATCAACTTTCCTTAGTAAAATGACATTTTTTAATTAGGCAACATTTTTTTCTTATGAGGAAAGGTGTCTCAATCATGACTCTCTCTTATAAAAGAGGTGCATGTCCTTTATCATAACCTCTTCTTTATTTCAAAAACTATGTTCATTATAAAAATTTACCCTTACTAAATCTTGTCATCCTTCTTCTGAAGGTCGCTATTTTTTAACTATATAGGGGGATAAATATGTGCATCCTTCCTTTTTCTTGGAATTTGTATATTTTTCACAACACTCCTCTTGAAGGTATATGTCTTGTAAACAAGATCTCTTCCATTCAAGGGTCTCTTCTCATTTGTGACATATTATTTCATAATTTATCTATTTCCTTAGCTTATAAGAGTTCACAAATTTTCCTAGGTTTATCACATACAATGTTAATAAAGTATATCTCCTTGTTGATAAAAGTATTTATCCTTGATTCTCTTCCTTATGTTGTCTATGGCTACATATTCATCCTAAGGAGCCTTGGGGCATATATAAACCATCTTTGGACATAGCTTCCATGAAATGCAAACATGGATTCTGAGTATGACTTGGAGTACTTTATCCTTGGTTAGTAGGTATGATTTCTAGGAAACTCTCAAATCCATGCATTGACACTTCTCTCTTTTGAACAAAAGCACATATGCTAAATCCTCTACATGTATTGGTGAAACTTCTCCATCCAGAGGACATACAGTTTTTATTTTATTTTGCTAAATCCCTCCAAGGGTAATGTAGACACCTTTACACTCTATGGTGATACTAGGAAATTAATCCATTGGTGGACACACATACAGACACATGTATGTATAAGCTACCAGTGTCCACACATGATTGACTACTAGGCACACAAACATGTTAGATCATTCAATCCTAGTTTTTGGTTTTAGAATTGACTATTAGGTACACAAATGTGTTAGACCATTCAATCCTTCCTAATTGTGATTCATGGTAAGAAACACAATCCTTACTAATCAGTTACTCCTCTCTTCATGGTTTCTTGTTGGTAGGACATAACCATGAGGGATGCAGTCCTTTGTGGTGCTCTTGCCTTTCCTATATGGCCTCTTATGTTTTTGAATAGCCTTCCAAATATGATATTAGTGAGTGAGACATTTTCTTAGCTAAGGTATTTTTCACTATTTGATTTGGACTTTATAATGTACCCTTTTCATATCTTTTTGGCTTTGTTTTCCTTTCATTTTATTTGGTTTTCTTTTTTTGTATTTATGGATCCTAGGTGTGGGGGCTTATGTCCTTAATCTTAGTGATGTTCTAGCTCAATGTAAGATTGTCTCTCTCTCTTCCTTCCTTTACAAAGAGTATGACTTTCCTCCTAGTCCCACCAAAGTGTGGGCTAAATGTGTTAGCATAAATGATGATGGTATTCCTTTGTGGGAGTAGCCTAAGAATTAAATGTGGAGATTGGTAGCATGATTGATATATTGCATTCATGATTGTGTTTATGATTGAAGAAAAAATAGTATGGTTTATGTTAAGACTACCAAAGTAGTAGACATAGATTAAGGTTGTACAGATAGGGATTTAATGATGAAGCAAAGTGCAGTTAAGGATATGTTCTAAATTGTGTCTTGATGGTGAGGTTAAGTGCACATGAAGTAATTTAAAGACATACAAAAGATATCCTTGATTTACCAAAAGCATTAGTGGGAGAAAGTACCTAATAAGTAGTTTCCGATTATTGGATTGTATCTCCTAATAGAGATAGAATCGGGATATACAAATTTGTATAGTGACAAAGTATAGTCTAATGATAAAATTAGCGAATGTGCAAGGTAAAGATTCACACATTTGATAAGTTGTAAAGACTATAAGCCAATGATGTTGTGTAATTGTAAAATAATTAATTATCTTAATGTGGTCCTATTATAATAAATTTGGACAACCTCAAGGCTGACTCAAGGAATTTTTTTGAGGACATGGTATAAATTAAGGATATTACTTTTGGCTTAGTGTGTGATGCAAGCATTATGATTGAGAAGGTGCGAACAAGAGTAGAGTATTTGGTAAATATGGGTAAGGAATCCAAGGGAATATTAGATGTGAAGTTGGCAATCTAGTATCAAGATCAAAAGAAGAACAACAATCTGGTTGATAGGATAGAGGAAGAGAAGTACAAGTATAGTTCATTACTATTATTTTAAAAGGAATAATTCAGAGATCAGTTGGATACTTTGTTGATTGGTCTTGCCCATGAAGCTATTTGGATAGTGGATCCATCTACCTTCTACAATTCCTAATAGGTTTGGAACAACTACTAATAGCGTTGGAATCTCCTAACAAGGATTCAAAGTCTCCTAACAGGGATAGATATGTACTAAATGTTTTTATTGACTCCTAACAAGGTGCATCCTCTAACAAGGAATGTTTATATTAGTACATCATTTTATAGGTACCATCCCCATTGGGGTTTTCCCTTTGATCAAGGGTTTCCCTAGTTAACATATCTAGTGTTATTATGTATGAGTATCTTTTTATGGTTGATGATTCTATTACTCATATGGTTAAGGATTAATAATGTTGATAATTGTTATAATATTTGGATAACTGATTCAACCACCCACCACCACCAGTTGCAAGACTCTTGGTACACCAATGGTAACTAGTGACAAGTTATCTAGCAAAAATGAGACACCTACAATTGACTAGAAAAAGTATAGATCACTGATTGGAGGTTTGCAATATCAAACAAACACTAGAAAAAATATAGAGAATATACTTGGGATTGTATAGCCAGATTTCAAGATGATCATAAAGAGCATAATTATGTAGGAGTAAAGAGGATATTTACATATTTAAAGGGAACACCTAATTATGGTTTATGATATGATAGATCAAGTGATTTCACTTTGTGTGCTTATATTGATGCAGATTAGGCTATCAATATGGATGATAGAGAAAGAAACAATGCTGGAGCATTCTTAGAGGAAGATTAAGTTTCTTGGCTGAGAAAGAAACAAGATTGTATTTCATAGAGTATAGCTAAAGTAGAGTATGTAACAACTTCAAATAATTGTTATTAGATGATGTGGATGAAGGAGATGCTGAAGGATA
Source organism: Cupressus sempervirens (assembly GCA_028749045.1). Classification (NCBI taxonomy): domain Eukaryota; kingdom Viridiplantae; phylum Streptophyta; class Pinopsida; order Cupressales; family Cupressaceae; genus Cupressus; species Cupressus sempervirens. Next base: position 400,422,142 of record CM053785.1, on the reverse strand, counting down.
TTTGGATAGAATTTTTAGATCCTACTATCATACATTGTGATAAAACAAGTATAGTAAGTATCTCTAAGAATCCTATATTGAATTCTAAGACTAAGCATGTATCTATTAAGTATCATGTTTTCAAAGAGAATGTTGTAGAGAAAGAAATCAGACTAGAGCATGTAAGTACAAAATATCAGATTGTAGATATCTTTATGAAGCCTTTTTCTAAAGATACATTTGTGTACTTAAGAGGTATACTTGGGGTTATGCCCCTTCCTACATTTGAGCAGATGATGCAGAGATTGCATCAGTCCAATGGTACAAAGAACTATTATTTGACTAGACTGAAAGTTGATGCTTCCTATAGGGGGGAGTATCTATGATAAGAAGAGTCATGTAGGACTCTTGGTAGCTGGCTTAGAATAGTATATTTGGACACTTGAGCTATTTGAAGACTTAGAGTAGATGACTCATATAATTCAAAGCTTTTATCATTGATTTCAATTAGGGGGAATATGCATGAAAATCATCTCCTAAGTATGTATGGGGAAGAAATTGACTAATGGGGGAGAGATTGAGATGTCTGTGTATAGTGTTTCAATGGGGAGAAGTTTAGAGTTGTTTAATGTGTGAAAAAATGATTTTGATCCTAAAGAAAGAGTTGTAGAATAAAATAGTCTTCTAGAGGATTTTAGATTTTATTGATGAAAAGGATTTGGAAAGATGAGAACAATAATCGTTGTAGTAGAGTATTGATTTAGTATTCTTGGAACTTAGATATTTTCCACCTATGTTTCCATTAATGCCAAAAGGGGAGATTGTTAGCATGAATGCTGATGGTATTCCTTTGGGGGAATATCCTAAGAATTACATGTGGAGATTACTAGCATGATTGATATGTTGCATTAATGACTTTATTTTTCATTGATCACAACATATTATAGTTTATGTTAAGACAAGCAGAGTATCAGACATCGATTGACGTTATATGGATAGAGGTTTGATGATTAAGTGAAGAATAGTTATTGAAATGCTCTACATTGTCTCCTAATGACAAGATTAAATGCACATGAAGTAAATCAAAGATGTACAAAAGATATGCTTCATTTATAGAAAGAAGTTCGGAGACAAGGTACCCATTAAGAAGTTTTTGATGATTGGAATGTATCTCAGAACAAAGAGATAATCTAGATATGTAAAGTTGTATAGTGATAGAGGATAGTGTAATGATAACTTCATTGAGTGCACAAGGTCTAGAGTTCGACATCTAAGAAGTTGTAAAGATTGTGAGCCTGTAGTGTTGTGCAATTAAAAAATAATTAATTATCTTAATGTGGTCCTATTATAATTAATTACACAAGCCTCAAGCTAAATCAAGGAATTATTTTGAGGACATAGTATAAAGGAAAGATATTTTCCTTTTCGTAAAGTGTGTGATGCAAGCATTGTGGTTGAGAAATTGCAAATAAGGGAAGAGTATCCAATAAATGCGATTAAGGAATCCAAGGGATTATTGGGTGCAAAGTTGGTGATTTAGTATTGAGACTAGAAGAAGAAGAAAAGAAGTCTAATTGATAGGACAAAGGAAGAGAATGTACAAATATAATTCATTTATATTATTTTTCAGGGAATAAGGAAGAGATCATTTTAATAATGGGTTCTTTGGTCTTGCCCCTGTAGCTATTTGCATAGTGGGTCAATCTTCCTTCTACAACTCCTAATAGGGTCAGCACAACTTCTAACAGGGTTAGAATCTCATAAAAGGAATTCAAATTCTCCTCATAGAGAATAATGTATATTGAATGTTTCTATTGACTCCTAATAGGTTCCATCCTCCAACAAGGAATATAATTTTTGTACATCATTTTGTGGGTGCCATCCCCACTAGGGTTTTGTCTCTGATCAAGGATTTCCCTAGTTAACATATCTAGCATTATTTTATATAAGTATCTTTTTATGGTTGTTGATTATATTTCTCACATACATAAGGATTAATAATGTTGATAATTGTTATAATAGTTTGATAACTGATTCAGCCCCCCCCACCATCTGAGTTATATTGGTTGACTTTATATTGTAATAAAATGTGCCATCTTAAAATAGACACAATTCATTTTGAGGCCTTTTAGCCCTCCTTAGTGTGGTTTTAGTCTCTTTTTCTCCTCTCCTCTTACATTTGGTGCTCCATCATCTCTTTCTTCCTAACATGGTATTCTAGGTACCGTCTTGAAACCCTTTTGATGATAGCTTTTGTTCTATCTATTATCTTCTAGTTTCATCTACATCAAATTTGGGAGCTTTTTGTGGGCTTTGTGACCTATCCACTAGGATAGCTAGGTTGACCTAGACTATGCTAACTTGGACTAGGTTGATCCATGTCAACTTAGTCTGAGATAGGTCACCCCAAGTCGATCTAGTCCCTAGTTATCAAAAAGTACAAGACCTGAAAGTTCTCAAGTTTACTTATTTTAAATATTTACTTCCCCAGTTGGCTTAACTTTTTTCCCACCAAAAAACTTGTATATAAAAGGAGGCTTTAGGAATTCATTTTAATATTTTATTCTCAACTTATCTTCTCTTAATCAAGGAATCATTCATGGTATTCTTCAAGAAAGCATCTTTAAGCACTTAAGTCTAAAGCATCTCCTCTTGCATCAAGCTTCTTCCTTTAAGGTGGTAGTGGAGTATCTCTCTATGGAGAATATCCATCATTACAATACATTCAAGTTATTCTACAATTCATCCATGACATGTCACATACATTTTCATACCTGAGGTTTTGGCTTCTTTGATTTCCTTATGGTTTCTTTGAATCAAGGCTATTACACTTACATACTTGACCACATATCAAAGACAATTGCATCTTCAAAGGTAATTATATCTTTTACTTGATAGTATCCAAGTCTATTACATGCATGCATTTCCTTTACATTTACATTTCTCAATTATTGTCAATTCCTTAACCTAGGACTTAACCAAGGAAAGACCTCATTAGAACCCAACCCCCAAACTATTCTTTTTTGTGTTGATTTATAGGTTGGGAGAGAAAAGGATAAAAAATCTGGGACCTACAAGCTTTCTAGATTCATCAGTTTCAAAGAAGCATACTATATCAACTTGGTTGTAGGATGTATTTCCAAGTTGACTTAGTCTTTCGATCTTAGATTTTAAGGATGCATATTTTTTTTGTTCCTTTTTCATCTGATTTAAAGATTCACATTTGAAAGTTCAAAAAATATTCTTGCATACAAAATTTCTTGAGAGAAACTACATCTTCCTCTACACATTTCAAGGTTAGTCATTTATCTTTTATTTCTTTTCCTATCTTTACCCTAGATTTATATCATAATTGGTATAACTATCTTTACATAGCATCTAGATTTACATTTTTAAATAAATTATTTCAATTTCATATTCATGTTATCCTATCAAAGAGTCAAAGAACACATTTCCTTGTATTGTATTCTCAAGTAAAAGCACAAACCTATCGCACCTTCTTGTAAAGGAAAAGGCTAACAAAAGTATAACTGTTCACCTGCAATGTCATAAAATTGGTATTATTATTTTGAACTTGGAAATGATGTAAACAAATGAAATGTGTAGAGATGGATGAAGTTTAGGATTATAATTTTTAATGATTATTTGGAATAAGAATTTATATTTTTTTCCTAATTTTTATAAATAATTTTTTAGGTACTGAAAAAATGTCAAAAATTAGGGGTTTAGTTATATATAACATATTTCCCTTTGATCTCAAACTATGTTATAGATAACATATATATTAGAACAATCAAGAATAAAAATTGGCTTTAGATCTATATTTTTTCATTTATAAGGATTGAAATCTCAGCTCATGTTAAACCAATAGTTTTCATCTCCCACCACATTTTTCAAAACAAATCTATTCTAACCAAGAGAAAATTATACATTCTAGAAGAGGACTCTCTCCTCTATAATGTCATAATTTTAAGAATTTTTTCATATGATCTAATATCTTTTTGTTCTCAAAACTGACATATTTTTTAGTGTTAAAATATATGGTTGTAGAATTTTTTAATTACAATATACTATATCTAATTGAAACACTATAAACTCTATATGAGAATATTCTTGAATCCGAGCTCAATAAAATGGCATTTACATATTATTAAAAAAATTCATAAAAAAATAGTAAGAGTTATTGAAATGTAAGTTTTCTCAACTAATTTTATTTCTTTAGTAATTGGATACAAACTAGTATAAAATATGCATTTAATAGACATTTCCAATTGGAAAAGTGTGAGACCATATATAACTTAGCTAAAATGAATTTATCTAGACCATATGTTTAAAAAAATATATTTTTAGATAGAAATACTCAAATTCAGTCATTCTAATAGGTTAGCTTGAAAGGTTAGACAACTTTGTACTTTTACCCTCCCCCTATAGTCCGTATTTAGTATTATCATCCTTCCTTTTTTCGGGTCCTAGCTAATCTAATTTGGCTTATAAGTGGAATCATATTTGGAAATTTCTCTCTTTCCCTTTCACATTGAAATTAAATGGCTTAATGTCCCTATAAAGTGGAATTTTAAATCCTCTTTAAAGTGCTTCCATTTTATCACAAAATAATTAGTATATTTTTCAATGATCTGATGTTTATGTTGCTGATCTTAAGAGACCACAAATCATTTTTTTTGTCTCATGTATTGTAAACTTTGGTTGTTAGTATGATACTATAACTTTGTTGTAAATTTTTACCTTATATATAATATTAAAATATGTATATATTATATACATTTCCTATCTAGTTTAAGGTTTGGATCTGATTTAAAGGTTTCATTCCTTTGGTATGTTCAAGAAAAACAAATTTGATGTAGATTCATCAGTCACAAGTGATCCATGAGCATATTGGGTTTCTTTTCTATTCTGCTTGTCTCTTCTTTTCCTTAGTTCCAGTGTTGGTTGAGTTTGAGTGTGTGTCGAGTGCCAATCTTTGTCAAGTGCTATTTTGGCCAATCATATTCATTGGTCATTCTTCCTAATGCTCAGTCATGTCCAAGTCCTTTAGCCAAGTTTCTTCATGAATTGGTTCTTTTGTGAGATGACTTGTTCATTTTTTTAAAGTTGTGCATTTAATGTAAAGATCATGCATTGGGATGTGTGCAAACCATTATGTGGTTGACCTTCTCTATATGGTGATCTAGAACCTTCTATAAGCCATTTTGACATGTATAAGTACAAAGAGTCTAGATATAGGTTTGATGGGGGACAATAGGTAAAACAATTATAGAATTTAGTGTTAGCTTGGGGTTGTCGTTGCACCAAAAGACCAATCTATCAATTCCTAATAAAGTCACTCAACTTATAGTTAACAAGAGGAAATTAAGCCCTTGTTACAAATCTTGAGTGGAGCACTAAATAAATTCCAAACAATCTCCCCCTCAGCATTACCCAAGGGTTTGATTTGAAATTGTGACCAAGCTCTGATACCACTTGTTAGAGTGGGGTTGTTGTTGCACCAAAAGACAGATTTCTCAATCCTTGATACAACCACTCAACTTATAGTATATAGGAGATAGTTAATCCCTTGTCATAAATCCCAAGGGGACCACTGAAGAAATTTCCAATAATTAGTGAGCTAGAGTCTAGATATCTAATATTAAATGTATCATGTTAGATGAATTTTGATATATATTTGATCATTGTATTGGCCATAACTAAGAAGGCCTCACAGTTGGGCACATTTGTTGATCATTTGATGAATCAGTAAGATATTGTTGTTTTGTCTCTCTCCTTCTTCTTGTTCTCTGTACTTTGCCTCCATTGTGTATACTAAAAATGGTGACTTGATAATTAGAAACATATATTTATATTCAAAATATATTCTAATAGATTGCAAAAATTTGATTACATTTAACCTAAAAATGTTTCAAAAAAAATCAATAATGCAAAGGGATTTTGTTGGTTTGGGCTCGTCTCATCACATGTGAAATTAAATTTACAAGAATTTTTTCTAAAGTTTAAGTATTTCAAGCTTGGTATTGAAGAAGAAAACAACTTTGGTAGTGAACAAAAATTAATTAATTGAAATAAATGAAAATTTTACTATTTATACATTATTCAAATAATACCCATATACAATGCAAACATGTAACAAGAGAATAGGTTTACGAAATGAAGCCTACAAAAATTTAATTTCTATTTAAGGGAATATAATTACTTACCATTATTGTACATTTTCAATGATTCCTCTATGTAGTGGAGTTTTTAAAGTTCTCTCTAGAGGAAGTTTACACCAAAAACATTGTGTTATTGATGTCTTCTTTGTTGTTGTATCTTTTTGGTTGGCTATTTGATGGGTTCTTATCTTCTTATAAGAAATGTTTTGGGTCTCATTAATATTTTCTTTTTCCTTAATCCAAAATAATTATAGACTAGGAATATTGGCATAGAAAATTTGACTTTAGGAGTTTGGTAGTTAGCTTGTGGCTAAGATGCATTAGCAACCAAAACCTTAGATTGATCTAGAGTGGACTCACTAGATACTAAAATCTTAGACAAAGCATCGGTCATAATCTCCTTTATTCTAGGTAGAGCTAAGGCATCCAATATAGAAATACTTATAGGGGTCTTCTTCATTTGATCCACAATGTTGAATGAACCCAAACTCACCCTTGGTTGCCCTTTACTAAGAGAACCATCTACTTATGTTGGCAATGATATTGTTTTTATCTTTATAGGTTGCTTAGCTAGAAAAGGCTGATCCTTAGACAACGTATGAACATTCTTATCCTTTGGAACCATAGAAGGGGCCGATTTCCTTATAAAAGTTATCTACTCTACTACAATGGCTCTCTTCTTGGATCTAGTGTTTCCTGAGATAGGGGTGTAATTGAGATTATTCACAATTAGTGAGCTCATCCCAACAAATTCTCTGTTTTGCCAATTTACAAAAGTTGTATCATGCACATTTTGTTGACTTGGAACAATCAATTTCTCTTGGTGTACTTCAACATCTAAGATTACATTATACTAAGCTATCACACTATCTTGCACCATTAGAGCTTTCTCTTGTATCCCTCTTTGAAATGAATTCTAATCATGTTGTTGACCACATGGGTAGCACCATTGGTAATCCTAAACCATATTCTTGGTTATAGGCACTAACTTCTTAGAAGTTCTAGGTATGTTTAGATTGTAAGGTTGTCTAGCTTTAACATTGTAGTTCCTTCCTTGACCTTGCTAACCTACTAGGTAAGAGGGTTTATTAGGTGGGAAAGGAGCATGCTGAAAATGTTACTTCCTAAGGCTAACCAACTCATTCCCAAGGTTTTGAAAATATTTATGAATTTTTTGACTCTTTTCCTTAATCTCCCTTAACTCTTGAGATTGATTTGATGCTTTTGGGGCTATGTTAGCACCCTAGGTTGGGAGTGCTAGGATATGAGGAATAGTTAACAAGCCTAGGGTTACTTCAAGAATTCATTGTAATTCTTGAAAAAATGGAATAGGAGACCTTGGAGCTATCTTTCTAGCTTGATTGAGGCTATTTTCATCTCTTATGGCAATATCAAAAGCTACAGGTAAGGTATTCACACCCATAGACTAAATCATGATTGAAATGTCAATGTTAAGGGCTCTGAGGTATTATAAGAATGAATGTTGATTAGAGGGCCTTAGAATTGCTGGGATTCTATTCTACATCCTTTGAAAATATGAAATTAAAGTCCATCATGTACTCATGGGGTGCCCTCTTAATGGTAGTTAGGTGCTTAACTAGAGAAAGATGGTCAGATGTATCTTCAAACTATGTAGTCAAGGTTGTTCCTAACTCATTCCATTACGATATAGAATTAACTATTAACCCCCTAAACTATTGAAGGGTCTTTCCCTTAGGTGATGCTACTAATAACCTTAGAGCCACATTATCCGAGGTAACATGGTGAAGAACACAAATGGATGAAATGTCTCTTATATGCTAAATAGGAGAAGTTTGATCTTCCTGAGTAAAAATAGGTAAGCTTTTAAGGGTGACAACTGAGATATCATCATGCTACTATAAATTTAGTGGCTTGCCTTGATTAAAGGCCACAAAAGGATGATTTCATGCCATAGGAGGGTTCAAAGGTACTTGAACTACTTTGGAGGTGGTAGTGGTGGATTGGGAGGTAATGTATATGATGGGAATGATTGGAAGTAGTAACATGTGATGCAATAGGCTTAGTATCCATTGGTGTCCAAGAATTTCTTTTTGGAGGTGATAACTCTCTAGGTACAAAAGCGCCCTTACTCTGCCTAGTTTGGTTCTTTCTCATATGCTAAAAATTTTGATTTGTAGAAAACCACAAAGAGAGGTGCCAAGTATGATAATAGTCACTATTAAAACATGTCATTACTGGTCACACTAAACAACAAGACTATATGCGACCCCTTACTCAAAATGAAAGCTTAAGAGTATCCCACTAGACATGGTAAAAAATGTTCTCACAAAAGCTTGCACCCTTTCTTGAAGCTTAACCTAAAGTCAACCTTGTGAAACATGGAAACAATCACCAAGATGTGGGACTTGAACTATGAGATTGAGTCTTTGGAAAATGTTAGCTTTCTTACAATCTAGATGCCCCTACACTACCACTTGAGAGGAAAAGGGAGAGAGAATGAAGAAATTAAATGTAGAAAGGGAAAGGTAGGTGATGCACCAAGATAGAACTATGGTTACAACTTAGCTTACAACTGTATGAAATATTAGTGAAACACTCAAATACAAAGATCTAGACTCTAATCCACCTTCAAAGAGCTCACATGTGAGTTTGGAATTGATAAAATACTAAAAGAAAGGATAAACTTGCTAGCATGAATGCTGATGATACTACATTGGGGGAGTATCCTAAGCATTGGAGAGTATTGTTATGTTGCATTCATGACTGCATTTATCATTGATTTCAACATAGCAGTAATTTTTTAAAGACTGGATGAATAGCAGTCAGTAATATAATGATGTGTAGAAGCTAAGGAAGTTTTAGATGATGTGCACTGGAGGGAATCTTCCTAAGTTTTTCCTGATGATGTAGTTAATTGGACTAAGTCTAAGTCAATGGTATATGAAAGTTACAATTGATTTACTAGAAGCAGTGTAGAAATAGATGATTGGAAAATAGAGGTTTGATGATCTATCACTATCTTTCATCTGTGATGTAATGAAGAGATGCGTAGTTACATAATGATAGAGGAAAATTGTGTGATGGCACTAGCATGTGCACAAGACATGGTTTCCCATGTGTGAAGTTTTGTATAGATTGTGAGCTGACAATGCTATTGTAATTGTGAATTAATTAATTATTTGAATTTAATTACTTGAGAAAGAATTGATAGTGATTCAATGAATTATTATGAAGATATGGTCTAAAGGAAAGTTATTTTCCTTATTTTTTAAGAAGAACTAGAATGAGAGGACCAAGTGGGATGCATAGTATTAGTGTGCAGTGTGAGAAGGCGCATAATGCTTACTGAATGTATCTAAGTGATCTAATGGATCATTGGATGCATAGTACAAGATTTGCTAACAAGATTTGAAGGATCAAAAGTTTGGTTGATAGGATAGAGATAGAGGAAGGAAGTACATTTCAATTCTATTATTCTACAAGGAATAATACAAAGATCATTTGGATAGTGGGTTCTTTGATCTTAAGCTTGAAGCTATTTGGGAAGTGGGTCTAGCTATCTTCCACAACTCCTAACAAGGTTGAAATCTCATAAGAAGGATTCAAAGTCTCCTAACAGGAACTCATATGTACTATGGTCTATTATCTAACAAGAAATATTTATATTAGTACATCATCTTGTGGGTACCATCTCCACTAGGGTTTTCCCTCTAATCAAGGGTTTCCCTAGTTAACATATCTGGTGTTAATTATGTATGAGTATCTTGTTGTGGTTTCATTTTATATTAATCACATGGTTAAGTTTCTTGAAGGTTAATTTGTGTGATGATAGTTAGATAACTAATTCACCCCCCTATTAGTTATATCAGTGGACTATATATGCTAACAATTGGCAGCAAAGCTTCATTTACTTGCAGATGAGGCTTAAGAGCTTTGTGAGATCAATGGAGAACAAGTTCAGAAAAGACAGTCCAACATTTTATGGGGTGAACTATGATATTTTGAAGGAGAAGATGAAGACTCATATGTTTTGCATGGGTCTAAGCTATTAGATCTTGTCAAAGAGTGAGAAGACAATTGTGGATGAAAACAATATTGAGTAATGCAATGAAGCATAAATGATTTAGTTTGGAGAATTAGCCAGAGTTGAGACAACTTTTAGTGCTCTAAAAATTCAACCTAATCTATCAAGAAGTGAAAATGCAAGAGGAGACTTTACCGGTAGTAGTAGATTTGAAGAAGCTAAGAAGATTGAAGAAGGAATGGCCCTTCTAATAAGAAGAGAGAAAGATGGTAAGAAAATATTTAAATGTTTGACTTGTGATGAATATGGTAATTATGCATCTAAATGTCCTAAAAGAGAGAAAAAGTTTAGAGGAAAATTTAAGCCTAGAAGAGTTAAGGATAGAAACTATTTATATGCTGATGAGGATGAAGAATCTGATGAAAGAGATTATAGTGAAAGTGATGATGAATTAGGATTTATGGCTATCAAGGAAGATGATCTTAATAGAGAGATTAGAGAAGAGAGAGCTCTAGTTACCCAAGTTGAGAAGAAATCAAATTGAATAACTGATAATGGATGTTCATATCACATCATTGGTGATATGATCAAATTTGTTAAATTCAAAAATCATGATGGAGGTATTGTTAGAGTTGGTAACAATGCATCCTATCATGTTACAAGGATTGGATCTATTACTCTTGATGGTAAGACTAACACTGGTGATGTTTACTTTGTTGATGGTTTGAAACATAAATTGTTAAGTGTTGGATAGTTGGGAGACAAGGAATATAAGTTGCATTTCATAGAAAAGACTTGCATTATTAAAGAGAAAGATATAAGATGATTGGTCCAAGAACTAGATCCAGAGGTAATGTATTTTAGTTGAATCCTACTGAAATAACATGTTTGGTTGCAAAGGTTGACAAGAATTTGTTATGGCATAGAAGGTTTTGTCATATAAACTTTGATAATATTGTGAAAGTTAGAAGTAAATTTTCAGTGAGAGATCTACCTAAGATCATTAAGCATACTAATGTTATCTATAAGGAATGTATTTTGGCTAAGTAGGAGAAAGTGTCTTTCCCTAGCAAGAAGTTCTCTACTATAGAGAAATTGGAGAATGTTCACACAAATCTGAGTGGTCCTGCAAGAACCAAAGGATTTTATGGAGAAAGGTATTTTATGAGTTTTGTTGAGGATTTCACTAGGGTGATGTGGTATTCAGAAATAAGATGAATGAACAAGAAGAGGTTGTAAAAAATAAGGCCATATTTGATAAGTAGGAGATAATTTTCATAGCAAGTCAAATTGTGATATTACTATCAAGATTTAACTGTGTGATTTTGAGTCAAACTCATTGACCCATGTTTCATGAGTAGTGGTTCAACATGAATCCATCTCTCATGAGAATAAATGGAACATTTAGCACTGATTGGATCTAGGTGATGCTCTTAGAGGTGAATCATCGAGACTTCCCAGGAGGTCACCCATCCTAGTACTACTCCAACTTGAGCGTGCTTTACTATGGATTTTCCTCCATGGTTAAACCCAAAGCTTATGGGGTTGCAAGTTTTGGGTTTAACCATGGAGGAAAATTCATAGTTAAGCACCCTTGAGTTGGAGTAGTATTGGGATGGGTGACCTCCCAAGAAGTCCTGATGCTTCACCCCTATGAGCATCACCTAGATCCAATGAGTGCTAAATGTTCTATTTTTTCTCATGATAGATGGATTCATGTTGAACCACTATTGATGAAACATGGGCCAATGAGCTTGACTCAAAATCACACAATTAAATCCTAATAGCAATATCACAAAGACCATATTTGTTTGCAAAGGTTACTCACGAGAAGAAGGCATAGATTATAAAGAAAAATATCCACCTATGGCAAGAATGGAAGAAGTAAGGATGTTCTTGGCTTATGTAGTAAGCAAGAATTTCAAGGTTTATTAGATGGATATCAAGTCAGCTTTTTTGAATGGAGAAGTTGGAGAAGAAGTCTACATTGAGCAACCTGATGGATTCCCTTTGATAGAAGAAAAAGAATTTGTACATGCAAACTAAAGAAATCATTGTATGGTCTAAAGAAAGCACGTAGAACCTACTATGCAAGGTTGGATAGGCATTTATCTAATCTTGGATTTATCAAAGGTAAAACAAATGGTAATTTGTATTTAAAAAAGATTGATGATGGGTTACATATAATTGTAATATTTGTGGATGACATAATCTTTGGAGGAAATGATAAAAAATGTGATAAGTCTACTAAAGAGATGAAAAATGAATTTGAAATGAGCATGATAGGAGAAATGAAGTTTTTCCTAGGATTGTGGATTGCACAGAACAAGGATTGGGTATTTATCTCACAAAACAAGTATTTGAAAAACTTGTTGAAAAGATTTGGTTTAGAAAGTTGCAAACCTATTGGTATACCGATGATAACTGGACACAAGTAATCAAGTAAAGATGAAACACCTACAGTTGAGTAGGAAAAGTATAGATCTATGATTTGAGGATTGTAATATTTGACTCACACTAGACCAGATATAGAAAATATAGTAGGGATTGTAGCAAGATTTCAAGCTTATCCTAAAGAGTATCATTATGTAGCAGTAAAGAGGATATTCATATGCTTAAATGGTACATTTGATTATAGAATTTCATATGATAGATCAAGTGATTTAACTTTGTGTGCATATACTAATGCATATTGAGAAGGTAGTATGGATGAAAGAAAGAGAACCAGTGGTGGAACATTCTTTCTTGGAGGAAGATTCATTTCTTGGTTGACCAAGAAACATGATTATATTTCTCAAAGTACAACTAAAGTAGAGTATGTTGTAGCAATAAATAATTGTAATCAAGTTATGTGGACGAAAAAAATGCTGGAGTATATTGGGATTGAGTTTACAGAGCTTGTTATCATTTACTATGATAACAAAAGTACAATTAATATTTCTAAGAATCTAGTATTGCATTCTAGGACAAAACACATATCCATTAAGTATCATGTTTTGTGAGAAAAGGAAGCTAAAAAGGAAATAAGGTTTGAGTATGTAAATAGTAAAGATCAAATTGTTGATATTTTTATGAAGCCTTTTCCTAAAGATACTTTTGAGTACCTAAGAGGTATGCTAGGGGTTATGCCCTTTCCTACTTTAGAGTAGATGATGTAAGTAGTGCATTAGTCTAGTGGTACGAATCTCTATGGTTAGACTGAACTAAATGTTGATGCTTATTGAATGGGGAGTATCTAGTATGTAGTGAGTCATGGAGGAATCTTGCTAATTGGTATTAAACAATGTCTTTGAACACTCAAGATGGTTGATGATTCATGAAGTTGATTAAAAATCAGTATGTAGCAACTAGCATTTTGATTGACACCTTCGACTTTGATGTCAATGGAGGAGAGATACACATTAAAAACATCTCGTAAGGCATGGGGGAGAATATATATGAGAAGAAATCCAAAGAAATGGAAGAGAGATATCACTTTAGGGAGATTTAGAAAGATTCATGTAATGATGTAGGAATATGCACCTGATGTATTGTGAGTTGTTTAGTGTGAACAATTGTTGCTGATCCTAAAGAAGAAGATGAACAAAGTAGTGTCCTAGAGAATTCCAAATTTGATTGATGAAGAGGATTTGAGAAAATGACAACAACAGAAACACCAATAGAGTACTATTTAGTATTCTTGGAACATACATGATTTTCATCTATATTGTCATCAATGCAAAAGGGGGAGATCGTTAGAATGAATGTTGATGATTCATTGAGGGAGTATCCTATCAATTCGAAAGTATTGATATGTTGCATTCATGACTGCATTTGTCATTGATGTCAATATAGTAGTAATTCTATTAAGATTGGAAGAATAATAGTCAATAATATTATGATGTGTAGAAGATGAGGAAGTTTTAGATGATGTGCAATGGAGAACATGTTCCTAAGGTTGTCTTGATGATGTGCTTAAGAAGACTAACTCTAATTCAATGGTGTACGAAAGTTACACTTGATTTACTGGAAGTAGTGCAAAAACAGAGCATTGGAAAAAAGAGTTCTGATGATCTATCACTATCTTTCATCTAAGTTGTAATGAACGGATGCATAGTTACATAGTGATAGAGGAAAATCGTGTGATGATGCTAGCATGTGCATAAGGCATGCTTCCACATGTGTGAAGTTTTTCATAGACTGTGAGTTGACAATGCTATTGTAATTGTGAATTAATTAATTATCTTATTATAATTAATTGAGAAAGCCTCAAGGCTAACTCAAAGAATTATTATGAAGATATGGAATAAGAAAAAGTTATTTTCCTTGTTCATTATGAAGAATTGGGATGTGAAGTATTAGTGCACAATGTGAGAAGGAGTAGAATGCTTATTGAATGTGTGTAAGCAATCCAAGGGATCATTGGATGTGTAGTATGAGATCTAGTTACAAGATCTGAAGGAGTAGAAGTTTCGTTGATAGGACAAAGATAGAGGAAGGAAGTACATTTCAGTTCTATTATTTTACAAGGAATAATACCTAGATCATTTGGATAGTGGGTTCTTTTATCATAACCTTGAAGCTATTTGTGTAGTGGGTCTAGCTATCTTCTACAGCTCCTAACAAGATTGGAATCTCCTAATAGGGACTCATATGTATTGAATTTTGTAATAGAATCCTAATAGGGTCTATTGTCTAACAAGGAATATTTATATTTAGTACATCATCTTGTGGGTACCATCACCACTGGGCTTTTCCCTCTGATCAAGGGCTTCTCTAGTTAACATATCTAGCGTTAATTGTGTATGGGTATCTTGTTATGGTTTCAATTTATATTATTTGCATGGTTAAGTTTTTTTAAGGTTAATGTTTGTGATGATAGTTGGATAATTGAATCCCCCCCACAATCTCAGTTATATCAGTGGACTATATATTCTTAGAAAACTTCACAACACAGTACTTCATTAATAAATTAAATATAACATGAAAATATTAGAAACTAGAAAGAAATATTTGGAAAAAAGAAAAGCTACATGCACTAATAATGAAGGGCTATAGGTGTTAAAAAATAGAGCCATTTGATTAATGGAAGGAAAAGGTTGTTGAGCATAATGTTGCTGCAAACTATAGACAGTGAAGAACTATCAAAAACCATGAAGACCCCACAAGACATATTAACCACTTCTTTTTAATAGTTTAGGCATAACTTTGATGTTTACATTGAGTTTGAACCCCAACTAGGTGGAGTTGAGTTGGAGAGGAGAACAATAACTGAGAATCAGGAAGAAAATTTGATCATGAAGCATGATCTAATGTTGGAAGTGACAGGCAGGGAAAAGAGAATTTTTTCCAGCCATAAAAGGGATCAAATCACCAAAGATGTGAGAATTACATGCATTAAAGAGGCATGGGGTGCATCAGCACCATGGATATAAGGCCCAAGAAGAAGTTGGGCATTAAAGAACTGACACTAATGGCATGTCAGCTACAAAAGACTGATTCATTCGCACTAGTAGAAAGCCACACCCACATCATGTAGGGTTGAGTGAAGAGGAAAATCTAATTTTCCTGAAATTGAATGTTGACCATCAATGAAGATCTATTCTTTGAAACCGATGGTCCAAATGTCATAAGAAATTTCCCCAATGAAAGATTAAGTCATAGCCAGTGATGTAGATCCTCTTTATCTAGTAGACAACTAAGATGCAATGAGGAGATCCTGAAGATGTGCTAGATCCAACAACTATTGTGAGATTCTACACTTCAGAGTCTTGCAGAGACTCCACATTGTGAAGTAATGTCAGAATGGAAACACTTGGTAGCATCTCGCACTTTTGTGGGATGAGAAGACCATCCCGTGAAAGCACATGGGCCATTGATGTGCTTTGTCATTTGGTAGAATGGATGGTGATATTTTAATCTTCCATTAAAGCTCTTCCATTGATCTATGCATGCATGTTGGGCTACCTAAAGCTGGAGATGTGACCCTCTACCATGTGACACAATTCTAGACTTTGAAGCCACATAGAGACTCCACGAGATGAAGAAACTTTAAAATGGCAACACTTGGCAATAGGTAAGACCACAAAGTTGGGTTGCAATTCTATAGAAGTTAATTCCATAGAATGAGACCTTTTGGAAATGAGTACTTGATTTGTTTAGAATTGGGTACTCAGTTTTGGAAAACTACAAAAGCCCAATTTTTGGTACTTTTTTGCTCTTTTTTACTATTTACAAAACGCGAGCTTGATTTTAGATAGATATGGGAGCCCATTTTCAAATTTCTACTAACCCCCTTGTTGCTCTTTTATGGTGTACCTAGTATTTAACTTTGTTTTCTACTATTTTATTTCATTCTTTTTAGTTTTACACTTTATAATTCTGTCAATTTATTTATTTTTTTCACTTTTAATATGTAAAATTGTAAATTTCTATTGTTAATAGTATTATCTTTAGATTATTGTATCTATTCATTTAAATAGTTTCGTATATTTTAATTTTAAAAATTTGTAGATTTTCATTTAAAAATTATTATGTTAGATGTTTCAATGTATATAATAAAAATTACAATGTTGAATGATTAGATAGATGTAAATTAGATTGTTTAAACATGTAATAACATTCAATATTTTATATTTATTTCAACTAAATTGTAATTAATTATAAATTAGTTTGTAAACCATATAAAAAAGAAAATAAAACCAACTATATTCCTAAGTCCAACCTCAACCTAACTATAATTATATAATAATTTAATCTAAATCCTTAACATAAAACTAAGAATTTAATGTGTAACACCCCACTAAGGGATCCAAACACAAAACTAAGTATTTCATGATTTTACTTATTGTATTGTACTTTGTTTCATGGATCAGAAAGGTATGATGTAAACTATTTTATTAATGTATATTCTTTCAGCCTTTCATACCCTATAGCATGCACAATGGATGATTGTGCATTCTTAATTAATGCCAAGTAGCATTTGGAACAAACGTATATTATTTAAATAGATTGAACTTGAAGTTATTCTTTCATGTGGATGTATTATTTATTTTACTTCTAGTATAATTATTTAAAAATTAAATGTGGCTCAACATCTTGCAATCCTTAAGGAATGTAATCTCTTATGTTTTCTTATGTATTATTGTATGTTATTGCTTACTTAGTAAAACTTTAGGTTATTTCTTTGGATCCCTTGGATGGGTGTTAAATAATGTGCTCCCTTACCTTAAAACCATATTTTCTTAATGAAACTACACACTAACCATAAACATAGTATTAACCTTGATGTAAAATCTCACTCTCACCAAAATTCTAAGCCTAAACCTAGTAATCATTAATAAACTTAATCCTAAATGTTGAACCCTAATTCTAATTGTAACGTCAAATCTTAAATGTAACACTTGATCCCTACCTAGGTAATCATAACAGTAGGTCCATAATGGAAAGTAATCTTAATCCTAGGTTTGAAAACTTTATTTAATGATTTTAAATTGGGTTGAAGAAATATTGGGCACTTTCACATCCTTTTCCTTAATATGAAAAACATAAAAAAATTAAACATCTAAATGTACAAGAGTATATTACAAGAAGTAGCAACAAAGAACATTTTATTCATTGGAAGAACATGCATACAAAAGATGCTAGTTTGGAATTTAAACATCTCCAACATCCAAATCTACAATTGATCCATATAAGTATTTTTTGGGTAGGAATATAGTGCCCCATTTGCAAATACGAGAAAATAACAAAGAGCTTTAGACTATTTATCAAAAACTATAGTGGGAAGAAAATAGTTTAATAAATTAAATTGTCTAAATAATTTATTTTTATATACAATTTGTATTTTTTTAATTATTTTGATAAGTTGGACAAATGATTGATTTTAGGGACTGTGCATAAAGTTAAATTAAAAAGTCATTTCTTGAAATAAACAAATGCAATAGTCAACATACTATCGTCAAGCCTATCCAATATTACACTTGATGTGTTTGGATTTTCATATCTACTCCAATCTTGAGTGAACTTTCAAAGTCATTAAAATCATGATTTATTGCAAAGAAATTTTAATGTCCCCTTAAGGACATGGCTTCTCATAGTGGAACTTTTCAAGTCACACTTTAATAAAAATGTCCCCAGCTAATGGTTTGGTTTCAATTCCATTGTAGAAATGCATATCCTCTATGAGATTAATTGGTATTTAGGCAATCTTACATTGCACGTATTCTCTTTCTATTAATATTTTATGTCAATCAATATATTCTTCTTTTATAGTTTACCCTTTTTCTTCTACTTTTAATTTCATCTCTACCTCCTTATCTAATGTAAATGATATCATTTAATACAACATAAATTTCATTAAGTCGATTTAATCAAATAAAGTCCATGTATATATGATTAATATTCATAAAATATGGCGAACTTATATTATTTCCATTATACATAAATTAGATTTCTCAAGACTATCTTCTATTAGCCTCATTATAATTCTACACCTTATTTTACATTTCATAATTTAAATTAGTTTTCTTACATCTTCAATAATATACTCATCCTATGTTGTTTTTTAAGCTTTATTATCTTATATTCCTTCTTTCTTTTGTTATTTTAATATATGGTGGTCTTATGTCTTCACCTAACATTTTACAAGTCAGGCTCTTAATTATAATAATTATATAAAGGGGACATACTTATATTATTATCTCTTTACATTGTATCAAAATCTACCATGTTATATTTCCTTGGAGTTTATTTTTAATGATTCTCCCTTTTGTCTTCGGTGCATTATTGGCTGCTACATATTCTTATCTATTTAATTGTCTCCTTATGCATTTTTTCTCTTTTTAGTTCCCTTGTCTTATTTTATTTCCTTAAATAAAGTATGCTATGTATCTTCTATATTATTTATATGGGCTTCTTATGAACTTATGTTATGTTTTTGTCTTAAATATATTGTTTCATGTTTTCTTTGTTTTGTTTTTTTACTTTAAGAACTTCTTTTCGATGCTTATATTAATGCTTGTACTATCTTCCCATATCTCCCTCTATACATTTTCATTTCCCAAGTAAATATACCACCAGGTAGTATATGTAAGTGTGGCATCCCTTTGCTATGTGGACACCCACTTCTATTTGTTATTATTTTATTAAATATGTGACATTAAATATAATTTAATGTAATATAGCTTTTTTTTAAAGTTTATTCATGAATTATAAAACACACACACACACACACACACACACACACACACACACACACACACACACACACACACACACACACACACACACACACACACACACACACACACACACGGATAATATGAATAATATTATTTTGAGAATATATGTTATTAATAATTAATTTTAAATAATGAAATAGATTGTGTATAAATATTCATTTATTAATGTAGTTATTTAATAGTGATTGTATATGTCTATGAGATCTATCATAATCTTTCACACACACATACATCAATAATATTGTTATACTATTGTAATATCATTTGAAAGCATAACAAAACAATGGTTAAACTATTGGTCACATTCACATCATTTTCTTCAATATAAAAAACATGTTCCCTTGAACTTCCATCAACAAAAATATTTCATATCTAACATAAAAACCAGATTTCTAGTTCCTCCTCATAACAGAGACACAAAAAAAAGATGTACTATCTAGATAGATACTTAAAACAAAACTACTTAAAGAGTTATTTAATCAATTCTTGGCAACAAACACATTTCCCTATAGATGTCACCATCTGAAAGGTTAATTATGTGTGATATTATATTTATGTTCAATCCTAATCCAAACCACAATCTTATTTACATGTTCAATCTTAATTGTTTTAAAATTGATCCTTGATCATAAAAAATTGCTAAGGCATATTCATAAACATATTCATATAAGATATTTTAAGAATTCAAATTTAAGTTGATTTATTAATATAGTTTTTTGGAGCATTATTTTATGATTAGGCTTAAATTTGGTATAATGTTCAAATAGCCTTAACATTAAAGTTTACTTAAGTGTTTAACTTTATTTATTTAATTAATATGGTTTTAAAGATCTATTTATTTATATAATTGATATTTTAAAAAATATTTTTATTAAATATTAATTTTGTGATTTTTATGTTGTTTAAATATATATGCAGATTATATTTGATTGACCCACCTCCACCTACCATAGAGGATATGCGAGAGAGCATTAGGCATAATCTTAGTGACCTCATGTGAGATATTGAGACTATCAGGCACAAGGCCCACCCCCCTCATCACCTACTATGCCTTGCAGATAGCATGCAAGGCATCATTCACTCTATACAACATTTGAATTCTGATATTGATAGCTTTAGACTATGGAGGCAAAACATGCATGCCTTTTATTCTAATGGCCTATCCTATAGAGAGGTCCACAAGCTCAAAATATTTAAATGAAATTTTACTAGATATTTTGTAAACCCTAAGATAGGTGAGGATATTAGTGACAAGAATCCTCACATTTTTATTAGATGGTACATGCATCCACGTATATTAGCACACTTTTGGGAGCAGTGGTGGATGGTATTTGACCATCCACCACATGCTAATCATGAGGTGCCCATGTACTTCCTTAAGACACTATGGGCTGAGTTTGAATTAGGTATGAAATCAAATTATTTTGATATTAGAGCATTTTAGGGGGTTGGTAGAGGGATGCCTTAGGATAGGCCTGGGGCAAAGCTAAGCAATAGACTAAGAAATTGCATATAGCCTCAGCCTCTAGTTATACCTCTTCCCACACTAGTTGTCCTAGCACCACACCATTGAATCAAGTAGTGTCATTTTTCCTTACCTCATTGAGTGCCCTTTTGGGAAATTTAGTAGAGTAGTGGATGTAGGTGAGAGATATTTTTCCACTTGGAAACATTTGTACTAGTTGTGGAGATATATGCAAAGGCCCCTAGAGTGATGTTGATGCAGAAAATGATGACCATTATGATTTTTATGATGATGTATACACTACCCGTGGTGATGGTAGTGATGATATTGATGTGTTATCATTTGTTGACCTCATGCAAGGAGAGCCCAGAGACAATCAAGAGCAACAAGTAAAATTTTAATTAAAATTGAAATATAAAGTACATAATTATTTATTTTCTACATACATGTATAATTATATTAACCATATTAATGTATGTTGAATTTGAAATAATATAGGATGAATGATAATGTTCCTCCTAGGAGGCAATATAGTCTTTTTTCGAGACCTACAGATGTTGGTATCCCTCATACAGTATGCACTTTGAATTCCATTGTTAAAATGTACATTTGAACTCAAATTTAATAACATGTTCCCATATATTCTTTTTATTTGATTTTTTAGGGAATGTCAGCTACTACACAATTTGATGTCAATACAGGTCCTGATCCATTGACCATCGAGGTACAACTTCAAATACCTACGGTATGTACTTTTGACTCAGGACAAATAATTTGTACTATTTCTATGTATGTAAATTGTTATTAACTTATAATCTTCAACATTGATTCATGTGTATAATTTAATGTGTTTTGATTTTATGAATAGGAGATGGATCATACTTATTCATATAGGCCTCGGTATAGTTTATTTTCATCTCAAACTTTTGACCATGTGAAACATACCAATGATCATCATGCTAGCATATCTTTAGACATGTCTATGACATTGGCTACTACTCAGGTATGATATATATACATGGTTTTTATAGTTTATAAAAAATGTAGTGTACAAATTATGTACTTTTTAGTTTATGTACTTTGTAATTCATGTATATATATATATATATAATTTTGACTCGTTGTTTATACATCCATAATTTTAGGACTATGTCACCATGAGTGTTGCTGAGAGTATAGGACTAAGCTAGATGGAGGTACCTACATCATCATTTGAGGTCAATATTGTGATTTATGTACATACATAGTTCATTATGCTCTTTATCAACTTTTAAAAATGTATCTATTGCAAATTATAGGACCTCACCACTACTGCATTTGCTATCTTTCACAGTGCACCTCCTCTAATTACAAAGGGACACCCATCTCATGTGGTATTATTTTTATTATGTAGTGAATATTTAATTTATTTGCAAGCTAGATTTTGAAACCCATTTCAATTAAGCATGTGCATGATGAGACATCTCATGTTACATAGGATGATCAATCTACCTCATGGGGTGTCGCACATGATGAGACAACTCATGTTATACTGGATGATACATCTAAGTGCTCTTTGCATGGACTAAAGATGATTGCACATTAGATAGATTAGGTGTTTTTTTGCACCTTTAGATTGTGTTTTTATGAAACATATTTTTTATTTTGATACATTTTATATTAGGATAGTTAACTATATTATATGTATTTTTTGACTTTATAGATCATGTTATGACATGTTAGACCATGTACTATTCTTTTACGACTTCTTATCATGCTAGTGTATGTACTCTATATTATTATGTTATCATTTTCTAAGTATTCAAACAATTTTCTTTATTTATGACACATTTTGTAAGCATATGGTACATGAACAATAATTTTAACTATTTATATACAAACATTAATTTAAACATGTTTGAATGTAAAAGTAATGGAAAAAAATAGGAGGTCATTACTTGAATTGACAATTAATTTATTGTATCAAGCGCACACCTTTAACTTTCAAATAGAAGTAAACTTCTTTTTTTAAATGCTTACATCATGTTTCGCAATATATGTAAGACAATGTCAATGATATATTTATAGAAGTGAACTCAAAATATAAAATTGGCTCAACACATTTCTCCAAACGAGGTCCTGCAAAATAAAATTGTAAAACAAAAATATGTGTTAATAAAAGCATAGAATAATATGAGCTATCTGAATTATGTAACTATGTGTAATTTGTATGTACTCACTATGTGTAATTGCACAAGATGTTGATGCTCAATCCACCCTAACATCTAAATTTGCATCAATTGTAATTGAGACTTGAATAAGAGGTATATATAAGTTGTATAATTTGCTATTGACAATGCATACATACATGTAATTAAATTATATAAGTAGATATATAAAAATAGCACAATAAAGGAAAAACTTACATGTGTTTGATTTAAATGTAGTCATCCCACTATACCATCTACATCCTCTCTCTTTTGCAATGCATCTATGATTGTCTCATGCTTATCCATTGAAATTGTCCATAATACCTTATTGGTGGGTCTCCCTTTGTATCTTTCTAATTTTATATTTGTTGCCACAACCAAATGAGAATAGTTTAAAATCTTCTTTTCAGAATGGTAGTCTTTAAATACTGGTAAACCATTTCTTCTTTTTAGGTATGTACGTAACCAGGTGCCAGCTACAACAACATACCCAATTGGATACTCAAAACCATCATCGTCTACTTGATGAGATATCAATTTTTTCTTAGGTTCCACACATCTAGCTAGCCAATAATTAGTCTATTCATCATCATAATTAGGTGCAATAACATCATAAACATTTTCTACAAGAGAAAACAAAGTACATAAACACTTTAATCACATGTGTACATATATATAAATTTAATATATTAAAGAAATGTACTTGAATTATATTAATGACATGTACATAAATAAATAATATAAATCAAAGCATGATCACAACAAAATCTAATTCAAGTGTGCATACTAGGGTATGAGGTCTAAAATATGACCATAGTCTTCTGATGCAAAAGTAACATTCTAGCCTTCATTCAATGTATCATTTTGAAAATGTGTGTCAGTAGGTGTTAATGATTTGTGTTGCCAATCTTTAACCCATTCTATATACTCTCATTCTTCCCATTCACCAACAAGACAAAACTAACAAAAACAAGCAAGCTCCCTAGTCCATATAGTCTGAGTGTTAGAATCTAAACTCCTAAATGAATGTCATTTAGCTGACCCGCTAATTGTATCATAGTCATAACTTGAAAGGATATTCTTCTGTTCAACTAGGTAGAAGAAACATTTGATTGTAGAGTTCTCTCTTGATCATATGTATAAATATTTGTTACACCATTCAACAATCTCATGTGTATTTTTGAATTTGGCTTTTTCCTCATATTTTAATTGCTCTCTACTAAGAGCTCTGTTCACGCATGCACTAGCACCATCATGTTCTCCTCTACTATGTCCAACCTCAAAAAAAACTCTGCACATGTTGGATATTAGTTTTCCTATGTGTCCTACTCAACTAATAGAACATTCAAGCATTCTTGAATTGTCTTGTACAATTATCTAACCATATCCAATGTTGTGTCATCTAAATTTGTCTCTCTTTTAAATTATCATAAAAGATCTTGAAACAATATTGGACAAACTTAGATGAATGAAGTTTACTATCACTCATAGGGTAAGTGCACCAAGTTGTGGTGCTAAAGGGGGGTATAAGTGGACACCTTTTTTTCTGAAATCAGCAATTTCTAAACTTTAACAAGAATTTGAAGATATTTATGGTCAAAATTTTAAGATATGATAGAAACAAAAGTAGTAGTCCTTTGAATCTAGTTTCTAAACTACTATTTTTTTTTTTCAAAATGGTTTAGTTTTAGGTCCTCAAAAAAGTGGGCAATAGAAAGTGGTACTATTTATTCCAAAAAAATATAAGATAGTACAAAGTGTGGCCCCGCTAAAATTTTTAACTTTTTTTCTGAAATTCTTTAATTGCTCTAGCCAAAAGTTACCTAACACTATGTAGTTTTATCCCTAACTTTTTAGGTAATTTTATAATGTGTATTTTTTTTTGAATTTTTTAATTAGACACATCCCATAAATGTGCAATATCTATGTGCTCCCCCTATAAATGATTGAAAACTAATCTAAGATCAAAACTTCTTTTTTTCAAACTATGTAGAATGGAGTCTAGTTTCTAAAAAACTAAGTTGTTGCAAAATTTGATGAATGAGCTAAAATCTATAGCCCAATTAGTACATGTTGGTTTTTGAAAAAAAATGGACATAGATTCAAAAGAAATTATAGAAGAAAGGCTTGCAATAGTTCAAATAAAAAATAAATTATATGGTTATATAGCTAACACAGAGACCTACAATTTCATGTAACATAATTTTATCGATGCTCAATGATGAGGAAACCTGAAGGAGAGCACACAAGAAAAATCAATCATTTTTTGTATGTTTGCAGAAAAACATGTCTCAGAGTAGTTTACAAACTTCAAACCTTTGGGTTGGATCCCCAAGGAAAAACCAAACCTTAGGCTTGGTAGAATGCAAAGCTTTGAATAGTGCATGTGCCTTATAGTGTGCACATGCTATTTATAGCTTTTTAAATTTAATTCTTAATAGCACATATGCACTTTATAATTTTTTTTGAAAAGTGTGTATGTGCTATAGTGCATACACACTATAGCGCACACACACTTTTAAAATTTTTTTTTTTAATTCATAATAGCTCATATGCGCTTTATAAAAAAAGTTATTTTGAAAAGTGTGTACGCACTGTAGTGCATACACACTATGGCTTGGGATACCCAATCCATAGTGAGTGTATGCTATAGCATATACTCGCTTTTCAAAACTAGAAAAAAAAGGTGTCATCTTTTTGGCACCACAACTTGGAGCACTTACCCCATATAGATATGGTACTCTCTCAATATTTTTTGATCCTCCTTTGTACTATCAGGTGCATGCCTATAAACTATATGAACATAAATTATTACTTACACTGAATTGTAATATTGTGGTTGTACCTCATCTTACGATGCAAGTGTGTAGTTCTTTGCAAAGTCAACAACTAAAAGTATAGTACCAATTGGAGATATATCCTGACTTATGCAAAATTTTCCATCAAGCCATCTAGTATATTGAAAGTGATTAACATATTATGGTATGATCACACTCTTAAACTCATCTATAAATGCATGACAATTGACTTTATCTATAACTAGATCACACCTTCTTCCAATCTTCCCATCCTTCAATAAAAATTCAATAGTTTTGAATCTTTTTACATCAACTAATTGTTGTCCAAAAGTAGTCAAAGAATTTTCATGTAAACATTCATCTAATAAGAAAGATTGCCACACATATCACATGTACCAGAAAGACATGCATTGAAAAGAAAGTATTGATCATTAGGTGGCTTACAAAACAAACCTAATATGAAATCTTTTATAGTTTGAGGTGGTATTTTTATACCATATTCCTACAACATTTCTTTACTATGCATGGTACTACGTATAGATCAAAATACATCATAATGGTAATAAAATTGAACATGAACTTTACAACAACATGTGATTCTCTTGTTAACCCTTACATACCATGGTTTACACTTTTCAAAAGATCTTTGACTAATGGTAATAATTAACACTTTACCATCTACAAATTTTCTAAAAAATTCAGTTTAAATCATGTC
The DNA here is from genome assembly GCA_028749045.1 of Cupressus sempervirens. Taxonomy (NCBI): domain Eukaryota; kingdom Viridiplantae; phylum Streptophyta; class Pinopsida; order Cupressales; family Cupressaceae; genus Cupressus; species Cupressus sempervirens. The sequence continues at coordinate 400,395,605 of CM053785.1, read as the reverse complement.
CAAAAGGTGTTTAGGATGTGGGTCACGTATTTTTAACCCAACTCTAAATTTAAGAACATCTTAAGAATTAGGTGATACTCTTGTATTATCATGCAAAAAATTTTCAACCAAACTTTTGACTTCACTAGTAAGTTTCGTATCACATCTCAGGAGTCTACCACTAAATGTCCACAAAATATTTGTTGGATCACATTCAATGTTAACCCTTCTCTTTATAGCTCTTTCTAAAGTCTTACGATTCACATTAAGATGCCCACTTATGTTGCTAATCAATCTTTTGTCAATTGTTGATTTTTTAACTAGAGCTGTTGTTATTGCTTGTAATGTTGCATTCTTATGTTTAGAGTGACTTCGCTTTCTGATAACATCAATGGCACTAGTAATAGTGGATACAACTTGTTTTAAGGACTCATTTTTATTCTTTGATTTTGCATACATTCCTAACCTTTTCATTAATTATTGCATTTTAAACATTTTAATTAGTTGCAACATCAACTGAAATTGAAACCCAAATTTCTTTGTATAAAAGAAATTTTTATATAATCTATTAGCATGTGTCCTAATTTTTCTCCATGAAACCAATCCCTCAAGATTATTTAGCACATCATTAAGAAAATAAAAATTATGTCTAGGCACTTTAGTATCATTCTAACATGTTTGTTCAGTAATTGGTATGTCTACTTTCATACAATTGTTATTTTCAATTGGCATTTCATTTTCACTATTATTTGGGATTTGAAGCTCATTTTCAATTTTTCTTGGTATTTCTTTTGGAGCATGCATTTCCATTGGAGTTTGTTGTGCATGTCATTTGACAATCTATTCTCATGAAGAAAATCTAAATCGTTTAAATTGCAACCTGCTTCTAAAAAATCACTAATTTCATCATGAGAAAAAAATTGAGGGTTTGGAGACACACCTATATTCAATGTTTGATTAGAATGTGCACCTAAATCTCCTTGTATTAGGTTTTCTTTTTTAGCCTCTTCATCCATCGTGGCATCCTCAATGTCTTTCTCCTTTGAAATATTACTCAATTCTCTAATTCTTTGTCTCCTCTCTTGTTGATGTTGTGATTCATTCTCTTTATTTGTTGCAATCTCCTCATTTGTCAAAATTTTTATTTTCTTCTTTCATCATTTTTTTGATCCCATGTTTGCACCAATTTGGAATTCGAATCAACAGTTTGCAAATTGTAGAAGAAGACAAGAAAATAGAATAACTATGACAAAATTCACTATTACAAATCGAAACTATTATTCAATCATTGAAATCATTGAAAATTGTTTTGTGGGGCAACAATCGGGTACCCAATTATAAATCAGGCACCCAATTTTTAAACAATCGAGTACCCATTTTAGTTAATAGGTAAAACCAAATTGGACACCCAATTTTGAACTACAAATTAGGTGCCCAATTCTAGTGACATAGGCGATAATATGGAATGGTAATGAATTTGCATGAGGCTTTTCCTTGGGGAAAGGCATGGCATAGGCTTGGTCCCACCAAACCATGCCTTTATGAACCATTTTTTTTCCTAAGGAATTTAATTGGCAATTTTAGGGATTGTCCTAATTTTTATATGGTTGTCCCCATTGAATCTTTTCACGAAACAAAAACTCATTATAGGTATTACTGTTCTAATTACAAAAATGTAAACTTTATAGTGTTATGAGTTCATTTTCTATTTTTCCTATATTTATTAATCAAAAGTATCTCTTAAACATTAGATAGTGAAACTCACTAAAATTTTAATAGCTTTTTAAATTTTTCATATTTTGTAAATAAATTTACATGTCATCAATCCTCACAATTCCTTTAAAGTTATAAAAATCATTAAAAAATAAATTTTGATTAAATTATGGCATCTATACACGAGACATTTTAGAAATTAGCTTAATCATCAATTAAAATTTAATTTAAAAATTATTCATTAAAAAAATCAAGAAAAATATTTTCATCAATTTTTGGTGTGTCAGGTAACTTTTTTTCAAAGGATTAGTAAAACATCATTTAGTTGTGTCAAATTACGGTGTCTGTACACAAGCATGGTATGGTTCCGAAGCAGGCATTTTGAAAAAAATGGTTTCTAAAGATCCATACTAAAAAAATAAACTATCATATGCATATACAAATAAATTACATATTCAAAAACAAGATCCCACATAGTACAATTTTATTTTTGAAGTTTTTTTATATTTAATCTCTAAATGGCTCAAATATTGGCATCAATTGACAATACATTTCAAAAACAAGAAAAACACTTCCACATTTTGGCCAAAAGTGAGACCCAACTTCTTGCACTGACCCCAATATTTCACAATTTTGGGCCTTAAACACTTGGCAGTGTCTCACACAATTTGAGGCTTCAAACAGTTGGCAACATCTCATGCAATTCTAGGCTTTAGAGTCTTGCAAGAACACTATGGGGTGAGAAAATGTCAGAATGGTGACACTTGGAAAATTCTTGTGCTTTTGGGAAGATAAGATGTATCAAGAATACATGAGGGTCGTCAGATATCATAGCCAAAGTGAACCCAACCAAAAAAAAACCAAGCTAACTTAGCAAAAGGAGAATTGCAGCCCAGTTAAAGAAAAAACTAAGCCAACTCGATCAATGAAGGGGTTGAGCTAACATGAAATGTTAGCCACCAATTTGGTGCAATGTTACCCACTACAAGGAATCTAGCTTGTTGAAGATCTCTCAAATTGGTTATCATGCTAGGTTTGACTAAGTTTTGAATCCCTCAAACTTGGTCATTTAATTTTTTTCATACTGATGCACATTGTCCTAAATTCTAGGAAGCCCTGTTTGATGTGCTATAAGTTTGACCCAGTTGACCCCAATATTGAAATTCTTGTTGTGTTGCATTGTAGACATCAGAGACTTGTTATGTTTCAAGTTTTAGCTTTTGACAAATTTGTTTGATCAGTTTTCAAATGCAATTCCAAATGGAATTTCTATCTTTTTGTTGGTATCTTAAAGTGTAGACTGATTGGAACCCCTATGCGGGACGTCATATTTCCTGATCCGTGATAGGTCAAGTCAAATGGATTGTATCCTTGTATTTTCCTCTGAAAATAATCCAAGTGTGTCAGTTTGTAAGTCATGACAAATCCATTTGCACACTTTTCCAGGTCCATTTTGTTTGCCAAAATCGCTTTTCAATCATTGTTCCAGTTGACAAAATCCCAGTAGCCCACTTTGAATGTCTACCATTTGCGCCTTGTGAATCTTCATAAGCCCAAATCATAGATCCATAATGTCCTCATGACAGAGAACCAGTGCCCCAGTTTTCATCTTTTCAAGTGTCCATTTGGCTAGTTTTCCAAGCCAATTTCGAACCCAGTTTGTTATTTTTTGACATGTTTTCTTGTAGGTAAATCTGAGAAGGAAACTTTGATAGTCAATATCTTTTGACTAGGAATTTGTCATGAGACGAGAATCAACATGGTGCAAGTGTGTGGTACAGAGATTTAGTGTGCCAGTTTTTAGAGCTTGGTCAATTGTTCAGGTCAGTTTTTAAGGGCAGTCAATAGACCTGTTTGCATCAGATTCACAATTTGCAAAAAGGGACAATTTGAGTTTTTAACGATCAATCTGTGATTAAAATTGATTCAAATCAATCTGAGAAGGTCAATGGATTAGTTTGAAAATTCAGTTATCCGGGAATGAAATTTTTTTTAGCCGAACCCACTTTGAGGCCCGACTAATCCTATAAGACTAACATGGTATTTAAAGGTGAGGGTACTTCAATATGAGGAAAAAATTGTAAGTTAGATTGGTATGAAAAGATTTATCAAAATGCCCAGGATCAATGGATACAAAAGAGGCCGAGTCAAAGATGCTAGAAAGATGTAGAAAGTGTTTTGATGAAAGATTGCCTGAAAGTATTATGTGTTGGAACAATGAACAATCTTTGGATATGCTAACAGAGTGAATGGATATGTTGGCACATATGATAGAATCTGAGCATTCCCAATCTCACTGCATTTACTGAATTGATTCCTAAAAGAGCTTGGGCAGTTGATGATGAATATGTGGAGCAATTGATATATTTTTAAAAGGTCCATCCCTCCTTAAATAATTTAGGGTGCAAAAGGTTTCTAGAATCTTAATGGAGAGTTTCGATCTTGGTTCTAAAACCAATGGAGCAACCAAAAGGAAAAATGCAAGCATGAAGTAGAGAACCCATGCTTGCAAAGGAAAGAACACGTTTCAAAGAAAGAGCTCTCACAAAAGCCGTAGCACATTGGAAAAAAGCCCCACACTAAACTCATCAACAAGGTAGCCATCCATGGATGAGAAGAAAATGGGAGCTAGTCACACCAAGGACTAAGAAAAGCAGCAGCATTAAATCAATTCACACCTTTTTAAGTAGTTCCATGCATACAACAACGAACTCAGTCAAACCTCAGCCACTGATAAATAAGGAAAACATGCCAGTAAGAGAGAGAAGCCACCCAATGAAACCCATTGCATTCAATAGGGAGGAGGCAAATATTTTGATGCATGGTGAAGAGGAATCCACGCTAGAGAATGGTGTCCATATTCATGTGATGTAGCAGGGGAACAACACTAGATAAAGCGTAGTCAAAGAAAGAAAGCCCCTGCATTAATCAATGAGCACCCACGTCAGGAAGCAGCAAACCCAATGCATAAGAAGAACAAAGAAGCCATGTTCCAGTTATTAGAAACTCCAAAATGAAAGGCTCCTGCTACGCCAAAGATAGAAGAAGCCTCCATAAATAAAGAAGAGATGCCAGGAAAAGATGTTATAAGAACAAATATAAAGGGGGGTTGGATCAACAAAGGAGCGCAAGCCATCAAACTTCCAGATTTAAAGAATGAACAGTACAGATCTAGGTTGAAGCCATAGTTTTAAATGAAGGAAGAAGCCATACATTTGAACCAGTTATCCCACATTTAGGAGGGAATGGATTTTAAAGTGATTTAAATGCCAAGTGGCAGATCTGAGGGTTCTCGTTAACTCACTATAAGAAAGATGTAGGGAAGTTAATATAGCGACATAGTGAGTATGACATGGCATCTAGGTGGTGCGATGATGTGGAAATAACAAGAACGAATGAGGTGATGCCATGTGGTGCCAACAATGCGGGTTTGAGCCAATCATATTTTGAGACATGTCATTGGGCTGGTCAATAGGTTTGACACGGATAGAAATGATGGGAATTTGGGAAAAATTTTAATTTTAATCTTTTTAATTTTCCCTCATCTAAGTTTGAACGTGCATTTTTTTTAAATTCTGAAACTTCATATAGTTTAAACTATAAAAAAGTTTAAATTTTTGCAAAATATTGTTCAAACCACAGAGCAGAGGCCTAATTTTCAAACGGCCATAACTAGAGCAATTTTTAACCAAATTGGGCACTCCAATATACCACTGGAATTGAGAAGAGCTGAATTTTTCAAATATGAGGTCAGTTTTTGCACAGGTATTTACCAATTCATGCTATAAGTCATTTTGTGAAATCTGGGGTATTGGAAGTAGAATAGGAAAAACTCATCATTGATCATTGAGAGTGGTTAAAAGGTAGATGTGAAGGCTTGTTGAATCCTAGGTATGGAGAAAAACTAATCCAAAAATTTTATTTTGCCTTTGAAGTCTTATAACTAATATTTACCTTTCAATTGGAGTTCAAATTCAACATCAGAAGTCAGTTATCCCTTTAAATCAAAATATTCGAGATTCTTTATGCTTTGTAAAGGCCAAATGATGAAACCAAATTAGATATTTAGTTAAGGAGAGAGGATAGAGAGAGGCTTTTTCATCTTCTTCGGAAGGAATTCTAGGTGGACAATTGTCATTTCCTGATCAGATCTGGGATTTTCTTCTTCCTTTATCTATCTCTTTCTTTCTCATTGTAAGGGTTCTATTTTTTTGGAGAAAAAACCACTCACTACTGTGATACCAAGTCTTGGTTCCAATTTTTGATGTGTTCCCATGACTGTGACACCATATTTTTTAGCATAATTCTCTCGTGTGAACAACATTAGGAAGGTTAATATAGATAGTTCAAATCTGTTAGGTATTTCCATGTTTTCATTTTCATGCATATGACTGTATAATTTCAAGGAAATAATACAAAGGGAAAAGGAATTTCATTAGTTTCAGTTGAATCTTGTCTCCTTTATCAGCTAATTTCCAATATTTTACAATCTTTGACATAGAGCTTAGGTTGTAGTTGCAGTCCCTTAAGGTTGTATGTTATTTCATTGTTGCATGTGACTCAAAGGGTTATGTAAATGCTTTAGGGAAATCAACAGGTTGTGAGGTTACTGATGGGGATATTATGTAAGAATGAGGTTTAAGCTGAACATTGATGTCTATTTACAAGTTGAATACATAGATTAGATATCTGAAGATACAAATAGGTATCAAATATCCATATGTGTGTTTTTTATTCATAGATTTGCCCAATGGTTAAGACACTGATAAGTTTACAGGATCATTAGGTCTTAACGCTACATATCTGAGGTTTTACTGAATTCAACATTATTAATCAAATGATCTTTCCCTTTCATGTTGAAGGACCTAAATGTAATGCCCTCACTCAGCTTCTGAGATCCATAGATTTGCACCTAGCTACTGTAGGTCAATGTCATTTCATAAGTCTTTAGGAGAAATAAGGGATTTTCATCTGCTTAATAGATTCAGGGATATGTTTTGCACTGGTATGGTATCAATTGAATCTGAGGTCCATCTGCCTAGGTTTAGCAGAGCCTGAAGTACAAGAAGGGTCATGTCTTATAGTTGGCCCATTGTGTGAAATGGCATGTTGAAAATGGGAGTTAGCTGCCCCTAGATATGTCAATTTCCCAGTGGGATAATTGAAAACCCTCCAGTGTTTTCAAACACCAACAGTGGGTAAAATGGCCAACAATAGGGAAGGAAAGATACATGATTTGATGGTTTGAACATTTTTATATTTACTGTAACTTATTTTAGAAATAAAAATACAATTAAATTGTACAATTGGTTGAGGTCTTTTTCTTTCTTTTGTAAAAGTCTTTATAGGTGAATAAAGAGGGTAATCTTTGTGAATAGTTAGTGGAACTTCATTTCCAAATACAACTACAATGGCTAGATCGTGCAAGTGGTTGAGGGCTTTTCTTTGATGTTATAAGTGTGTTACAATATCTTATAGACTAGCACTTGCACTGGGGTAGGGTGCAAGTGTATAGCTAACTGGTGAAAATAAAAAATAATATATCTAGAGAAAATGTGTATTCAATAACTTAGGACCAATATTAATTATTTAGATTAGACCAATATAATCCATAATTAATTTTTTGGCTATCCCATTCTTAGTTTTTGATATTGTCTATGATTTCATTTCCAATGTATCTTGATAAAAATAAAATAAAATAAAAAAACTTGTTTCAGACATACAGGGACAAAAATTTTAGCCTATAAACCTCCTATCTTTCCACATAAATATCTCAATGACTTGCAAGATTGAAAAAATAAATATTGGAGGATTGTATATTCACAAAAATGGGAACACAACCAATCCAAGGAAAGCCTAGCTAGAGTATGTTATAAACATAAGCCACTAATGACATCAACAACATGTAAGAATTTTTCCCATCTATCAATTGGAAATGTATGAGGAGTAACTAAGAGAGGAGAGGTGATTCAATTTCCACAAAAATAAATCCTAGATCGCTTAAGATGTTAGTACAAAACAAAATCAAACTCTGCTGAATATACTATTGTAACTTGGTTATCACTAAAACACTCAGTTAACACAATAACTTGGTTTACACTAACAATCACTATCACTCTATTAACACTTAGTTAATACTTAATATATGCACTATTACTGATTAAGACTAAATATGTAGATCTTATGATATTAAGTTTGATTAACATTAATTAACTTAGTTGTAGAATGAACACAAGATACACCAAGATTTAACATGGAAACCCAATTTGGGAAAAATCACCAATCACAACTAGTTACTATTTTCACTCTTTTGAATTGAGTACTATTAGGATTCAACCCTATTAAAGGTTACAAAACACACTGTTAAGTGTGATCCTATTAAAGGATTTATTTCACCCTGTTAGGAGTGGCCTTGTTAGAGATTTTTAGACACTTCAATCTACAAATGCCACCTTGTTAAAGGATTTTGAAAATAGTTGTTAAGCTAACTTTGTTAGGATATTTGATTCATGACTACAATTATTAGAGAGTAACAATGATATGACCTGATTGCTGATACAAACTATATTTTCTGATTTTAGATTTTTGTTTTGGCTTGAATACTTGATCCTCCTTGATCAGAATGTTATTTTCACCTTGGTCAATTCACTTCATTGATTTATCTTTCCAATCTTGTGCTTCTTCCACTCTTACACAATTTAATACTCAACTTTACCTTATATTTTTTTTCCTTGTCAAGTTAGCTAGAATACAATTTCAAATAAATGAAATGCATCCCATGAGTCAGCTAGAACTAACCAACAAAAATGATATAGAAAAATTCTTCATTAGTTGACCCAACTTGGTCAACACTAACTTAGAAATGATTTTCCTTTAGACTTCCTTTAGTAACTGAGTGAGCCTAGTTAATATTGATTCCATGCTAACTATTCTTGGCTGATGAGTGAACTCGATAGACAATGCCATCCTACAAACTCCCTTTAGTAGCCAAGTGAGCTTGGTTACACTCGCTCAAAGCTGGGTAAAAAATGAGATGCTCATCATTTACTACAAATTCCTTTGGCTCTTGTGTGATCATGGAATACACTAATTTCTTACTATATACTTGACATTTGTGTAATATCAAAGAGAATATACAAGTAAATGATTGTATCTAACAATATCCATCTTTGGGATTGATTGCAACACAACATTTAATGATGCATAGAAATTTTAGAGAAAAATAGAAGGAAGGATAATATCATTAGTTTTATTCTAATTCTCATGCATGAGAACTCCCTCTATCATTAATCTTTGATTGCAATGTCTACAATATCAAACTCTTCCTCTTTTGTATAAACCAAATTTGTTCTCCCTCTTCAACATCTCTAATATATAACAACAAACTCTTCGTATCAGACATAAATTTTCTCTCAATAAAATTTCTTTGAATAAAATTTGTTTGATGTATGATAGAAAACTCTCCCTCTTTGACATCATATGCCAACGAAAATAATCAATGTAGTTTTCATGTACCTTGATGTATAGATTCATATGTAATCTTCTTTGACAATACTACATCAACTTGTCTTATCTTCAACATGCTTGGTTGATGCATCAATAAAATCTGATTAGTGAGCTTCAGATAGTGGACTCACCCCTAACTTACCTCTTAGATACAAAAATGCATCCTTAGGAAATGACTTGGTGAATATGTCTACAAGTTGTTCTTTTTTTTTCACATATTCCAACCTCACCTCTTTGTCTTGTACCAATTCTGTCAAGAAATGATATTTGATTGCAATGTGATTGGTCTTGGCACTCATCACTAGACTCTTGGATATGTTGATTACACTTGCGTTATCACATAAGATAACAACTAGGTCATTGATCTCATCCTTCATACTTGACAATAGTTTCTTGAACCACACAATGTTGGAATAATTAACTATTGTAGCAACATATTCTGCTTCTTCTATAGACTAAGAGATACAATTTTTCTTCTTTCTAGTCCAAGATACTAGCCTTTTTCCAATAAAATGTGCTCCTTCACTAGTGCTCTTTGTATCATCAACACTTCCTTCCCAATATGCATCAGTGACTGCCTTTAGATCAATGTTTCTTCCTTTCTTATACCACAAACCATACTCTTCAATACCTTTCATATACCTTGTGATTCATTTCCATCATATGATTTTCTTTAGGATTAGTAGAGAATCTAGCTACCACCATACCAACTACTAATGCTATATTTCGTCTTGTGTGTACCACATACTGAAGTTTTCAATTATTGATCTGTATGTAGTTTGGTCTACCTCCTTGGAACTATCATGTTTGGAAAGCTTATGTCTAGTAGAAATAGGTGTTCCAACTGGTCTAAAATCCTCCTTTCCAAATTTCTTTGGTATCTTCTTGATGTATTTTGATTGAGTAATAGTGATATCATCCTTCATCGATTGAATTTGTAAGCTAAAAAAGAATTGGATCACTCCAAACATTTCCATTTCAAATTCCTTACTCATTTTCACAGAAAATGACTTACACAAATCATCATTTCTAGTAAATAATATATCATCCACAAATAATTTTGCCAATATAATCTTCTTATCTGTCCCTTCTTTGATGTATAGGCCATTGTTATCATTAGTTATTTGAAAACCAATCTTTATGAGATAATTATGTAACATTTCATACCATGCTCTGGGGGCTTGTTTGAGACCATACAAAGCTTTCTATAGTGTGCAAACCATATCCCTTTTGGTAGGATCAATGAAACCTTTTGGTTTCTCTATTTAGACTTCCTCTTCTAAGATTACATTCAAGAATGATGATTTCACATCCATTTTGTATATTGTGAATCATTTGTGTGCAACATATGCAAGGAGTGTTCTAACACCTTCGAGTCTAGCAATAAGAGAAATTTTTTCTCCATAGTCAATACATTCCTCTTGAGCATAACCCTTGTAAACTAATCTTTTCTTATTTCTTGAAATTTCTCCATTCTCACTGAGCTTATTTATGAATACCTATTTTGTGCCAATTATATTCTTGTCCTTGGGTTTAGGAACAAGAGTCCAAGTTTTATTTCTTTCTATCTAATTAGTGTCTCCATTCATTGCTTCTATCCAACTTTCATTCTCTAATGCATCTTTCACAAACCTAGGCTCAAATTTAGTTAGAAAATGTGTACCTTTTATTTCATTCCTTGTTATTGTACCAACTGACTGATCTCCAATGATTTTCTTAGGTGCATGATTCTTTCTAACATATCTAACAACTCTAGGATCCTTCATTTTGAATCCACTAGGTTCACCATGAACATCTAAATCCTGCTTGGTTCATTCCTTCTATGATTCTAGTCCATCAAATTACTCAATTTGCACTAGCTATGGCTCGAGTCCTTCAAACTATGTTGTGGGTTGCACTGGCTGTAGCTTGGGTTAAATTTTGGTTTGGGAGACTCAAGTGGTGAAGGCTGTTGGTTTTCACTTCCTTGAATTTTAGGTATAGTATCAAGCTCATAGAAAATAATGTTTCTATAGTCTTTAGGTTCTTTCTTGCTTCATTCCTTAGGAACTTTTGCAAACTCATCAATTGTCACATGTGCACTTTTTATAACTTTGTGAGTAGATAGATTCAAATATTTGTATGCATTACCCTTATTAGAATATCCCAAGAATATGCCTTCATCGCTTTTTACATCAAAATTTTCTCTTCTTGGCTCCTTTAGTAAATAACATTTTCTTCCTAATAAATTAAAAATACATACATTAGGTTTATAGCCATACCATATTTCCAAAGGTGTTTTGTTTGAATCCTTCCTCAATTGAACTTAATTCAAGGTATGCACTATAGTGTTGATTTCTTCTTTCAAGTATTTGATAGAAAAATTCTTCTTTATCGTCAAGGCCCTTGCACAATCCATGATTGATCTATTCCTTCTTTCAATAATTTCATCATGTTGAGGTGTACTAGGTGCAAATACCTATCTTTCAATTCCCTTTCATTGTAGAGTTCATTGAGTTCATTAGAAATGAATTCACCTCATCTATCTGATCTTAAACATTTCAGTTTCTTTCCTATTTCCTTCTCAACTCTTGCCAGATACCATTTGAATATTTGAAAAGCTTATTATTTATCCTTTATATACATAATTTTCATCATCCTAAAATAATCATCAATAAACAAAATAAAGTACTTATCCCTAGTGTAGCTTTGTATGCCAATAGGTTCATAAAGGTCTATATGAACTAGCTCTAATACTTCTTCAGAGTGATAATTTTTTCTCCTAAAACATTTCTTTCCCATCTTTCTAATTTGAGAGTTCTTTCACATACCCATATCAAGTTTCTTTAGGCCTAGAATACCTCTAACCCTTTTTTTCTTTCTTATATTGGCAAGGTTATCAAAGTTTTATACATGAAACAATCTTTTATGCCATAACCAACTTTGTTCTACTTGAGATATGAAACATGAATTTATAGTTAGATCTAGGTAGAATGGATTACCTCTTGTTTGATTACCAATCCCAACTAGATCTTCATCTCCATCTAGAAGCTTGGCTTTTCTATTTATGAATTTTACCTTGAATCTAATGTTGTTAAATTGTGCCACACCTAGTATATTATTCTTTAGTCATTCAACCCATTAAGTATTGTCACATCTAAGATCATTGGTTAGTACAATACAACCTTTTCCCTTCACATAACATGGTTCCTCATTTCCAAATTTGACACTTCCAAAATCATAGTGTGCCAAGTGCTCAAATTTAGATTTATCACTAGTCATGTGGTGAGAAAAACCACTATCAATAATCCATGTATCATTCTTACTAACATGTGAGATAAGGGCCATCTCGTCATTCTAATCATCCAATTCATCTTTATCAACAATGTATACCATTTCATCTTCTTCACTACTATCAGAATCTTTAGCAATATAACAAGATTTATTACCTTTATTCATGTAGCTTTTGAAATCCTTCTTGCCTTTATACTTTTCATGTTTCTTTTCTTCTTTTCTTTCTCTGTTTGGACACCTTGAAGCAAAGTGACCAACTTCTTCACAAGAAAATCATATCAAAGGAATTTTACTTTTGTACTTTCCTTTTCCATTGGGAGATCTTCTTACAAGTAATTCTCCAATGAATTCAAGATGATCATCAAAACCATCTTCCTCTTTACTATTAGACTTCTTACATCTATACTTTGTAGCTTTCTTCTTAAATGATAGCTAGGTTTGGAATGTCGACTCAAGGTTATTGGTGTTAGGAACATAATTGTCAAAATTATCTAGTTCAAATGCAGTCAGCCTTCCCACTACTGCATCCAAGGTTATATCATTCTTAAGATCACATCTCATTTCTTGAATAACAAAAAATCTAATTGCATAAATTAGAAGAAGGGTTACGAGTACCTTTCTTACCACTATTACGTCACCAATTTTCCCACATAAGGATCTAATTGCACACACACTAGCTTTGATTCTTTCACTGTATTGTGTAATGTTTTTATCTTCTCTCATCTTCATCTAATCAAATTAACCTTTGAGACTTTTTGCCATATCTCTCCTCAAATTATCATTACCTCCATAGATAGCTTTTAGTTTGATCCACATCTGATGATCAATACTAAAGTCCTTGACTTCATCAAACTTGGCATAGATATGAGTTGAAGAAATATCAATCATCATAATGTTATGATTCTTCTTTTCTATAATTTCTTCAACAGTCATAGTTTTAGTAGGTGACACATACTTGGTGTCTAGGTACTTTAGGCTTGAGTCTCCAATGGTTTCCAAATGCAGTCTCTTAAGTTCCTACCATGCCTTGAAGTTATCTCTATTCAACTTAGTAATATCCCTTCTCTAAGACATCCTGATCTTTAGCTGAGGTTCTTGAAACCTTCTCTACAAGCACTAAAAGCTCTAATACCAATTTTTTGTAAATGTAAGAGGATTAACTAAGAGGGGAGGGGTGAATCAATTATCACAAAATAAAATCCTAGATCCCTTAAGATGTCAATACAAAGCAAAATCAAACTCTGCCAAATATACTATTATAACTCAATTAGCACTAAAGCACCCAATTAAAATAGAAACTTAGTTTACACTAGCAATCACTATCACTCTGTAAACACTCAATTAATACTAAATATATGCATTGTTACTGATAAAGACAAGATATGCAGATCTTATGATATTACGTGTGATTAACCTTACTTATCTTAGTTGTAGAATCATAAAGAAATTAACATGAACATAAGAGACATTAAGATTTAACATGGAAACCCAATTTTGGAAAAACCACCAATTGTAACTAATTACTATTTTTCACTCTTTTGAAGTGAGCCTTGTTAGGAGCCAAGCCTATTAAAGGTTACAAAATAGACTATTAGGTGTCACCCTATTAAAGGATTTAGTTCACTTTTTTAAGAGTGGCCTTGTTAGAGGTCTATAGACACTTGAATCTAGAGATGCCACCTTGTTAGAGGATTTGGCAAATAGATGCGAAGCTAACTCTGTTATGAAATTTGATTCACTACTACAATGATTAGAGAGTAACAATGATATGACTTGATTTCTTATGAAAATTGTGTTTTCTAATTTTAGATCTCTATTTTGGCTTGAATAATTGACCCTCCTTGATCAAAATGTTCTTTGCATCTTAGTCAATTCACATCCTTGATTTATCTTTGTAATCACATGCTTCTTCCACTCTTACAATTCAATCTTCAACTTGACCTTATAGTTATATGTTTTACCTTAAGTTATATTGAATACAATTTGAAATAAATGAAATTCATACCATGAGCTGGCTAGAACTAACCAACAAAACTGATATAGGAAAATCCTTCGTGAGCTGACCCAACTTAGGCAACACTAACTCAGAAATGATTATCTGTTAGACTTCTTTTAGTAATCAAGTGAGCTCGATTAATAGTGGTTCCATGCCAACTTTTATTTGGATATCAAGTGAACTTTATAGGCATTTTCTTCTTGTAAACTCCCTTTAGTAGCCAAGTGAGTTCCTTTACAACTCACTTTGAACTTGGTAAACACTAAGACACTCGTCATTCACTGCAACTTCCTTTGACTCCTCAGTGAGATCAAAATACATTGATTTCTTGATATATACTTGAAATTTGTGTAACATTAAAGATAATACACAATTAAATGATTGTATCTAACACTATTCATAGTCATTTGTTCACATATCCTAATACAAGGTTGATCCTAACAGGGAGGGATAAACATAAGGATGAAATGTGCCTTTTTCTAAAGCACAGAATCAATATCAAACCTATAACTAGATATAGCCTGAAATATTCTTGGCTAGTGTCTCAATTAATGTGTATTAATTTTTTTGAAAACATTCATGTCAGGTTAGATTTGGTGCAGGAGCACGTCTGCGATAGGAAGTTTGGTGGCGATAGGAAGACAACTTGCAATATGACTAAAATGCAGGGTATAAAGCAAATATCAAAAAGTTTTGATTTTAAAATCTAAATTTTGAAATGTTTGTGTGTGTGAGTTTAGAGTTTAATGTTTACAAATAATGTCCTATGATGTGGTGGCATAAATGGAGGAGTGAAATGATAAACTCTCCAAATATAGCCACTTAGGACCATGTGTGTTTGTTTTAGTGGAAGAATCTAATCATATCCTAAAAAAGGACAGATAGTTGGCAGTAGGAATATTCATAATTTTTGAAACAGTCTCCTATTCTTGGATAGGGACGTTTCATATTCCTTATTTAGGGAGTCGGTTTTTAGAGAGGAAGGGAGAGGAAGAAGACAAGTTTTTATTTTTGGGTTGAATTTGGTATGTTTGCAGAAATCAGTCTCAGTGCGTTTGTAATATCTCCCAAATGCACTGTTGGATTTTGATGAGCTTTGGATATGTTGTTACAGGCCTAATTACACCCATCTTCACTAGAGAGATCGAAGAGTTTTGATCTGGTTCAAAAGTTATTCATGCTTGAGTGCAGGTCTATCTAGAGACAGCAAGAAGCAATATTTTGCAAAAAAATGTACTCTGATGCGTGGTCAATATCTCAAGTTTGAACTGTTATATTTCTCTCAAATTTTTATATGTTGTTTGAAACCTAGTTATGCCAAATCTCAATGGTTGGATTGAGTAAATATTTTTTGGTTCAAAAGTTATTCATGTCTGAGTGCAGGTCTATCCAGGAGGCCGCAAGAATGTATTTTCTGGGCAATTTGTTTTAAAACTTTTGTTTAATGGATTAAGTGGATGGAAAAGTATATAGAATGGATTTAGAGAGTATATGCATTTTTAATGTGTATGAAGAAACTCAATTAATACATTGTGATGTTGTATTTTAGTCTGTGATCCTAAAAGTTGTAGATGCCCCTTGAAGCAACTCAGTTGAGTGAGTTTTTTCCTCCTGAGTTTTCCAAGGTGTGGCTCTGCATCAAGATTAGCATGTGAGAATCGCTACATGGTTTTGTGATGCATAGTGCACTATCTTGAACAATATCCTAGAACTTTGCATCTATTGTTAATTGATTTGATAATATATTAATAATCTAAAGTTGCTAGCATTATTTTTTCAATTTTTCAATTCAAAATTAGTCTATTTTAGAGTGTACTTTAGTAGTAGTAATAAATATGTAAAGATTAGAGCTATTTGGCCTTCAAGTATTTTCTAGCCAGTTTGAAAATTGTGGCATTTTTTCAATAGAACATGGGCTAAATTTGTATTTTACAAAATTCTACCCCTTTTTTCTAGTTCTTGATGGCTTAACCCCTTTTCACTTTCTTTTGACTAGTGTTAAACAATTTTTTGAATAACTATAAGAAACAATAAACTATTGAAAGGAAAGAAAATAATCCAAGTAAGTTATGTGTAAAATAATGTTACAATGAGATCAACAATATCCAAGGGAATACACCAAAGTAGTTCAACAATGCAGACAAGGATTTGAAAGGGGGGAAAAAGAAAACAACTTTTGATTATTATGAATCTTCCTAGGTTTAATTCTACCAAATCTAGTAATATGGTCATCACTTTCATTAATTAAGCTTTTAGCCCATTTAGGTTTTCACTTAGTAGTAATGGAATCATCACTAGAAGAAGAATCATTGTCAAAAAAAGCATCATTAGTAACTATTTGAATATCATTACTAGCAAAAGAAGAAGGAGTAGAAATAATAGTTGGAGCTTGAGGAGTGGGGTTCAGAGGAAAAGTGGGGTTTAGTAAAGGAGGCCAGTCCTCCACTAGCATAATTTTATTGCCACTAAATTTTGCATCATGTACAGTAGAACAAACATGAACACCATTTTCTAATATGCAAATGTCTCTTGCAACTTGAACTTCGTTTGTAGTAGAATCATAAACTCTATGGTCCTTAGTATTTGCAATATGTCCAAAAATTTGCAAGTGATGTAAATCAAGCTTCCTACTAGACCAAGCCTCTACGGGTGTAGTATCCTTGAGAGATTTGGTAGGAGTCCTATTAAAAAGGTAATTTGAACAAAAACATAGCTTCATCCCAAAACTTATAATGCATATTCTTAGGATGTAACATACATCTAACCATTTCAACAATGGTTTGATGCTTTTTTTCCGGCACACTATTTTGTTGCAGTGTATAAGGAATAGTAAGCTAATGTTTAGTTCCACATGATTTTCAGTAAGAGTGAAAAGCATTGTTCACATATTGTAAGAATTTTCCTTAGGGCAGAATTCACCCAAGACCAAAGAACTCAAACACAACCACAATAGTACACCAAAGAGCAAGTATGATTAGGATGACAATAAATTCACTCAATATGCCATATGAAAGTACACTAGGAGTTCCTGTATATAAAGGGCTCTAGAGAGCTTCAAGAATGCATAGAAGTCAACAACATGATAAGTCATACAATTAGACACATGTCCACTAGATATGGGTTATCTTCCATTAAGCATAGAAATAAGTGTGATGATGAGAGGATAAGGCTACAATGGTGTAGCATGCAAATTTATGTTGTAGACAACATGTACTAAAAAGGAAGTGTGAATAAATATGTTGTCTACATGACAACTTAGTGAATGATGCAAACTCTAGTGTTGTAGAAACCATGTGTTGAAATAGAGTTGCATAATTTTGTGTTGTCAACATGACAACTCATGAGAGTACACAAAATCCTAAGTGTGTCACCTAAATAAATAATAAAATAATACATTAACCTAGCTAAAGTTAAGTAAAGTGTAAGTAGTAAATATTTATTTACACCAACACCCCCCCTTAAGTGCAACTTAGGGGAATGCCATTAAGCTTACAAAATCTAGGATGAAATACATCATGGGTCCTAGCTACTAGGCCATGTTAGGTACCCATGTACATAATGAAATGTAATCTCTCATAAAGAAAAGAAAGAGGGAAAACCTCATGGGAAACACCCCCCCCCCCCCACAAAGAGAGATGAAAACAACATACAATGTATGGATGGATGGAGTAATCAAGACCCCCCCATTACGACATACATCCAATAGATACATAAGAGAATGATGAGAATAGGAAGAGAGGTAGGATTGGTTCCCACCCCCCCGTCAAAGAAGAATGCCTACCAGTGACTACTCTGATGAAGAAGCTAATCCAAGACTGCTGAATGGTGTTCCTCCCCTTAGGAAGAAACAAGGCCAAGGGTACAAATGAGACATTTTAACTGAAATAATCCCATAGGTAAGTAATGTCTCTGAAACCTGCTCAACTAGCTGAAGAATTATCTCAAAGATCTATTTGTCTCCTTAGCTAATGAAGAACCCTTTTTCTTGATCATAAGTATCCACAATCACTTCAACTTATAACAATCGATCATGTAGAGAATGAATAAGAGGGTCAGATGGAGCCCTCATGACAATTGAAGAAGGTGTTGGTGCATCAAGAAGAAAAGGCAGATCATCAATACTATCCCCCACATCTATCACTGATGTTGGAGCTAGAAGATTGGATGTACCTTATTGTGCTTGACCTATGATTGTGGTGATATATGCATGTGGACTAGACTAATGTAGTGACTTCTCACTACAACTATTGATAGAACCCCACATGTCTGAATCTACTGAAGCACTATCACTGGTGTCACTATAAGTTTCCACATGGTATGATGTATGGAGAGGATTAGAGGACAAGCTTGGTGAACTTTCCTCAAAGTGAATGTCCTTCTCCACAAAAATCTGATGTGTCTCTAGATCCAATAGTCTATATGCCTTCACACCATCTTCATAATCAATGAAAGTACAAGGCTGAGGTGATGGTGCCTTGCATCCCTTGGAAGATTTATTTGCCTAGACAGGGCAACCAAAGACTCTAAAGTGTGTCACAATAGGTTTTCTACCACACCATGCCTCAAAAGGAGTCATGCCATCTAAGGCTAGATGAGGAGACCTATTAAGAATGTGAATGACACTACTAATTGCCTTGACTTCAAGTGATGGATCTAGAGACTTGGCTTTAATCATGCAACTTGCCATGGACTTAAGAGTTATAATCCTCATGGTTGCAACATTTGTCTTGTGCAAACTGAATTCTAGTGGATTCTTAAGATCAATTCCCTTAAATCTACAAAAGTCTATAAGTCTTCTATTCATACATCTACTTTCATTATCTGTTCAAAGAACTTTGATGGATTTCCTCGATTTATGCTTAACATGAGTCTTGAAGGCTAGAAACTTGTTCAAGACTTCATTCTTATGATGAAGAAAGTAGACTCAAGTGTATCTTGAAAATTCATCAATGAAGGCAAGTATGCAGCGACCATCTAAAGAAAAATTGGTGCTCTTGAAGACTTCCCTTTATATAACTTCTCCTTCTGATGCATATACACTATACCTGTTGAACATTAACCTATGGAAAAATTGATTCAAGGTTGACCTTAGACCATTTTGTTTATGAAAATTTGTTGAAGATAGCAGAAGGAAAGATGTACATACTGCTCATGCCATAATAGCATTTGAGAATTGGATCGTGATAACAAGGCCTATGAAGGAGACTTGAGCACTAAACAGGAGAAAGAATACAACCTTTTGTCATGATTCACTTTCCCTACTACAACCAATGAGTCATCTTTCAGACTGTGCACCTATACTAAGTTAGGAAGGAACTCAACTCTATGACCATCTCCAAGGTGAGTGATTTGGTAGATTGATAAGAGATTAGAACTTAGGTTTGGAATATAGACAACATTTTGAAACTCTCCATTTTCCATCTCCACATTTCCTTTCCCTTCAACTTCCATTTCAATATCATCTCCCACAAAGATGTGTGGTACCTTTGACTGCTTCATTGAAGAAAAATCCCCTTTTGAAGAACCCATATGATATGAGGCACCTGAGTCAAGGATCCATTCTGTTGAAGAATTTGTATTTTCCATGAGTTTTTTTCCTTTGCCCTTTGAATCTAAAGAAGACCCTTTATCCTTATAAGCATTAGGCAATGGAACATTATGTTTCTTCATGATGTTGATCAACTCATCAATATTTTTATGATAACACTCATGTTCTTCATGACCCATTTTCTTGCAATAAGCATAGTTTTTCTTCTCCTTATTGTTGTCCCCCTTCTTGTTAGAATTTGAGGAAGACTTGCCTTGTTGATTGGATTGTGGTGTTGTGTTTTCTACATCCTCTGATTTGTTCTTCCACTTCTTATTCTTACCCTTTCCTTTATTTGAAGATTGACCAGCTAAATTTTGAGAACCCTCATTATTGGCTACCAATGCTTTAGATTTAGGTGAATTGAGAATCCTCATTGATATCAACTTATTGTCTTTTGTATCCAACAAATCAGCATATTCATCAAAAGAAACTTTCTTATAAGCATACCCTAATGTAGTCTTTGAGGTGTTATAAGAAGAAACAAATGTGGAATACTTTGATGGTAGCTTGTTATGAATAAGATAGATGAACCTATAATCTTTAATATGATTCCCACAATCAGTAAGCTTTGTCCTTAGTTCATTCACCTTAATGATGAAATCGTGTATAGAATCAAATGACCTAGGATTTAAGGAGACAAGCTCATCTTCAATTTTGAAAACATCCTCTTCAGACACTTTATCATATAGGTTATCGAGGGTATCCCAAGCTTCCTTGGATGTAGAAGACTTCTTAATTTGATACATGATCTTGTCATGAACCCCCAAAAATATATCACCTAGGGCTTTCCTATCCATTGCCACACAAGTTGAAATATCACTTGCTAATACAATATCACCTGTTGGTTTAGGAAGGGTACCATCTACATATTGAGAAACTCCATTATGCATTAAATGATACCACATTTTGATGGACCATGTAGCATAGTTATGTGGAGTTAATTTTGAAAACTTAAAATTTCCCATAATGCAAAAAATGAAATAAAATTGCAAAAAAGAAGGAACCCAACACCAAGAACACCCCCCCTTTTCACTAAATCAAGAAACCCCACCAAAATAGATGCTTTTAGAAATTTATAAGTAGTGCAATTACAATGGCCACTTTCCAATTTTGTCCTTCATGGACTTTTAATTTTTCTTGTTACAACCTTTTGAAAGATTAGAAATCTAGAACATTACAATGTACAACAATTTGAAGTAATACAAAGCAAAGAAAGGACCTATTTCTGAAAGTGACAATTTTGTCCACACAAGCCTACAATCTGATTGCAGATCTAGAAAGTAGATGAAAAATAATGTACTTAAAAAAAAATGGAACCTATTTTCGTGTCCAAATAAGCCTGTACAAAGCATTTGAAGATGAAAAATGTAGGATTGGAAAGGTGTAGTCTCCAAAAGACACAATTTCTGACAAATCCATGCACCAAAACTAGAAAAGAGCTACACCACTAAACATTTTAGGAAATTCTATACAATTTCATAAAAAATCGCACCTGATTTGGAGTCTGGATGGTTGAGATATGGCCTCCCAAAGTCAGATTACAAAATCAAAAATCAATCTAGAGAGGGGTTGCATCATAAAAAGATGGGGTTAAATTTGACATTCATATGGTTGTCATAGTAGTTCAAATTTTCCCTAGAATGACGATCGGACTACTATTAAATTTAGGCTCTTAGAATTGATGATGTCAACAATTATCAACCTTGTGATGACATTAGCATGATGTCATGATGACATCATCATGTACAAAAATGCATGGACATGGATGGAAAAAAATTCATACACTGAGGTGGATTTTCCAACTATACTACCTATGTCTTCGATGACTATGCAGGTTGGTGACTGTATGCTTGCATGGCCCATAGTGTGTATAACTGGCTGTGTAGACATGGATCTGATGAGGATCTAGATGATGTGACTTTGTTGTAGTCCTCATGGTAGGCATAGGTGTAAGTGGCATAGTCTTCAAATTCCAAGTGTCTACGGGGAGTAGGCGGGAAGATGCAGGCATGGATAGCAAGAATGGCAACTGTTTTTGATCTTCACAATGCTGAAAATTAAATTACCACATCAAGTTTTTTTTGGTGTGGCCAGAGAATGATAGCACTAGTGTGGGTATGTCAAAGTTTATCCCACATTTGTAGGGTATCAGAGTTCACACTTATGTAAAAACAAGCTCAGGCAATATTGATTGCAAAGTGAAGCCAGAGAGATTTGGCCAATTTCTGGTGTAGTCTGCTACAGATGAGTCAGATTTGCTTGCTGTCGTTGGGTTGGAGGCTATACTTTCCAGTCGGTGGAAGATTGTGCCACCAGGAAAATAATGACTTAGCTAGGATTTTTCTATAGGTGGTGCTTGAAACCACTGTGATTTGTGGTATGGCCTGCTAAATAATAAATATGCTCTACAAGGCTAGGGTGTGACTACCCAATTCTACAAAAAAAAATTCCCTGCTAGCCCAACTAGGCAAGAAAAATCTGAAAATACCCAACCTGACTGGGCAAAAAAAATTTAAAAATACCCAATTCAATATAATTGTAGAGAATTAAATTAAAAATAAAATCTAAACAATAGATTAATAGATCATACCCTATTTGTAAATTGATGCCTTCAAGTGCCAGTTTGCAAAAAAAAATTGCCTGACGATCAACTTTATTCTAGGATAGACAAATTTATAGTCGATCTTCACCAAATTAACATTATGAATGCAATGGTGAGTTCAGATCTAGCTCTAGATAGTCCCAATCCTTTTAGATACTTTGGATTTGGGTCAAGTTGGTGAAGCATGAATGGTCTCGAATGGCTATGTGTAGAGAATCTCCCCAAGCTTTGATACCATGTGAGAATTTTTGTTAGGGAAAAATTCATCCAAGACCAAGGAACTCAAAAAAAAGCACAGCAATAGACCAAAGAACGAGTATGATCAGAATGACGATAAATTCATTCAATATGCCATATGAAAGTACATTAGGAGTGCCTATACATAAAGGCCTTTGGAGAGCCTCTAGAATGCATATAAGTCAGCAACATGATAAGTCATACAACTAGGCACATGTCCACTAGATATGGGTTATCTTCATTAAACATAGAAATAAGTGTGATGATAAGAGGATAAGCCTACAATGGTGTAGCATTCAAATTTATGTTGTAGACAACACGTGCTAAAAAGGTAGTGTGAATAACTATGTTCTCTACATGACAACTCAGTGAATAAGGAAAACTCTAGTGTTGTATACACCATGTGTTGAAATAGAGTTGCATAGTTTTGTGTTGTCAACATGACAACTCATGAGAGTACACAAACTCTTAAGTGTCTCACCAAAATAATGCAATATAATAAAATAATGCATTAACCTAAGTAAACTTAAGTAAAGTGTAAATAGTAAATACTTACTTACACCAACACATATTCCTTTCCATTGTCAGTTCTAAGAATTTTAATTTTAAAACTAGTTTTTCTTTCAGCATATAAATGAACTTCAATGAAAATATCAAGAACTTGATCCTTGCTATGTGGAAAATAGATCCAATTCTATCTAGAAAAATTCTCAACAAAAGTAAGTACATACCGAGAACCTTGGATGGAGTTATTCTCCATGGGGCCCAAAAGGTCACTATGGACAAGGTACAACTTATGAGGTTTCTACCATGATTTATCACTTGGAAAGGGCTCCCTATGCATCTTACCATTCATACAACTAGTGCAAGCAATCTTGGAAGGAATAATATGAGGCAACCCATCAACCAAATTTCCTTTTTGCATTAAAGTAATATAACCTGAATTTAAATGGCCAAGTCTTTGATGTCATATATTGAAACCAATGGAGGTATGTAAAGAGTACTATGAACTAGCAAATTCATGAAATTTAAATAAATTGTCATGATCCATTTTAGCATTAGCAATCACTTGATTATTTTGAGGATCAATCGCATAGCACATATCTTTATAGAATTAAAATTTATAGTCCTAACAAAACTTTGTAACAAAAAGTAGATTAGTTTTCATATCAAGAACATAAAGCACATCATGCAGTTTACCATTAGGAATACTTACATCACTTAAACCTTCAACTTTACAAGTCTAATTATTAGCTAACTATATAGGAATGTTAGGAAGATCAGGTTGTAGAGAATCAAAAACTTCCTTATGAGAACTAACATGTTGCGATGCACCTAATGGTCTTCAAACATTATAACCACACATAAAAGAGTGATAAAAATTAGAACCATTAGAATTACCTTTTTTATGATTTGAATTTTTATTATTATTATTGTTGTTCATTGGCTTTTTATCATTTTTCTTTTTAAAATAGTTATTAACAACATGGCCATCTTTTCCATAATAAGAACAATGAGGTTGGAAACTATTATGATTGTTATAGCGAGGATTGTAATGATTATTGTTATTATTGTTATGTTTGACATTAGATTTATTATTGGAGTCATTAGAGTTGTTATTATTATGATGTTGATTATTATTATTTGAATGAAATTTATTATTATTTGAATTCCTAGACATAAACACATTTTCACTTGATTTAAGAGTACCAAACCAAGCTTAGCTTCTCCCTATCACAATATTTTTTCCTAAATAACATAAGTCAATTGAGAATTTAAAGTAGGAATTTCATGTTGAGCATTTATATTAGTTATAAATTGTTGAAACTATCTAGGAAGAAACTTTTTAAGAATAATGTGAATTAAATGAAGGTCAGCTAACTAAACACCAAAACCAACTAAATGACTTTTAATAGCAACAAATTTTAACAAAAAATCATCCATGGTTTTGAAATCTATATACCTGAGATCTTCAAGTTGATCCTACAACTTTATATTGTAGGATTCATCTACACTGCCATAAGTGGTCTATAGAATTATCCAGGCTTCATGAACTTTGGAACAATTTGCAATTAATACATATAAATCAAGAATGATCAAAATACCAATTAAACTTAGAAGCTTCTTTGTTTTTAAATTTTGAAGCATCCTTTTCATCTTGGGTAGCTACTAAACCATGTTCAATAGAAGGATCAGTGGCTATCTCTAACATGTGTTTAAAAAAAAAATGAAAGAAATATGTGTTTTCCATGAGTGATAATTATAACTAATAAGTTTTATTTCTAGAACTAAGGTTGACATATTTATGGAAGAAAAATTCCCCCCCCCCCCCCCCCCCCTAGAGAAATATGATTTAAAGTTAACATGAATTGAACAAAAAGGTTTCTAATTAAAATATGAATAAGATTCTACAAAAATAAACTGGAGTTACAAGAAACTTGTCAGAGAAAACTGAAAAAGAGAGGAGGTAATAGAAAAATAATAAGGCAACCCTTGAAGAAAACATTAGAGGAGTGATGACCCTGCAACATAAAAAAAATTATGCAGAAGCATTATGAAATGATTGAATGTGCAAGAAGTCTGCAAAAAATATAAAATAGAAATTTTTTTAAAATGATTTAAAAAAATGAATGTCAAACGTATCCAACTAAAAATCATTAGGATTCCTAATGAATTTAAATGATTAAGGAACACTAAATAACTTATAAGAATCCAAACTTATAAGTTATAAATCAATTTTATAACTTTATATTATGACTACAATAATAAGTTATAAATGATTAATGAAAAACCAACAAACTCTATTAGAGAAATAATAATGAAAACTTTAAAATGTAATTTATAACTTGTAACTTATATCTTTGAAACAAAACTAAAAAGGAGAATTAAAAATGTATAAGTAATGAAGCAATATAAAATAAACTTATAACTTATAGTATATAACATAAATGAGATGGAAGAGGCTTGGGTAGCAAGCTGCAAGCAAGGGCATAGCTAAACAAAATAGAAATCAAGAATGTGCTTGGGACAAAGAGGTTTGGGCACCCATGAAAGGAGAGGGTGAGGGATAGCAGCCACAAGGGAGAGGCTCAGTCCATACAAAACAGAAAAGGAAAGCCATGTGGTAGAAATAGGGAGAGAATGCACAATAGGGCGAGAGATCACAAAACAATATTGGAGAAGGCACAACAACAAGAAATAGTATTCAAGGAGGCCAACAACTCACTTAAGCCAAAAAAGAAGGGGCAAGACAAAAATGGAGTATGGCAGCCAACAAGGAGGGGGAGGGAAAGTGTAGCTCACACAAGAGCTCACACAAATGAAAAGGGACGACAAAAAAGAGGGTATGTGTAGGATCATGGTGTGCCAAAAAATGGTGATCTGAAAATTTTATAGTTCTAAAATATCTCAAACCATTTCAAAATCTATTCCAACTTTTTTCTCACCCACCCTGATACTAAATGAAAAAAATTAATATCATTATAAGGTCTACTATATCTTTTGATACCAAAACCATATGGTCAACTTTAAAAACATCCTAAAATTGTGCTTTTGGCTTGTTTTTATATGATTTTTACTTCAAACATGTAGCTGATTTTTCACCCAAAATTGATGAAATAAAAAAGGTTTCTTAAGAATGTTGTTATCTTTCAAATGGTACAAGTGCTAACTAATACACTGCTTGAAAAATAGCTATAACTTTCAAATGGTACAACATTTTTTAAATCCAAAAGATGCATCACATTTTATGTTTCTTCTACTATAAGGAAAAAGATGAAAAAATGAATTTTGCAAAGTTTTGAATTAGTTAAGGTGGTCAGACACGAGAGTTTTTTTATTTCAAAAATACTAAAGTCAAAAATTAATTAATTAATATTTATTTAGAATAAAAAAACCAAAAAATATGTGTCACATCTAGGCATCAGTCTACTACTTATATCTAGGATATTATTAAAAAATATTATCATTTGATTTTGATTAAGGTGGCTAGACATACATGTACTTCTTATTTTTGTTCTGAAATTTTTGTAATATTGCATTACAATTCAAAATTTTGACCAATCAATTTTTATTTTTTTGAGGTAAGTCCTAGTAGTCTAGAAACTAGATTCAATTTGATAGAGATTCTTTTCTCTCAACTTTTTGATATTAAGTTAATAACAAGTAGAAAATTGCATGTCAAGTTGATGTAACCCTAATTTTTTGATTTTTTTATTGCCACTTAAGAGCATAGTTTGGTTGAACATGATCCTACACATACCCAAGAAGATTACACAATAGCAAAAGGAAAGGCAAGAGCTAGGAAGAGAGATGAAAGGAATAGGCAAGAGAACATTAGCTGCTCATGAGTAGAAAGGAAGGCACAATGTACACTCATGTGACCAACTCAAAGAGGCACGCAAGTGCAAGAAGATCAAGCACAATGAAAATGAAGAGAAACAAACAAAAAATAGAAAAAATATAGATTAAATAGATGAATGAGAGTAGGAAAAACAAGGAGATAAAAAGAAAGATACTAAAAAAAACTAGAAAGGTAATAGAGAAGGTAAATCCAAATTAGAAATTTCTTAGAATTCCTAAAAGAAATTTAATAAAGGATTAATTTTTTCTTTTAAAGGAATATAGTTGAGTTAAAATGTTTAAGTTTTCAAGAACAATATGAAAATTTTTAAACTTTTAATGTAACATGACTAACATTATAGTCATCATTAGCATTAATTAAGTGTTTCCTACAATAAAAAATGTTCGAGAAATAATTTTTTATTTTAAATATTTAATCAAAAGAAATTGCACAATATAAATGTTATTGAAATAAGGATTGTTAATTTCTACTTGGTAAACCAAGAGAAAACAAAAACAAAAATAATAATAATAGAGATACACTTTGGTGGCAAGCCTTCCAAAGACGGTTAGTAAAAAAAATGATAAAAATAATAATATTAATTTGCACACACAATATGTTAGGATGAACTAAAAACCACAACACAAATTTCTTCTCTCAATACTATCTCCAAATAGGCATGCTCCAAACAATGACAAACTTCAACACAAAAACTTAAAACAGGGATTAGTAACCAAGCTCTAATACCATGTAAGAAACAACAAACTAGAGCAAGGAAAGAAAACAATCCAAGTAAGTTACACGTGAAATAATGTCACCATGAGATAAATAAGATTCAAGAGCATACACTAAAGTAGTTCAACAATGGAGACACAGATTTGAAAAGGAAAAGAAAAGAAAACCCCTTGTGAGTTTTATGAATGAAGGAAAATTCCTAGAGAGAGAGAGAGAGAGAGAGAGAGAGAGAGAGAGAGAGAGAAGGTGGTGGAGAAAACTAGCTCAATACAATATCACCAAGTGATGTGTAAAGAAGAAAGAGAAAGGTGCATCTCTTTTAAAGAGATGAGAAAGAAGTTGCATGTCTTCGCATGTGTAACTCTCATTTCTATGAATGCCACATTTATAATAAGTGTGTACAAGGCATCAAGATCCTCTTTAGGAGGATAAACTAAATTCCTTAATAAAGGAATTATAAAATGGTTTGTTCTCACATTTGGACTAGAGGACAAGTAAATAACATGTCCTCCACATGTGTACAATAGGACAAACTACTTTTAGGGATCCTTGGAATATCCAAAATTAAAATACATCCCAGGAAAGATTAATATTTCTAACAATAACCCAAGAAAATATGTTCTAAATGGCATGGAAAAGGTGAAGGGTGACACATACCTACATATTTTTCCTAACTTTTACCACCATTAAACTTAAATCCAATGATTGATCTCACAATTATAACTATTCATAGTAACTCAATAATATTGTCTACAATACTACTACTAATATCTATGCTAGGAAATGAGACAATGAAATGCCATCCCTAAACATAACATATAATAGAAATTAGTTACTGAAAAATCCCTTAAAAATTGTAAAAATATTAACACAAAAGACAATCAAAAGAGGCTCATGCCACAGTACATTTTTCTCACATAAATGATTGAGAAGACACTAAATCTTGAAAATGACACCTAGAATGAGCCAATTCTTATGTAGAGTTTTATTGAATAGCTCTAATGTGGTAAAATTAAACTGCATAGTAACATTTTTTATAGAACAAAAATAATTACTTGATGCAACAATGTTACCAAACTTTTGATGCAAAATATCCAGGTCATGATAAAGATCAAAGGAAAAAATTGAGATGGACTAGAATAATTATTAATTTTGAGAAATATGTCTCATACTTGCAAGCCTCCAACCTAATAGTACATGTCTCTAACCCAATAGTGCATGCATGTTTTTAATTTTCAATCTTGGAAGCCTCCAACTTAATAGTGTATTAATGATTTATTATTGTAGAACAATCAAACTTTGTTAGGTTGTAATTTTTATGTCACCTACAAAAGTTAGGTGCCCAAGTTTGGTGGCACATGTTTAAATGGGTTGGTCAAATGGGGATAGGTGAACTTGATTTATCACATGGCTTTGTAAATCATAAATGGTTGTGAGAAACCTATATAATGAGGGCTTTGAGAGGAGATGAAATATTGAGTTTTGTTTGCAAGACTAGGTGCTACAAAGAGACTCTCCAAGCTCAAGTTGTGGTGATGCTCCTACAAGAACTTGCATTGAAAGTGTATTGTAATCTTCTTGATTTGATAATACATTATGCAGGTTTTGGAGGGTGGAGTTTTTCTCTTGAAAGGGTTTCCCCATGGTAATTTATATGTTATGTGATTCATTGTTATTTTGATTATTCTTTTGTGTACTTCTTGACATCTTTGTGATTCTTAAGTTAAAATTTTCATAGTTGTCCTCTCAAGATTAGCATAGGAAGTGTTTCCACATACTTCTACTTCCTTTTGAGTTGTATAAGAGCTTGGCTAGCTTTGGTTCTAATTGTTGGGTACATGTTTTTTGAGCTAATCAAGGTTTGAGTGGGAGCTTGTGTAGAATATTTCATTAGTGTATTGTAGGATAATAAAGATGGAAAGCATACTAGGGGGGATTGATATAGAGAATTTTTCTAGCACAAACTCTGAGATGTGGAAGTTGAAGATAATATATCTATTGAATGATCAAGATCTATGGGATGCAATGGATGAGAAAAAGATGAGGCCTATAGATCCATCTTCAACAATATAGTATGATGGGATAGGGAGAAAAACTAAAGGTCTCATTAAATTATGTCTTGCAGACTCAATTCTGACAAATGTCCATGAAGAACCTACTACAAAGAAGCTTTTGAAAAAGCTAAGTGAGATCTATCAAGAAAAATCACTTGTGAACAAGATTTTCTTGAGGAAGAAATTAGATTTCTTAAGAATGGAAGGTGGACAAATTTCTAAGCATCTGGAAAGTTTTAATATGTTGTTGACTCACTTGTAGGGGTGTCAATGGATGAAGAAGAAATGTGCCAAATATTTCTATGTTTGCTGCTAAACTCATGTGACAACCCTATGACTATCATAGGGAGCACTTTAGTTTTCTTGAAGATGGAGGATGTTGTCAATTCTCTACTTTTTGAAGAGATGAGAAGGAAAGCCTCTCCAAATGCCAAAGAGGCTTTGAGAGTTCAAGGAAGACCAAAAGAAAGGGACAAGAATGAAAATCATCATGACCATTGTAAGTCCAAGAGTAATGGGAGATCAAAATCTTGTGGTAAGTCCAAGGTAATCTATTGGAATTGGAAAGTTCAATCACTTTTGAAAGGACAATAAAGAGGAAAAGAAAAAGAAGAAACATGATTCTAATTTTGAGTCTAAGAAGTAAGATAGATATTCTTTTATTGTAGCCTTGGCCACTTGTACAAGTGACAATTCATGGTTGATAGACTCAGATTCATCTTTCCACATTAATTCTAAGTATGAAAAATTTGATGGTGGTAACATGTATTTGGGTGATAATTTAGTTCTTGATATAGGTGTTTGTGGAAGTATTCATGTGAAATTTTTTGATGGTAGAATTAGAAGACTTGATGGTGTCTTGCATATACCAGGACTAGTAAGAAATTTTTTATATGTTAACAAGCTAATAGATGTAGGTGTGCATGTACAATTTTCTAAAGAAAGTGTGAAAATGGTGAGAGATGCTATGGTGATAGCTAGAGGAAGAAGATTGGATACATTCTACCAACTTGATGCAAGAACTATTGAGTACAATAGTACTTATGATAATTTTGTGACAAGGAGCACTTTGTTAGAAAAGGAGAGAGATTCTCCATCAATAGATAGTTATAGTTTTTGGGTACCCAAGGGTGCTCTATCTACTAAATCAAAATCACCCCCAAAGAAGACCATGTTGTGGCACTAGGTGATAAAGTTCTATGGATCTTGAAAAATAAAAACCTTGTTGATGTGCTATAATTTTTTTGGATTTGATTGTGTATAGTCTTTTTAAACATCATTGTTTTAGATCATACTACATGATCCATCATCAGGATGCTAGAAAGAAAAGAACATCAAATCCAAAAAAATTACAACACATTAGCATGGACTATGGAAATCTAATAGATCTCAGCTTCTTGATGGTCTGAATAATTGCAATCTTGAGTTTGATTTTTCTGAGCATTGTATCTTTGGAAAATAAAACCACATTCAAATTTACTCAAGTTATTATAAGTCCTCATGTATTGTGGACCTAATCCATTTAGATGTATTTGGTCTGATTGATTTTCCTTCTATTGGTAGATTAGTCTATTATGTTTCTTTTATTGATGATTTCACTACAAGAAGATGGGTTTATTTTCTTTAGAGTAAAGCTAAAGTTTTCAGTCATTTCATAGAATTTAAAGAAATGGTTGAGTTACAAACTAGAAATAAGATAAAATGTTTGAGAACTGATCATGGTAGTGAATATTGCTCCAATGATTTTGACACATTTTGGAAATATTGTAGTATTAAATGAGAGAAGATAACTCTATATTCTCTACAACAAAATGGAGCTGTAGAAAGAATGAACATGACCTTGATGGAGAAAGCTACAAATATGTTGAGTGGAGCTAGATTGGAACAAAATTTCTAGGCTCAAGTTGTAGCCACTGCCTATTACCTAATAAATAGGTCTCCTACATCAGCTCTTATTGGTAAGACAACAATGCAAGCATGGTCAAGATAGAAGCCTTCACTTGGAGATCTAATAGTGTTTGGTTGTGAGGCATATGCTCATGTGCCAAAGGAGAAGATGAAAAAAATTGATAATAAAGCTATCAAATGTATTTGCATCGAATATAGTTATGATGTGAAGAGATATAAGATTTGGGATCATTTTGAACAAAAAGTGTTTCATTCTAGAAATGTTATATTTAGAGAAACTAAGCCTTCTTTTGTTATAGTGCAGTTAGAACAAACAAAAGAAAAATATGTGATTCAACTACCTACTACACCTAAGAATGTTGAATTGAAGCCCTTAGAAAGTGAAGAAGATGAGGAGAGTTATATGAGTTCATAATCATTAGAGGAAGAAGGATAACATGAACCTGAATCTAAACTAGATCTTGTTCAAAGGTCTAGTATATAGAGGAAAGCACTAGAAAGGTATAGATATTTTCTTGATTATTGGAGGTATGTATTTTCTTTGAATGCTAATATTGATGAGTTGAGATCTATAGAAGAGGCTCTTGGTATGAATGATTTAGAGTCCTCGAAAGTAGCCATGGATGAAGAGATGGAATCTTTTAAGAGGAATGACACATGGTTACTTGTACCATTTCCAAAAGGATGGAAGTGTGATGGTTGCAAATGGGTGTTCAAAAGGAAGATGAGTTTAGATGGAAGCATTGAGAAATATAAAGCACATTTGGTTGCAAAAGGTTACTCCTAGTTTATAGGAG
This sequence comes from Cupressus sempervirens, assembly GCA_028749045.1. Lineage (NCBI taxonomy): Eukaryota > Viridiplantae > Streptophyta > Pinopsida > Cupressales > Cupressaceae > Cupressus > Cupressus sempervirens. Next base: position 400,362,873 of record CM053785.1, on the reverse strand, counting down.
TTGATTATGGGGAAATTTTTTCCACTGTAGCAAAAATGTCATCCATTTGATTCTTGGATTCTATTGTAGTAGCTTATGATCTAGAACTTGAGCAGATGGATGTGAAAACAATATTTCTTCATGAAGATTTGGAAAAAGAAATTTATGACATAGCTAGAGCACTATGTGGTAAAAGGTAAAAGTCATTTGGTCTATAAGTTAAAGAAATCCTTGTATGGTTTAAAATAAAGTCCTAGGATGTGGTACCTAAAGTTTGATACATATGTATTGAGTTTGGGATTTGTGTAATCAAAGTTAGAGGACTATATACATTTCAAGTCTGATGTTGATCATTTCCTAGTTATTGCCTTATATGTTGATGACATGTTGATATTGACAAAGGAATAAGTTTTATTGCAGAATTAAAATCTTAGTTCTCAAAAAAATTTGAAACGAAAGATCTTGGTGTAGTAAGGCACATTCTAGAAATGCATATTATAAGAGATAGGAAAACCAAAAAGCTTTGGCTAGGCCATAGTAAGTATGTTGCTACTATTCTGAGAAGATTCAATATGAAGGATTACATACCATTGAATGTTCCTATTATTATGGGACAAAAACTTTCTAGCTCAAAGTGTCCAACATCCCCATTGGAGATGAAAGATATGAGTCAAGTACAATATTGGATTTTTGATGGAAGTTTAATGTATACTATGGTTTGTACAAGACCAAACATTATCCAAGCAATAAGAATATTTTTTTATTACATGTCTAATCTAGGAAGTGCTCATTGGGAAGTAGTAAAAGGAGTTTTGAGATACCTGCAAGGTACCTTAGTACTCTATAAATTTTCATGGGACAAGAAACAAGAATTTGTTAGATTTTTAAGGCTATGTGGATTCAAATTAGGCCAATGATGTTGATAAAAGAAGATCCACTAGTGCATATGTATTTACATTATTTAGTGGTACAATCTATTAGATGAGCAAGTGACAAGATGCAATTTCTTTGTCTACTACAGAGGTAGGGTATATGAAAACTACTCATGTCTACAAGGAAGCCATCTGGCTTAAGAGATTCTGCTTAGATATAGATTTCAAACAGGGTGTACAGTGATAGTTTATATTGATGATCAGAGTGCAATTTTCCTAGTGAAGAACTAGACATTCCATGCCAAGACCAAGCACATTGATATACAATATCATTTTGTGAGATATATGGTCAAGAAAAACAAGGTGAAGCTAGAGAAGGTAGAGCCTTTGACGAATGTTTTCGATGCATTAACTAAGCCCATGAAAACAGATAATTTTGGATGGTGGTCAAATTCTATGGACCTCTCATCCCATAAAAATTAAGATAATGGTACAAGGGATCCCCTAACTCTTGCAAGTTGTTTGATAAGTGGGAGAATGTTGAGAAATATGTCTCATATCTACAAACCTCCAACCCAATATTGCATGCCTCTAACCCAATAGTGCATGCATGTTTTTAATTTATTACATGGTCAAAGTTGGAAGCCACCAACCTAATAGTGCATGTCTCCAACCCAATAGTGCATGAATGTTTTTAATGGTCAATCTTGGAAGCCTCCAACTTAATAGTGTATTAATGATTTATTATTATTGCATAGTCAAAATTTGTTAGCCTGTAATTTTTATGTCATGTACTAAAGCTAGGTGCCCAAGTTTGGTGGCACATGTTCAAATGGGTTAGTGGAATGGGGATAGGTGAACTTAGTTTATCACACAGCTTTGTAAATCATAAATGGTTGTGAGAAGCCTTTATAATAAGGGCCTGGATAGGAGATGATATATTGAGTTTTGTTTACAAGACTAGGTGCTAGGAGACTCTCCAAGCTTAAGTTGTATTGATGCTCTTGTAATAACTTGCATTGCAAGTGCATTGTAATCTCCTAGATTTGATAATAAATTATGTAGGTTCTGGAGGATGGGTTTTCTCCCCTAAAAGGATTTTTTCAAGATAATTACTATGTTATGTGATTCATTATTATTTCAACTACTCTTTTGTGTACATCTTGACATCTTTGTGATACTTAAATTAAAATTTTCATAGGCATCCTCTCAAGATTAGTGTAGGAAGTGTTTCCATATACCTTTGCTTCCATTCAATTAAAAGACTTCTTAAATATGTGTATCAAATAGACAACAATACACAAACCTTGATATCTGTGGCAACCAATTATAGGATTTGCAATATAAATAGCCTTGCAAATTAGTAACCCAAAACCTATGATGAAAGATTTGAAAGCCAAAAAAATATTTTTGAGAACCAAGATAAGAAAAGAAAAAAGAAACCTTTCTAATCCCTAATTTACACCATCATAATTTTTTTCCACATCAACAAAGAAACACCACCCATAATTATAATGATATCATATGCAGCCTACACTAAATATATACATATAGAGCTAAAAGACCTCGTTCAATACCCAAAGTAGAGGAAATAATCTAAGAGAAATAGAAGATTAATGTTCGAGAAAAATAAATTACCATTATAAATTAAAAAATACTTACAAACCAAATCTTGAACCAAAAAAACATTGAATGATTGAATGCCAAAGACATTGTCTCCATCCACTTCTAGTATATCCTATTCAATTAAAGGAGTCAAAACGTAATAACAATGAAGTGGAAAAATATTTTCATATATTCTGACTTATTTTCCTAATATCCCAAATCAATTTTTGATAAATATTATGAAAATTAAAGTCACTACATAAAATATGTAGAAATCATAACAAATTTATAGGGCAAAGCTACAATGGATTCACAATGCCAAACTAAATCTCTAACATTCTCCTCCACCAACTAAATGTGTGAATGTTGACCTTTCATTCACACTAAGGGCCCATTTGGTTGCTGGCATAGCAATTGAAAATTAGAATAGAAAAGTGGAATGGGAATGGAAATGGGGAATGAGAATAGAAAAGGGCATTTCCAATCCTATTTGGTTCACTTGGAATTTGATTAGGAATATGTTAATCCATTGTTTGGTTGTACAAAAATGGAATAGGAATAAGATAAAGTTTTGTATTTTTTAAAAAAAAATTCCCTTAAATTTTTTTTTAAAATTTATTGTTTTTGGTTAATTTTTTCAATAATGGTAAAAGGTTAATTTATTTTCATTTTTATTTTATTCATTTAAGTTAATAAGAATTTTTTTAATAAAATTTTAATAAAAAAAAAAAGATATAAATTTAAAAATGTTATAAAAAAAATATTAAAAGAAAAATATTTTTAAAAAATTGTTAAAAAATGTTAAAAAAATAAATTTAAATATAAAAAATAAATAAATAAAATAGACTAGGAATAGAAATGGCCTATTCAAATAACATATATTTATTGGCATAGACATATGCTCATTTTAGGCACAAAATTGGAATGTCTTCCTATTTCCAATTCTAATTGAGCATACCAAACAATGAATATAAAATATATTCTAAGTTTCTTTTCCTATTCTAGTCCTATTCCAACAACCAAACGGGCCCTAAATATGTAAAATAATTATTTGATAGTAGTAGACAAAAAAAAGAACTGTGAGGCATCCTTTTCACACTAAAACACAAATAACATTTCCAAAACAACATATTAGTTTGATAGTAGTAACATCTTTGTCTCAAAAATATGCTCTACAACTTTTCATTTCTTGCTTAATTGATATTTTGAATTTGGATGAGTGTAGATGCTCTCGAGGGGTCAGGCTTGGTCTCGGATCCTTGCCCTAACCTACATCTTGTTCTGACTGTGACTAGGGTTACCCAGGGGAATGTCGATGTGGTTCATCCTATTGGGGGGTGTTGGTGGAGTCAACGGCTTTTTTTTTGGGACAAGAGATCTAACGAGTCATACAAGTGATGTGTTGGTAGGCTAGGAGATTCAAGTGAGTCATACAAGGTCTCTAGGTTGGAAGGAAGTTGTTCTTGGAGAGAGAGTAGCTAAAACCCTGTTAGAAGCTCCTATAGTGATCAGTGGTGAGGAGGGGGTGAAATAGTGGTACCAGACAAGTTTGTTGATAGTGTGTCAGTTAATCTGAAGCTTTGCCTCATAGGTAGATTTATTTCCTTCTGCTCATTGATAGAGATGGTCAAGAAATGGGTTAGCTAGAAATGGAAGTTGAGGGGGAGTGTGATGGTTTGGGCCATGGTGGGAGGCATATTTTGCTTTAAATTTAAATTATATAATGATGGTGATGGTTAGTTCTTGGTCATATGGAAAGCATAGCCTAGTGGTGGCGAAGTGGCATTCGGCGTTGCACCCAGTGAAAGAGCTAAATAAGATGGCTCTAGTCTGAGCTGGGTTACTAGGCCTTCCATTTGAGTTTTGGGATGAGAGGATCTTGAAATCCACTACGGATTCCTTTGGGCACTTTGTAGCTACAAATATGGTAACTTTGCGGAGGTCCTAGTTGGTCTTTGCAAGGTTTAGTGTAAATGTGGCTATGGGAACTTTCTTACCTAATTCTATTACACTATCCTCGAAGTGGGGTAAGAAGATTCAACCCATTATTTATGAGGATGTGGGGTGGTTTTTCCAAAAATGCTCATCATTTGGGCATTTAATTGTAGATTGTAAAAAATTGGATAGGATGGCTAAGAAGAATATTGAGGGTGAAATAGAAGGGGGGGCTCCTCCTCATGATTCAAGGGTGGTGGGTGCTGGCTCTCTTCATCGTGATGGCAAGGTGGTGACTCCACTCCTAGGAAGTGGCTAGAAGTGAAGGTCTCTCAAGAAGAAATAGAGAAGGGGTTGACTTCCCTTACAAGGAAGAAGCAAGAAGATAACCATCAAGCCGTGAGGGGAAGGGTAAGGATGGGAGAGTTGGAGGGGAAGTCTAGTTTTGTTCAAGAACTAGAGACACTTTGCACACATGAAGGAGAGTTGTGAGGTTTGGAGGAAAGTGAGATTTCTTTTCCCTTTTTGCAAAGAATTGAGGAGTTCCTTAGTACCCCTTTGAGGAACCTGGTGATTGAGGAGGTTTTTAGAGGAGACATAGATAAGGCCTTGGTGGATAGTGAGGAGAATGGCTTGAAGGAGGGGGAGGTTGCTAGGGTCCTTTGCTAGAATGAGGAAGAATAGTCAAACTAGATTGATTCTCTGGCCTAGCTAGATGATATGGAAGGGAAGTGGCAAACTCAAAGAAGACAAATAAGGATTTCAAGGAAACCTAAAATGTTATTGGAATTGAAGTTGGATGTATGGAAGTAAGGAAAACAAAGTAAGAGAGAAAATCAAATGGCAAGGGAGGTGGCAAGTGATAGGCAGGCCACTTTGGAATCCCTATCAAAAGGTAGAAAATGATTATTCTATCATGGAACATGAGGGAGTTAAATAGCCCTCGTAAGAAATTTTCCCTCAAATAGCAGTTGGCAAACCAGAAAATAGAAATCCTGCTCATCCAAGTGGCTAAAATGACTATGATTAATTTGAAGAAAATTACAAGTTATGTTTGGTCAGGACCAAATTTTTGCTACAATGAAGTAGAAGGTGCATCAGGAGGAGTGGCTACCTTCTAGAACCCAAATGCTGGTAATGGAAGTTTAATTTATAGCTCTAAATTCTATCTTGTAACTAAACATAAGATGGGAGATAAGATTTGGAATATTGTTAATGTGTACACTCCTAATACCAGAAATGAATAGCAAAACTTATGGGAGGAGTTGTCTATTTTTCTCTCTCAAAATAAGAACACCTTTTGCATGGGGGATTTTAACTCCCCTCTATACCCTTTAGAGAAAATATGAGGTATGATAGATTTTAATGATAGTATGAAAGATCTAGCTAATTTTATAAATAATAATGATTTAATGGATATGGAGATGCGGGGAGTGAAGTTCACACGGTCGAATAATAGGAAGGGTGTTGACCTTGTTCAAGTCAAACTAGATAGACTTTTGGTCTTAGCTAGATGGTAACGATTAACTTCCCCCTCTCTTACGAGACTACCTAGGATGGTCTCAAACCATGGCCCTATCTTTTTTAAATAGAAGGAAGATTCCTTAGGCAGCCCAAGAATTTTTAGATATGAAATAATGTGGCAATCCTATCCTAAATTCAGCTCTATGGTGGCAGAGTGGTGGGGGATTTGAATTGAAGGGATAACAATGTATAGACTCTCTATTAAGCTGGAGAATGTAAGACAAAATGTGCAACCTTGGAAGAAAAAAATATTTTGGCAATATCTTCAAGACTAAGGTTGAGGAGGAAGGGAAGTTAGTTGAGCTCTAGAAAGCTATGGGGGAAGGCATACCCACGGATAACATTATCTAGGAGGAGGATAAATACAGAAAAATGTGGAAGGAAATGATTATAAGGGAGGAGACTTACTAGAAGCAAAGGTCCAAGGTGTTATCACTCAAAGTGGGTGATAGGAATACTATGTTTTTTCATAGATTTTCCTTAATTCATAAATAAAGAAACACAATTGATAACATCAAAGATGACAATAATATGAAGTTAGTTAAGCCTAAGGAGATGGGGAGTTGGGTGATGGCTTACTTCTAAAACTCTTACCTAGAAGAGAAAAGAGACTTTAGAGAGAAGGAAAGGAAATGGTTGATTGATTTGATGCCCACAGTGATATCAGCTGAAGAGAATGAAAAGTTAGTGCAAATGGTGACTGAGGAGGAAGTCCACAAAGTAATGATCTCTATGATAGCTTATAAATCCCTGGGATTGGATGGTTTCCCACCAACATTCTTTTAGCACTTCTGGGAGGTTATCAAGTTGGACCTCCTTCGAGCGGCCTATTATTTTTTCAGAACTGGGAAGCTTCTTAAACAACTCAATAAAACTTTCATTGTACTAATTACCGAGGTGAAAGACCTAGAGGTCCTTTCGAACTTTAGGTCAATTAGTCTATGTAACACTATTTACAAGATCTTCTTTAAAATTTTGGTGAATAGGATGAAGCTACTACTGCATAAGTTCATAAGAAAAACCCAAAGTGGGCTTGTCCTAGGACGAAAAATCCTGGATGCTGCTACAACAATGCATGAAGTCTTGTAGTCTATGGAGAAAATTGGTAATCCTGGTATGACCTTGAAACTTGACGTTTCTAAGGCTTACGATAGGATTAATTAGATCTTCTTGTATAAAGTTATGGAAAGGATAGGCCTTAGTTAGAAGGTTATTAGATTGGTGAAGTCAATGGTGGAAACTGTCACCTATTCTGTGATGGTTAATGGGTCATCTTGGGGAAATTTTGGAGGGGAGAGATGACTTGGGTAGGGTGACCCTATCTCTCCCTACCTATTTATTATGGTGGCTGAAGTCCTGGGAAGACCATTCATGAGAAAGTTGGAGGGAGGGATAATCAAAGACATTAAAATTGCTTCCACTCTACCTCCTAAAGTGATTCAATAGTTTGTGGATGATACCTTTCTTAGTGGGGACTCCTCGGTAGGTGAAGTCAGAGCTTGGAAGTTGGTACTAGAGATATGTGCAGTGAACGTAGGTCAAAAGATCAATTTTGACAAAAGCAAGGTGTTCTTCTTAATTTACACCCCCCTCCCCCACAACCTTCAGCAGAGGATTGTTAATATTTTAGACTGCAACGTTGCTAAATTACCTGATATTTTTTTGGGTCTCCCATTAATTGTGAAAAATGTGAGTAACAAATTTTGGAATGGGATCCTAGAAAGAATGGAGAAAAAGCTTATTGGAAAGGAAAAACATTGAGTAGTGAGGGCATGTTGCAATATAAATTTCCTCCCTTCAAGGATTACCAATGTACTTCCTATCCTTATTTAAAATTACTCAGTGTATGGCTAATAAACTAGAGAAAATCAACATAACTTCCTTTGGTCTGGAGGGAGTGAGAAGATTAGAATAAGTTTGGTCAGCTGGGAAGTGGTTTGTAAACCAAACTAGAAATGTAGTTTGGGAGTAAGAAAGATAATTAATTTGAACAATATGCTTTTCACTAAGATGGGTGGAACTCAATGAAGGGAGAATCTAATTGGTGTAATATTATGAGAGCTAAGTACCTTGGAAATCTAATGTTCTCTCACTACACCTGGAGAAATGATCTTCCTATGGCCTCTAAAATCTAAGGAAATATTGTGAGAAACAAAACCTTTTTGAAGGAGGGTGTTCGATGGCTTGTGGGGAATGCTAATGAGATTAATTTCTGGGAGGATCCACGGCTTACAAAGAGACCATTAATATAAAAAATGTTTGGGTCTCTTCGGTATGACCTATAGGAGTAGGGGGGGGGGGGGGGGAGAATGGTAGCTGATTTTATTTGTTAGGGAAGAAGACGAAAAAAGGTGAAGCTACAATAGAATAATATGGTTGGAAGGGAGTCGATCAATGAGCTTAATTATTTGTTGGAGGAGTACAAAATCTTGGGAAGAGACAGGATTGATGAGTTCATTTGGAAGGCTACCTCGAAGGGGGAGTTCTTGATTAAAATTTCCTACAAATTATTGGTTGAGAAAACCCTTGAACCTAATGATTGGGGGAATGTTTGGTTTAATCACTTAATCTCAAAGATCAATATTTTCTACTGGACCACCATTAATGGGAAAATTATCACTATAGACAACTTGAAGAAGCAAGGGTTTCAATTACCAAATAGATGTCATATGTGTAAGATGGAGGAAGAAAACATCAACCACTTATTCTTGCATTGCAGTTTTGTTTCAAAGGTGTGGGAGATTATCCTTCAGATGCTGGAGGTGAATTGGGTGTTTAATGTGGATATGGGGCAATTGTTAATGAACTGGCGGGGCCCCTTTACTCATCCCATCCTAAGCTATCTATGGATGATCATTCCACCCATGTTTGTTGGGGTATTTGGAAAGAGAAAAATAATAGGGTGTTTAGGAATGAGGAGAGAGAGGAGATTGTCATGGTGGAAAGGATCCACAAATTGATAGTCAAGAACATTAGTTGTACCAAGTGGAAAAAATTAGTGTTTCTCCCTTCTACGCTATAGGTGAGGGTGGCCAAGTGCTGGTCATTGGCAGAAGAGAGTATTAAAATTGATAATTCTAATATTTTGGCTAGAAACAGAACCTAGTGGAAACCTGCACCTGCTAATTGAGTCAAACTCAATTTTGATGGTGCGGCTAGAAAGCAGGGTTCGGCTAGGGGAGGGATAGTTAGGGATAGTAAGGGAAGGATGTTTCTGGTGTATACTGGTCAATTAGGGAAAGTTTCTAACAATATAGTGGAGGTGATGGCCTTATACTAGGGCTTAAAATTGGTCATCAGTGTTGGTTGGAGGGATGTTAAAATTGAAAGAAATTCTTAAAAAAATATTGAGAATGTCAAAGGTAATATGAGGGAGGGATGGGCTATTAAATGTGTGACTGATAATATCAAGTTCCTATTAGCCACTCTTAATAGGTTTGATTTGAATCACATATTTTGAGAGGGAAATAGTGTGGCCAAAGGAATGGTGGTGATCAAATTAAGGGTGAAGGGGTTTAGATGTTGGAGGGATTTGAATGCATTGTCAAAGATGGTAAGGGAGTTAGTGAGCCACAAAGTGAGAAATGATGAGTTCTAGCTAATTATTTTTAATGCTATTGAGCTGGCAGGGAGGACATGTCCTTGAAGTACAAGTGACAAGGAGTAAAGAATTGAGTAAGGGTAATAATAAATACGCATGGACCAAAAAGTAGAAGTTTGAAATGGGGGATTTTTTATTTATTTCTCTAAATGTTTCATTTTATGCCATGCAGAGAAAGGAATTTTTTTTTTAAAGGTTTGATGTGTGTTGGGAATGATGGATAGATAGTGGTGGTCAACACGTGATGTTTCTTACAAAGTTGGCTATTTTCATTATTACTATTAATTGTGATTATCATCTCTACTTTTAGGTTTTTCTACTTAAGTGTGAAGTCTTTTTTTACAAACCGTCTCTAGGCTTTGAAGAGAAAGAGAGGAGAGGAAAAAATTGCAGAGATGGATGGCAATTTGATGCACAATTAGCTGGTTGTGATTGATGAAAATATAAGGAAGCCATTGGTGTGGTACTTACTGAAGGAGGGTAATTTTATCTTGTTTATGAAAGCACTTAATGGGCATGATGAGAATTTCTATATGCAACTTGTTAACTCCTGGGAGAACCATAGAGTTACCATAAATGGTATCTCATTTCATATTTTAGAGGAGGTGATTGCTCTAGTGATAGGCTTGGCCATGAAGGGTAGGAAATGGTAAAAGGTGATGAGGGTCATAGATGATGCATGTTTGCAATTTTTTTTCATGGATGGTGAGGAACTATTTCAGCATAGAGGTGGTTTCATGTGGGAGAAGCTTCTTGACCCAAGGAATGAGGTTTGTTTGGTTTTGATGAAATATCTTACCCTAGAAGGAAGGTATGGAGTTTTTCTACTACTATCACTTTGCTCTCCTTAATCATTTTTTCCACCATGATTTGATTTTTCTTCCTTTCTTCTTGCTACATGAATTATAGGATACTATTGTTGGTGTGAAAGAAAAAATGAAAAAAAAAGGGGTTAATTTTACAGTTTTACACCAGGGCTTAATTTTTACGCTGTACCAATTCCATCTTACCTTGGCCCCCCTAGGATTGTGAAAATTGGCATTCTTGCCCATTTGAACCCCCGACCCCAAATGGTTCCCCTTAGGATTATAGGTCCTAGAGTCCCTACACCACAACCTTCACCTAGTGGGTTCTTGGTGAATCCCTCCCCCATGGGGAAAAGTGGGAGCCAGGATAAAGAGAAGGAGGAAGGAGGTGGTGGAGTATGAGGATGAGAGGAGAGGGGGTAGGAGGAGGTTGAGAAGGTTAGAAAAATCAAATGCTAAAAGGAAGTTGAAGGATGGAGCCTCATAGGAGAAGGAGTTTGATTCAAAGGATTTGGGTGGCCCCAAATAGAGGATGAAATAAAAAGTAGTTAATTTTTGGGTGGGAGGTATTGAGGAGGTGGAGGAGGATGCTCTAGACTCCTTTAGGTCAGATTTGGGTGATGGAAAGGAGAATAACGATGTGTCATAGGTTTTAGTGATAATTCAGCTAGGGTGTGTGGACCTAACAAAGGATCAGTTCCCTAATATGGTGGAAAGGATGCCTTCCCCCATAATGATCTCCTCCCCTATTAAGGTTTTTTTGAAAATGCTACTAACCCCCTATTTGTGTAGGATACCACTAAGACTAGTATTGATGGTCATTCAAGTGGTTTGCATACAGTTGGTATTGAGGCGTGGGAGAGAATTCGTGCACTGGAGGAGAGAATGTGCCTATTGACCAAGTTCATGGTAAAAGTGACACATGTGGCTGCTACCACTCTATGCCTACTCAAGGATGCTGAAGGGGACCTATCTAAGGAGGAATCTAAGATTTTATTTGACTTCGTAGTAGAAGAATGGATGAACATCCTCATGGGGAGGAAAGAGGCCAAGAAATCTTATGTGCTCCTTCCTTTTTCTTTTTATGTTGTTAATATGCTAGTTACTAGACTTATTAGTTTGCAAGTCTATTATGCCTTTGTTAATATTTTTTTTGGTCTGTTAAGTTTTATAACATGCATTTTGTTTAAGCTTGCTAATACTCTCTTAATAATGGTAGAAAACTTTATTTTTGTTTCTAGCAGCAATAGGGGATAGTTTAGTTTTGTTGGTATTCCACTAGTAGTTGACCAATTTTCTATTATGGGCGAGCCCCCTTATTTTGGCTACTATTAATTCAAAAAAAATTCCAAAATGATCCTCACCTTAATAGCATGTGGAAGAAGAAAACCTTTGAATTGATTGGTACTATGGGGAAAGAGGAGTGTGTTGTCCTCTACAAGAAATGAGGTGGTAGAGACAAATGTAAGCTCATCTTAAGGTAATTTGGTATCTAACATCAGACATGTGCAAGAAATGAAATAATCTTTTGATGGAAAACTCATTCACCATAAAGGCAACACAAGATGACCAAACTTCTAACATACAAAATCAATCAACCAAATTTTTAATCATAAGCAATAGTGTGACACTATTCCACTAGCCTCTAGCCTTGGTGAGAAACCATATCCGCTAATTAAATTTGATTAAAATTTAGCTTACTCCAGTTGAAGTATAAAACTAGTTCTTGCATCAGTCTACAATGTGAAGCCAGTAGGATATTTTGGATAAATTTTTATCTCTATAGAAACTTTTTGAATTAAAACCTAAATGATCTCAATATAAATTTTTTTAGATGTTTATTGAGTTTATCAAATATAACTTTTCTAATTAATATTAAAAATATTAAGAAATTGGCTCAAATATATAATTTTATATTGCATCTAATTTTGTTATTTTAATTATAGAGCAATAATATTACAAATTTGTAGCATGTCAAATAATTTAGAAGCCAAACACAAAAATTATGGTGCAAATGAAATTTAAATCTATAAACACACAAACTAGTTGTCATGAAAACTTATTATGTCTTATTTTTGCATTTAAAAATAATAATCAAATGTCTTTTTAAATAATTTTTCATAGTATATATCCAAAATAAATTTCTTATACATACTATAATATAATTATTATTAAAATATGAAATCAGAGGGAAAAAATGGCGAGCAGAAAGCGAACAACAAAAATAGCGAATAGCAGAATCCCAACAAAAAACCCTAAGCCCATCCATTCGAACAAAGAAATTAAAAACTCAGGGCTCCGCCAGCAGAATACAGCTTGGTCTGGCTCGGCTGCATGTTTCCCTCATGACTAGAGCAAGGAAGGAGTCCTCAGCACTCATAATACAGAGGCAATCCCCACTTCTAACATCTATTCACCTCTGGCAGAATGGCAATTGGAGAAGACAAAAATATCGACAGGGAAATCATGTCCTATCCAGAACAAAATCTTCTCTGTTACAAGTCTAGACAAGTAAATCAAAATGTTCAACTCTACAAAATATGCTAGGGCAAACCGCTTCTTGCCTTGGCGAGGGATTGAGGATCCACCCCTCCCTCATATTTCAACTTGGCAATCTCTATTAGCGCCCAACTCCTCTTTAGCCATGCCTCCACCTTACATTCCATCACACCGAAGAGCAAAGGATAACCACCATCCTAACCCTAAGTTTTCCTCTCCTGTCCTTCAACCCACAACTGACCTTAACGACAGGGTTCTCATCATCAGTGATTAAATCAGTGAAGAACAATGGATGGAATGCCAAGAGGTAGGACTATTCGCCTATTGGAATGGACCTACTTAGGATTTACATATATTGATTTACTAGCTTGATGATTACTGTGGCACGCAGGTATGTATCTCTAAATTTTCTAATAATATGCTCTTCCTTAGCTATTATGATGATTTAATTAAGAAAGATTTTATTAACAGCCCTGAATGTATGTTCAAAGGCCATGCAGTTCATTTTTTTGACTGGATCCCTAACTGTAATGAAAATAATCTAGATTTCGTAATACCTTCATGGTATGTTGTTTATTCATTACCCCCAGAATTAAAAAATATCATTACTTTATAAAAAATGGGCAGATCTATAGTAAATCTAATAGGTGTGGATTTAGCATATGAAACTAGTAATAATGTAAAACTTCTAATTAGTGGCAAGGTCAATGACTCTAAGACAAAACAGTTAAAAATTACCACAAACAGATCTAAATATGATTTAGAGTTTACTATCATATTGGATGATGAGAGATGTCAATCTTTCAACATGATGGATGTAACAACGAATCTCAGTAAGACCCTTCCTTTACATAGAAGAAGAAAACAAAAAATGCTCCAAGAAGATCAAACAAATGAGGAATGCTTTACAAGAGTTGGATCAGACTGGCTTGGTTCGTCTCCCTTCAAGGAAAATCACAGGGCAAACCAGAGGGCAAAGTGTCACAAAGAAAGAGTAAAGAGTTTAAAATTTATAGAAGACAACTTCCCTTCTTCGGATAAGAATTTAATCAGCAACAAGGATGAATTCATCCAAGAGACGACTATCAAGGAAAATAATAGCAAAAGCAATCAGAATGTCAATTCTTTCAGCAAGCCCAGGTTATTGAGCACCAATGTGGACAACTGGGGAAAAAAGAAGAAAAGAGGATCAAACAAGAGTAAGAAATACAAAGATAGATCATTAGTGACATCTTGGGGTCAGGAGCACCAGGAGCACTCTGAAAATAGGATAGATATGTCAAAGGACAATCCCATAGACCAAAAGAGGATTATAGACTCTGCCAATGAAAAGGGCCCAGAGTGGTTGAAAAGTAAAGATCCTAATCTAGTCCTATAACAAACATACTCCCCAAAGGATAATCAAGGAAGTCAAATAGAGGAGCTTTAAAATTTGATGTTATTCTCCACATGCGGGATAAGTAGCAATATAGAGCTACATAAGGATCCATCATCTCCACAATCAAATCTACATTGGGAAACAGACAATAAGGTAGAGTCCCCTGGTAAATTTTAAAAATTTTGGCAGTCTCTAGTAGTCACCTGCAGTTCTCCATTCACTCTAGGCAATAGTCTTCCCCAGGAAGACACAGCCAGTGTATTAGCAACTGAACCCCCATTCAAGGAATTTCAAGAATTTTTGAACAAGGACTACTTTACAGAACCTTCAAATGCTGAACTAGTTACAGAAGAAATAGAAAATCCGGAATTGGAACAACTTGCTGAGGAACTAGCCCAAGTATTTAGTCCTGACAATATTGAGGAATCCTCAATGATCCGGAAGGAAGAACTCATAAAGAGGGTTATCCAATTAGGAGGGGAAAACTACTCAGGTGAAGATCTTCGAAGAGATATATTAAAAATTCAAAGTGAAGATATAGCTTTAGCACTCTCTTATCAATCAGAGCTAGCTAAACAGATTCTGTCAGAAGTTGAGCTAAAGGACCAGGAATAGTCTCAAACAGGAAAAAATGATAGTGTGAACATAGCGGAAGATAACCTGGATTAGCTAGGTATATACATGTCTCAAGAAGGACCAAACTCTCAAAAATGTGGCAAAGTAAAAGGCAAAAGAGGGAGGAAATCTCTAAAGATACTTAGAGAAGCAGAGGGCCTTAGCAAGGAACAACAGAAGATTGACCAAATCTTCCACAATGGGAAGGGGAAGTGCCTTCCTGATCAGGTATGAAGATCACTACTTGGAATGCTAGGGGTCTTAACACCCCTAGCCAAAAAAGGTTATTAAAAAATAATCTAAATGCTTTTAACTCTGATATTGTCCTAATTCAAGAATCTAAATTAAACTCTATAGAAATAGATAAGTTAAGTAGGATGCTTAGAGTACGGCGGTCCATGTTTCAGGAATCTTCAGGGGCATCAGGGGGATTGGGAATCCTCTGGGACCCAAGAAAGGTTAGTTTCAATACCCTCAATAGTTCTTATAATTGGATGAGTGGTAAGGTTCAAAGTTTAAAATCAAACCTCAATTTCATTATCATTAATGTGTATGGTCCAATTAATAATACTGAGAAAAAACTAATCTGGGAAGAATTAGGTCAATTTCTGAATAGTTATGATAATGAATTTTTCCTATTAGGAGGAGACTTTAATACCATCCTTAACCTCAACGAAAAAACTGGTGGTATTCAGATGCTATTGCAAGCATCTAAAACATTTAGAGAATGGTGTGTCATTCATAATCTAATTGAGATTCCCACTAATAATGGTACTTATACTTGGAACAATAGAAGAAAAGACTTTGCCTACATAGCAGAGAAACTCGATAGATTTATGATTAAAGGGGAGCTAGATTCCATCAATCTTGACATTCAGTCCTCAATTTTACCCATAGCTGGATCAGATCATTTCTCGATTAATTTTGAATTCGTAGAGCCCCTTAAACCAGCCAGAAACCCATTCAAATGTGAGAAAATGTGGTTCCTAGATCTAAATTTTCTTAGCAATGTAAGATCCTGGTGGGACCAAGAGAGCTTTGCAGGGTCTAGAATGTTTTTCTTCGTTAACAAATTAAAAATGCTTAAGGAGCATATCCTTAGGTGGAATAAAGAACATTTTAACAACATTTTCAGAGAAAAATTGGAAATAGAAAACCAACTTAAAGATCTTAACTCAGAAGTAATAAGAAAAGGTATGGATAATAAGAGCTATCTCCTCAAAAAATAATTGCTAGCCAAACAAGAAGATATTCTATCTAAAGAAGAGATATTCTGGAGGCAGAAATCAAGAGAAAGATGGTTGGCAAAAGGTGACCATAATACTAAATTCTTTCATAACTCCACCATATATAATAGAGCAAAGAACATAATCACAAGGGTCAAAGATCAACAAGGAATCTCAACAGAAAAACCAGGAGAAATCGCGGACATCTTTGTTAGTCATTTCAAAAATTTATTAAATAATCATAAAGGTTCAGATTACTCAGCACAAACGAGTCTTTTGAAAGTCATTCCTAAAATTGTGGATCAACAAGATAACATTAATCTGATCAAACCTATAACCTTAGAAGAAGTCAAGAATGTGGTTTTCAATATGAACCCAGATAAATCCCCGGGTCCTGATGGATTCCAGGCATTCTTGTTCCAAAAATGGTGGGATATCATAGGTTTTGACCTTTGGAAAGCAATTGAGGCATCCAAAAATGGAGGCTCTCTCCTTGCTGAAATTAATTACTCCTTCATTACATTGATCCCTAAGAAGTCTGATCCTGATTCTCCAGGAGATTATAGACAAATCGCTTTATGCAAAAGAGTCTATAAAATTTTCTCCAAGATTATAGCAAACATACTCAAAAAGATCCTCCCTAAGATTATTTCAGAAGAACAAACTAGTTTCATGCTAGGTAGATCCATTCTAGATGGTATCATCACTATTCAAGAAACTATTCACTCTGCAAGGCTCAATAAGGAAGCATGTATGCTCATGAAACTAGATATTCAGAAAGCATATGATATGGTAGACTGGAGGTTTCTATGTAAAAAATTAGAAGCCTTTGGGTTCTCACACTAGTGGATTAATCTAATATTCAAGTTTATTTTAACTCCTAAAATTTTGATGCTCATCAACGAAACTCTAGAAGGTTTTTTTGATATATCTAGAGGAATTAGACAAGGGGACCCTCTATCCCCCTCACTGTTCATTATTATGGCAGAAGCATTTGGAAGAGCGGTTTAGGATGCATACAACAATTAACGAATCTCAGGCACGACAGTCTCTAAAAATTTACCTAATATAACTCACCAATAGTTTGCTGATGACACTATTCTACCCGAGAAAAGTACAATTGCAGAAGCTCGATCTCTTAAAAGCATTATTAACCTATATATGGAAGCCTTGGGATAGAAGGTCAACAATCTCAAATCTGAAATTTTCTTTATACATACCAAGATAGAAATTGAGGAACAAATTTGTAGGTTCACGGGTTTTAAAAAAGGAACCTTCCCCTGCAAATATCTAGGTATAGCCTTAGAGAAAGGTACTAAGTTGGGCAAGGTTTGGGATGATACTCTAGGGAAGTTAGATTCCAAGTTAGGTTCGTGGAAGGATAGATGGCTAACTAAGGCAGGCAAATGTACTAAAATTAGTGCAGTACTATAAGCCATTCCTACCTATCCGCTTTCTTGCCTCCCTCTTTCTAAGTAGAATCTTAAGAAATTTGAAACTAAGATGAGAAATTTTCTATGGAATGATAGGGATGGAGATAAGAAGTGGGCTCTCATCAAGTGGAAGCATATTAGTAAACCTAAAGAATTAGGGGGATTAGGGATCAAGAATCTTCAATGGCAAAATGAAGCCTTAGGAGCGAAACTTATTTGGCATCTCTACACTAAATATAATGGTAAATGGGAAAAGATACTCTATAATAAATATCTCATTGCAGAGGATCAACTTTTAATTTTCAGAATTATTTCTCCTCCCAAAGGATCAGAATGTTGGAACTTCATGATCAAATTTCATAGTCTGATTTGTAAATTTCTAACCTCGGATGTAGGCTCGGGTGATAAAGCCCTATTTTGGGAGGATTCCTGGGATGCTAATCCACCTCTCTCTCTCTCTCTCCATTTTGATAACCCAACCCTCATAAACAAATTAACGAACCTTTGGGGAAATAAGGTTAAAGATTACAAGATTCTATCAGATAGAGAAGGTTCACCAAAATGGTCTTGGAAATCGCTCAATGGTCTAGGTTTTGAAAAAGAGATAATTGAAAGCTTTGATAAGCTGTTGGATGGTAGAAAAATTAAACAAACTAACAGAGAGGATACTCTAATTTGTGTGGCTTCCAATGATGGGCGATATTCGGTCAGCAATGGCTATAGGGCTATTGTCAAAGCTCAACAAACAGAGTTTGTGGATATCCCATCACAACTATGCTGGGATTCCTCTTGTCTCCCAAAAGTTGGCTTCTTTTATTTTGGCAAGCTATTCAAAAGAGGATCCTAACTATGGATAGACTATACATCCTTGGCTGTCAGGGTCCCTCCAGGTGTACCCTATGCCATTGCAATATTGAAAATGCTGATCATCTTTTGTTTAACTGTTCCTATTCTCAAAGTTGTTGGGAATGGCTCAAGTGGATGCTAGGTTGGTCTACACCTTTTCCAAAATCATTGGCTAAGCTGCTTTTTGGCTGGCCTACGAAAGTAGTAAAGGGTGTCTATAGTAAGTTGTGGAACATCTCCCCTTCTATCATTATTTGGGAAATTTGGAAAGAAAGGAATCGACGTATATTCCAGAGCTTGGAACTCAAACCGACAGAGCTCTTGGTCAAAATTGAAGCTAGTATTGTAGAACTATTCAACTCCCACTTAAGTAAAATAAGGTTAGAAGAATGTTCTTTTTCAAATTGGGATGGCCTTATGAAGAAACCCTAGTCTAACTTGATTAACCCTCCTCTTATCTATATGAAGAAAAATATAGAGGCTAGGAAAATTTGCAAATGGGAGCCACCGCCAATTGGATGGGTCAAATTGAATTTTGATGGAGCCGCGCGCAGTAACCTGGGTGTAGCTAGTATTGGTTGTATCATAAAAAATGAGGCATGATCTTGGATAGCTAAAAAAGCAATGTCTATCCAACCTACCTCAAATAACATAGCAGAACTAGAGGCCCTCCATCAAGGGATTCAGTTATGCCTTAAGCTTAATTTATCCAAAGTTATCATTGAAGGTGACTCTTAAATTATCCTAAACACTGTTAGAAAAAGATCCACCCCCAACTAGGTCCTAAATTCACATTTAGAAGAAATTCTCTCCCTTTTGGATAAGCTGGAAGAGTATAGGATCTATCATATATTCAGGGAAGGTAATACACTGGCGAATAAACTAGCAAATTTAGGAGTAGACGGAGTCAACTCTCTCCTCATTAATAATAATTCTCTAACTCATTCTAATATTTGACTAACCTGAGTATATCCTTTTAGTCTGTATAGTTTAATTATATCGTCCAAGAAAGACATAGTTTTCTTCTTATTTAGTGACTTCACTAAAAAAGAAGTTCTGTCATCTTCGTCCTTTAATAATAATCTCTCGGTAGATCTTTATGAGGTGTTCCGAGTGTGTGAAGTATATATTCTGCAAGTTTTAGGTACTTTCCTCATCATTATCTTGTAATCCACAATTTGTAGAAAGATTGCAATCTTGATTAATGATTTCCCTCTTAGATGATATTTTGCACCTTAAGTACTTAGCTTAGGCCAGCTTTGGAAATTTCATTTAGGTATCCCCCAAGTTTGTGTCTAGAAGTTTCCCCTTGATATGTATAAGAGAACTCATCTGAGATATCCATCCCCACTTTCTTGGTTTAAACATGGAATCCAACATTTATCTGTTCCATGCCTATGAAAGTTGAACTATGGCATTTTGTGGGTTGGTGAAACTAGAAAGGTGGAACCGTATTTTATATCCGGTGGATGACATGACGTGTTTTGCTATCTACAGAGCTCTAGGAGAGGGAGTGTTTGACTATCAATATACTGGAGGACCAATAGTGACATTATCGAGTCCTTTATCGGATGTTTGGTAAGAGCTAAAGTAGAGGCAAATGACATTGTCAGGCTCTATCGTGACTTATTTGTCCTGTCATGGAGAAAGGGTCTAGAAGAAGCTTTGTTTAGCATTGATGAAAAATGGAGGATTCCCCTCCCAGAAAGGTATATGAATCTTCCTGTAGGGCATCCAGACTCAATTACCACTCCTCGTCGTTAGTCCCTGATCATTCAGGATAACCTAGCCTTCTATAGAGAATGGCCCAAAATGGAGGCCAGTCTGTATTTTCTCCTTCAATGGCGTGGGATTATTATAGAAGAAAAAAAAGAATGGCTCCTCGACTATCTTCACTGATTCAACGCCTATATCAAGGCAGGGGTGTCTTTTGACAATCTGGATGATCTCGTATTCAGTACCCCAAATGCAGAGAAATCAAGTAGGGTGAAGCATGACTACTTGTTTCCTCCCAATTTTTGGGTGGAGCATCCAAATGACATGGCATATGTAATTAATGTTTTTTGGAAGGAAGGAAAGGGCCCGGTTAGTTAGATTCCAACTTTTTCGGTTAAATTTAGCCCTGTAGATATCTTTAGCATGTAGTATGGCAGAGATTTTGTTACTACGCTTAATATAGCTTAGATGAGTGTCCTTCAGTTTTTAGCAAAAATGTTTAGTCTGTAAATTGGTGTGTTACATATAAATGTGGGTGTGTAAATAGGTGATAAGTTCTTTGCTATAAATGGTGTGATAATAAATTATGAAATATGATATAAGGATAATTAGATGAAGTTCTGCGTATTTATTAATCTTGAATGGTTTTAGGATACTATCTAATTTGAGATGGATTTAATTCCTTACTTGTGATTCAAGTTAATATAGGGCAGTGCGAGGCCCAATGTTCTCTGTTTCAACTTAGTTAATAGCTTTCTCAGCTGTATATGCGATATTGCTAAGGTACAAATAATCCATGAAATTATCAGAAATTAAACACTCCGAGCTTTTATAAATGCTTAATATTAGCTTTAGATTTAGCTATAGTTCGTGACAATTCTTATGAGGATATCATGAATCAAATGGTGATTTCAATTTAGAGATTACATAGATTTGGTACTTGGTAATCATTTAGCTTTCTTGGAATTTCTTATCGATCTCCATCCTTAGGAAATTCTTCGAATTTGGCATTTTGGGTGTAGTATCATTGCTTTGGATACTAAGTAATTCAGAATTAGTAGTAAACCTACAATGTGGATTGGACTCTGTTTCCCAAAATAAGATTAATTTTTTAAAAATAAGCTAGCCATATTTTCCACTGGTTCAAACTCCATTAATGATTGGTAAGCATGTTGCCTCTTGTTATGGGCTCTTTAAATCTATTAATTAATTAATCCTTTAAGTAAACCTCCTCTATCAGTTATAGCCGGGCGATCTCTTAGAAAAGACTCTTCTTCGCTATAGTTGGTTAAGACAAGTTTTTTATTATAAGTTTAGCAATGATTTTTATTAAAGCTATCATGGCTCGGGACTCCTTTTTTTTCTTTATTTATGATGTGGAATTTTGGCTCATATTGTTGATGATTATGAATACATTTAGATTATTTCATAGTGGTCAGCTACCAGAGTTACCCGCTATTCCTTTCCGTGTAGATTAGTTCCCTGCCTTTGTCTCTCTTCTTTCCTTCTTAAACTAATTTTAGTTAGTATTCATGATTGGCTCTTTATCTTGATAGGTTTCTATGTGTTTTTCTCCTTTTCTCATAAAAGAATAACCCTTTGTTCGAATATCTAGCATAAAAAAGGTTGGATGTGGGAAGAAAAATTGTGAGATTATAATTGATCCCTTGTTCGCTATCCTAGCATCACTCGGCAGAGATTATGGATTTCTTAAGTTGTAAATTATCAGGGGTATCCCCTAGATTACATGTAATAATTAGGTAAACAATTCCACTGGGGTAGGCCCCTTTTAAATTTCTAATAATATAGGACATTTTGTCCCAGGCAAGACTGGAGGTTTTCTTCTCCGTTCTTTCCTACCGATGCCCGTTTGAATGGAGATATGTTTTGTAATTTCTTTTAAATTAATAATATAGATCAAGGCCTTGGCTGTTTACCGATCAAATAAAATAAATTAAAAAAAAAATTATTATTATTAAAATAAAAAATATTTAAATAGATAAATTAGTAATAAAAATTAAATAAAAAATTATATTTAATTATAAATAAATTATATATTACAATATTATTGATATAATATAATAAAACAACAAGGGCTCTGCAAGAGCTAGAGTCCTTGCCTTTTGACAAAAAAATAGATTGATTGTTTTAGTGATTGATTTGTCAAGTTCTGTATATATCTTAAAATATTATTCCATAAGTATGTAATTAGAACATAATGTACAAATATATAGTGTGAATAAGATCTAATGCATTTCTTGCAAAAAAAATTATGGCATCAAAATTACTATTAGTTATTGTAAATAAATTTATTTTAAGATAAACAATAATAAAATAATTATGTATACTTATTTCAATATATATTCGTAGTTGATCTTTTAGAGAAAGGATATTTCAATACATCAATTTGTCCTCAAAATATCACATGTATCAATCAATCTAAAAATTTGAAGGCAATTTTTTTTTTAAATCAGATAGCAGAAAAAAATTATGAAATTTACTACAAGATGAGCCAAACATTCGAATATTCATAGTGAAAACAAAGTCCAATCTTTAAAAAATATTTCGTTTAAAAAGAGATGTCAAAGAATATGTACTTGGCTAAGGAGGAGAATAGATATGTGACCAAGGAGGAGCTTCACATTGAATGGTAGCACAAACTTAAAGTTAGTAAATATAAATATAAAAAATGCCCAGAACATAGAAAATTATAGAAAGAAGAAGAATGAAGATGTTTGGAGTCTTCCATACAATGACAAAAATTATGTACTATTAATTTCATAATGAGAGTACACATCCTCTGCTAAAGTATAATGTTGAATACCATTTTTATCCAAGGAGTACGTAACACACCACTCTGACTTGGGGTTTTCATTACTTGAAGAATATGAACTCTGTATAACTCTATTTTGATGTGTTCTTGAGAATGGAATCCCTGCAATAAATACAAACCCTTGATGTGATATGAACAAAAAAAAAAACTCAAATAATATTTAAAAGACAAGAAAGCAATTAGGCATAATGAGCCATAGAATATAATGGAGAAAATAAAGAAAGACAACTACACTAGTTTTACTTATGTCCAACCCAACCCAAAAAACATCAAAGCTTTGTGAGTGTTTCACAAAGCAAGTATGAAATATAAAACAAGTGCCATATAATGGCTTAGTACTTGCCTTAGTTTTAATAGTTTTTAGTATAAATCTAATGTTAAAATAATAAAGTTATCATAATATATAAAATATTTTAATCAACACAAATCTTATATAGTTAAATTATATTAATATATATCATATATATACTATTATAAACAAATTATAATATGAAAATAAAAATATTTTAATAATAATAATATATAATAGTGTTTCTTAAAATATTATATAATATAAGTATAGATAATTTTTTAAAAAATATTTTAGTTGAATGAAAAAAAAATTAATTCTTAAAAATAGAATATTGAAAGTATAAACATCTAAACTAACTTCTCATGCATATAAGACTCAAAATGATTCACCCAATCAAATCATCAAAAAAAATAAAAATAGAAATTATGTAGTTAAAAAACTTGCATCTAACTATGCATTTTATAATTAAATTTGAAAATGATAAATTTAAACTTGTAAAAATAATAAGTTTTAATCACCATTTAGGCATGAAATGCAATGCACAATAAAAATGCATATATGGGAGAAGTTTAATGAATATAATGCAACCATTAAGGCCAAATTAAATGTCGGTCCTTTATTTAAACCACTTTCCTTTCACATAACAATAAAAGAAGTAATGAATTTTTAAAAATATTTAAATCACTAGCAAAAATAGTACTAACCAATAAAAAAATAGCATTTAAGTGTCAAAAATATGTATTTTAATAATAATATTGACATACATTTACCATTTAATAATGTTTTTATATTTTTGAAAAAAAATAGTAATAGTATAAACATAGCAAAAACTATAGTCTCCTGCCTATAAGGCACAGACTAATAACAAAAGTAAATAAATAAAATAGATATTATTAATATTGAAAAATATCATTATTAGATATTCATTCTAATTCATATAAAATAAATAATTATACCAACTTTAAGGAATTATTAGAAAAAAGAACACCTTTTAATTAGCTGATAGGCTTTCACCTGGGTAAAAGCCCACCGAGTTTTCCTCATCCTGCTACTTGGAACAAACTAAAAATTTGGCTGGCAGTGCTTATTTCTCCTCTCTGACATGTGTGTGCCATGGACCTTCTTATCAAGGGCAGTTAGAATCAATGTTGGTATTTCTTATAGGGTGGTTTTTTCCTTGAGTCATCTCCCTCTTACTCAAATCTCTATTTTTAGGTTTCTTATCAACTATGCCCAATCTAATTTTTTTAAGAATGCTGCCATATTTAAACAATTCTTTGATATTCATTAGGTTGGTGCCTTTGTTAATTTGCAGAGTAATAATATCAATGTTGATAACTTAGTTGATATCATTTCCATACAACCATTTAGGGATGCAGAATGGCATTTACTGCAACATGAAAGAATTAGATTGGTATTTTTTCATATCTTTGGTATTCATATAAATAGAAAGTCTAGTAATTCAACCATTCTCTTAAGCGTTGATGATTTTGTTGTAATTCAATTAATTTGACATGATTTAAATATTGATTGACCACTAAAACCACAAACAGAATAGAATGAAAATGGTGAGCCTTCATATCTTAGATTTGCAGGACAACTAGTTGGAAGAGGCCAATGTCACAATCAAGTAGAATTTTATGTAGTTTCCTTTAGGCTCGACAATATCTAATACCATTCTTGGAAATGATCTATATCAGGTAATTAATCATGCCCTATAATTATAGAGACATTACAACTTTTAGATTATACCAAAAATGTGTTTGTTTATGTGACTAGACAAGATAATTCTTAATAAATTTTAGCTACACTGGTCGGTAAGACCTATAAGTTCGGTCCTATAAGTAACCAAATTGGAGCTAAAAACCTATTCTATTGCCTAATGACCCTTACAGCTAGCTGAAGGCAGGTAGGGAAAGATATTAGTAGTTGTTGGGGGATCTAATGACTGTGATATAGTAAATTTCATAGATACCTCTAATAGTTGATCACACATGTACTAATAGTTAATCATTATTTAGTTTGGTGAGGAAATATTGTATTCTCCAACTCATACTATCATTTTTCCTACCCAAATATGGTTTTCATCTCCAACACAATAGCTTTTTTGTAATCCTATTTCCTATTGGAGAAACTACTCAACTAGATACAAGATTCTCAATTTGGTAATGGATATAGGCATTCATACCAATGCCATTAGCCTTGCATGGCTATCTTCATCCTTCCATGTAGCCTAGGTCTTCTAAAAAATGGACTTCTATATCTAGATATATAGGGGTTCAAAATGAATGAAATATACAACCACAACATATTTTAAAATTAGGTCAAAATTAGAGTTGTTTCTTGAATATTAGTAAGGTAATGAGGTGTGTAGTATAGTTTGGCAAGAGTGGTAGGTTGAAACTCTAAGTTTAGATTCAATAGGTTATAAGTTCATATCTAGATCTGGTTTGTACTTTGGCTGAATTCGTAATTGGTTAAATTGAGTTTCAAAATCTCCACAAAATCCCCAAAAATTCTTCCATATCCAAGATTGAATCCCCCCAAAATCCATCCATATCTAGGATTGAATCCTAGCATACCCAAAATTATATCTTTGAAAGCTCCATCCATGAGTTTGAGCAAAATGAGATGGATAATACTAGAAGGAGAAACCTTAAAAGAGTATGAAGTACAAATTTATTGAGGTAATAAGAAAGAAGAGTAACCAATCATTGAGAAAGAAATAATTGAATATTTCATATTTTGTTGTCCTAAAATTTATAACTAAATTAGATTGTCTATATTAGACTATAGAAATTTTAATTTTAATTAAATATGGTACAAATGACCTACAAGATAGAGGCCCAACTAAGAGAAAAAAATAGAAAATAAAGAAATGGAAAGAGTGCAATTTGAACTCTACTAATTAAGAATTCTAAATAATCATAAAACAAAATATTTTCGATATAAGATAAAGGCATAGTTAAGAAAAAGAAAAAGAAAGAAATGGAAGGAGTGTGATTTGAACTCTAATAATTAAGGATTCTGGATATCAATAAAACAAGATATTTTGCTTGATGGTGAAAACAACCAAGTACCCTCACTAGTCCAAAGGGAAAAAAATCTAGCCCATTTACTATCCAATGGACATTTAAGGAACAAATACATTGGGAATAGATCTAAACCTACTATATAATGGACATTTGAGGAACAAATGCCCCGTAATAAGGGGTGAAAATAGAGTTGTGATGATGGGAGTGGATCTACAACAACTCTTTGAAGGCTTAAGAATGTGTACTAATAAAATAATATTTATATGTTGATTGTACTAGTAAATGTGAAGCGCTAAAATGAAAATAAATAGAAAAAAGTCAAATTCAACCACAAGATCTAGCTAATATTTTAGTGTGATCCAATATTTAGAATTGATAATTAAAGGATGAAACAATGCAATATTAACTTCTTACTTCCTCTTCAACAATGTGAATGTAATGTATAGTTGGAATATCTTTACATTATACATATTTAATTAGAGAAAGGGCATCCTAATATAATACAAATTTAATCAAAGAATATTGATAAAATATTTCTGAATCTTTAAATAGAAAAATACCAATAGGTAACATAAAAAAATCATTCTACTAAAGTAAGGGTCCTCAAATCCATTCATACCAAGACATTATATTGAGAATAAACTCCTTGGCAAAACCATATTATCAAACCTAGAATAATGTCCATAAAAATGCACGCACTATTGCAAATCATGCAAGGATAAGGAAATGATCTTCCTTGTGATTGTTGAATTCAATCAACATTGTAGACATTTAGAGACAGAGATTTAAAAATAGAAAACAAGACAATATTTGTATTTTTTATTATTATTAAATAGAGAAGACAAACAAAATCAAATAAAATGCAGTTAATAATATCAAATACACGTTATTGTTCAATGTATTAAGCAGTACGCAACATAAATCTAACCCCAAAACTATGGGTTGTACACCTACACCCTAGCCCGATGCAAGAACAAGTATTAATATATGAGTGGATAGCCCTTGCTTGACACGGCTTCATTGAGTTATAATAAAATTTCCTTTTCTTTTTAGTCTCACCAGTAACAGGGCCTGCAAAAATTTAGCATCTAATTTTTCCCACTGCGTGAAACTTTTTGATGGGCTTTGCCTCGATGTAAAAGCCTCTCAACTAAATATATTATTTTTACAAAACATAACTATAGAAAACCCACAATGAATGAGAAACATAGAGAAAAAAGAACCCACACTGCCAAATGAATTAACTCTGTAATTAAAGACCAAAGATTCAGCTTCACTCACAACTTTGTAGAGGACCAACAAATACTAGAAACCCAGACTTTTATTTATTTTTCTTCTAAATCTAAACACAAAATAGAGAGAGATGCCAAAAATCAAGAATCGCAGAGGGAAAATAAAACCCCTATGAATAAAATGAGACCCTAATTACCTTTATCAAATGTAATGTCAAATTCAAAGAAGATTTCTTCGATTGGTTTGTAGCTAATGGCTACCACTAGCAGATTTATACCCCTCACAAATGGTGCTCTTTGAAAGCACAAGGAAAGTGTTGTTGATACAAGGGTTATCACTAGCCCTAAATTGTTGATGTTGAAGGTTGACGGTGTAGTTGTGAAGAGTTGATGTCAACACCTAGTGCGACTGACATAAAATCTAGACTAACCAGATTGACACCATGAAACTTGCCAGAGTGAGCACAAAAAGGAGCTTTTTTGGAAGCACAAGCTCCCACAGAAAGTTGTGAGAAATTAATCAAAAAATTTAAAAAATCATCCTTAAACCTAAAAATTTGCTCGACACTCATTGTTGCCAAGTGCCAGATTTACTCGGTAGCTTAAGGAACCGAGTGGCAGGAGAGTGACGAGTGAGCTCGGAAAATGAAGGGCAACTCGATGCCAATGGATGCTGAGTGAGCTCGATAGTGTGATTGCTGAGTGAACTCAATAGCCACAGGAGGGTGGAGCTCGGTAGAAGAAAGCACCGAGTGAGCTCGGTAGCCACTGCAGGGTGGAGGTCGGAAGAAGAAAATGCTGAGTGAACTCGACAATAACTATAAAGTTAAAAGCTCAAATAAAGAGAAAATTGAGTGATGGACTTTCAATGTGGGTATCACCACTATTAAAACGAGAGAACTCAAGGCTTAAAATGTCCAACAATAAAATTCATAAATGCAACGAACAAAAAGCAATGGATTCACGTATGTTTGCTTGCTTGCTATTTAACTTTGATTGGAACTATTACAAAATCTGGGAGCATATGGCTTCTACCAGAAAACGCTTAAATAATCCTAAAATTGATAAAACTTCAAACTTCATAAACTTTAAACTTGTAGCTCTAATGGTTGCATACAATGGTGCCTGGAGCAAATATTGCTTCACAGGATGCACTGAACAAAACAATAAACCTATAGAATGACAACTAGAAACACATGCAACTGCAGGCACGACAACGATTCCTTCTGTCTCTGCAACGACTGATCTGTTGATCACTTCCTTTCCTTTTTTTTGCACTCTATGACTCTCTAATCTACTCTTCTTCACCTTCACTCTATCTACTAGTCGAATGGAATAGAACATTGCTTTTTGTCTTCTGCCAAAAATGTGTTCCCCCTCATTTGCAAATTTGAAAACTCACCTACTTGTAATAAATGTTCATGATTGTTGTATAGCTTGTCAGGAATGGTAGGTGGGAATTTAGCTCTAGGGACAAACGTTAATTGCATTTACTATTTCAACACTCCCCCTTTGTCTCGAGCCAAACAAACAAGGATCACTGCTGATCCAAATCAACTACACCAAGATACTCTCTTAGGTGTACAAAAGTTCCAATCCCTAATGGCTTGGTCAAAATGTCTGCTACATACTGCTCAGACTTACAAAATTCTACTTTGATATCTCCATTCTCCACCAACCCATGGAAGATTGGATTCTTAGACAATGCAATTGATGAGATGTTATCAAAATAAATTGTGGTTCCATCCTCTTGCCTTTCATTCAAATCTGTCAAAATCCTCCTTAACCAAATAGCTTGACATGCTATTGCATTTGCTGCTATATATTCAGGCTCTATTGTAGATTGAGCAACAATAGATTGCTTCTTGGATGCCCATGAAATTGCACAAGATCCCATATGAAACATGTATCAAGAAGTGCTCTTCCTATCATCTATACATCTAGCCCAATCACTATCAGTATAACCTATCAACATAAATTTACTTGATGTAGTATACAAAATTTCAAATCCCCTGGTACCATTCACATACCTTAGGATCCTCTTTCCTGCTTGCCAATGGGAATCCTTTGGTGTTTCCATAAATCTGAAAATCAAACTTACTACATGCATTAGGTATGGCCAAGTTGTAGTCAAATACATTAAACTTCCAACCATACTCTTGTATAGTGTTGGATACACTCTCTTGCTAGAGTCTTCCTTACTCAACTTTAGACCTATTATTTTTGGTGTGGGGGCTGCCTTACTGTTCTTCATTTTGAATCTCTCTAAGATCTGCCCTACATACTTTTCTTGAAAGATGAAGATGTCATCATGCATTTGTTTTACTTCTATGCCTAGAAAGTATTTCAAGAGACCTAGGTCTGTCATTTCAAACTCATTTTTCATGGTCTCTTTGAACTCACCAATTAGATCCTTATCATTACCAGTAAAAATCAAATCATCTACATACAAGGCAACAATCAACACATTTTCATTTGTTGCCTTGATGTAGAGAGTAGGCTCACCATTGCTTTTGCTAAAGCCATTGCTCATCAAATATGAGTCAATCCTACTGTACCATGCCCTTCAAGTTTTCTTGAGCGCATAAAGAGCTCTCTTCAATCTATATAGTTTTTTCTCTTCACCTACTACTTCATAACTAGGTGGCTGCTCCACATATGCTTCTTCTTTCAATATACCATTTAGGAAGGTGGACTTCACATCCATTTGATATACCTTCCATTTGTGCTGAGCTACAATTGTTATGATAATACACATGGTTTCCATTCTTTCAACTAGGGAATATATCTCATCATAACCTCTACCATACTGTTGTTTGTAGCCCTTGACTACCAGCCTTGCCTTATGTCTATCAATCTTGCCTTTAGCATTGCATTTGGTCTTGTAGACTCATTTCACTCCAATCACTTGCTTTTTGGGAGGCAAATCAGTTTTCTCCCATGTCTTATTCCTTTCTATAGCATCTATCTCCTCATCCATGGCTTTACACCATTTCTTCTCCTTAACAGCTTGTTCAAAATATATTGGATCACTATGAGAAAATAATGCAAAATTAACACTCTCATCATAATCTCCATACCTTTCATCTTGGTATATCTCCCTAAGACTTTTGGTCCTTCTTGGTAACAGGGAGGAGAGTGTGGGATCAGAATCTTCACTATTGTTGCTTTGCCAACCAGCTCGATTTTCACTATTACTCAGCACTAACACTTAGTCATGGCTAGAGGAGCTCGGCAATGACTGAAGCTACTTGCCTTTTCTTCTATCTGCTCCTTCTTGTTGTTCATCAGCATTTTCTTCACTCATAATTGGCACTTTACTTGATGTGCTCAATGACTCATCAATTGAACCATACCAAGACTAATTTTAAAGAAACTCCACATCTCTTAAAAGAGTCATCTTATTGTTCAATGGGTCATACAATCTGTATGCCTTTGATTCTGAGCTATACCCTGTAAAGATGCACTACACACCTTTGTCATCCAATTTTTTCCTTTTCTCTTTAGGCACATGTGCATATGCAACACATCCAAACACCCTTAGGTGTTCAACTATCCATCTTCCTCATGACCATGCTTCCATTGGAATTCTATCGCGCACTGCCTTTGTAGGACACCTATTAATTAGGTAAATTGTTGTTGCCACAGGCTCTCCCCAAAATTTACAAAAGAATTGGAGGTATACTCCCCTCCTCTATTTGATCGTAGGACTTTGATATAGTGTCCACATTCTCTTTCAGCCTGGGTTTTAAATTCTACAAATTTATCAAATGCTTTAGATTTATTCTTTAAGAAATACACCCATGTCCTATGACTAAAATCATCAATGAATGTCATGAAATAAGTAATCCCCCTAGTGGAAGTAACTTGCATAGGACCGACTAGGTCAGTATGCACTAAGTCTAATGGATATCTAGCCCTCCTAGAATTTTTAGAATTAAAGGGAAGCCTATGTTGCTTATCCAAAATACAAGCCTCACACTTGTCACATGAATTTCCTATTTGTGGCAAACCTTCTACCATTCTTTTATTTGATAACAAATTTAAACTAGCATAGCCAAGATGACCATACTTGAGGTGCCATAGTTGTGAGGGGTCTTCAATCACACTCCTTAGAGCTGATTGTATGGGAGGTGCAACACCAACTTGAGATGAGAAACATGTCTCTATCCTCAAGGGAAACATTCTGTTATTTGTCATTTGAACTGCTGCAAGTAAATTCTTGCTCCCATCCTTTTCATGAATGACACACGTATCATTCTCCATCAGCACTTTGTATCCATTTTGAATGAGCTAACCAATGCTTATCAAATTGTGCTTCATACTAGGAGAAAAATACACATTTTGTATTTCCTTCTTCTCACATTTCTTGGTGTGGACCATAATAGATCCTTTGCCCACTACTGGTAGGGTTCCATTGTTAGCCATTTTAATCTCAGATTTGAAACTCTTGTCAATGAATGAAAACAAGGTTTCATTACCACTCATGTGGTTGCTACATCCACTGTCGAGGTACCAAATCTCAGGGCTTCCTTCTTCACCAACATTACACATGATAAAGGCAGTGGCATTGTTTCCACTTCCCATGTTCACATTAGCCACATTTGTTTGTCCTACCTGATCATTTTGCTTCTTCAAGCATTCACTTGCATAATGCTCATATTTATGACAATAGTAGCATTCTACATTACTCTTATTTGAGTTTTAGTTTTTCTTACCTCCTCTTGAAGTATTTTGTGAGCTACTTGCTCCATCTGCTCTTCCTAAGCTTTCTACTGCAGCATTTCTTTGTCCTCCATTACCTCGGCCTTTGCCTCTAGAGTTTCTACTTGAGCGATTTCTTTCTCTCCCCCTTCCTCTTGGATTTGACTGAGCCTTGAATGCTTGCTCTTGGGAAGAAGAAGATGTAGATCTGTTGATCCTATGCTCATGGGTTTGAAGAGTACCCATCAACTCATCCATTGTCAAAATAGTGAGGTCTTTTGCCTCTTCTATGGTCATGATGAAATTGTCATATTTATGAGGTAAACTCCTCAATATGTTTTCTACTATCATCTACTCTTGGTAGTCTTCTCCATTTGACTTTAGTTGATTAATAACATTGGAGGTCCTCGAACTAAAATTTGCAATTGATTCATTTTCCTTCATCTGAAGGTTCTCAAACTCCCTCCTTATATTCTATAGCTTTACTGTATAGACTTTATCAGTCCCCTTGAAGTTCGTCTCAAGGATATCCCATGCTTCCTTTGCACAATTTGTTGCTGCAATCTTGGAAAAAATAGTTTCTGTCATTGCTACTTAAATCAAACTTAATGCCTTTGCATCCTTTCTCCTTAACTCTTTCAAATGAGTCTTTTGTGCATTTGTGAGAGCAGCATACTGAGCTAGGTCTATCACATCATTGAACCCCTTAACTGCAAAATCCCACAAATCATTTGCAACCATTATGGTCTTCATCTTCTTTGCCCATGTATCATAATTTTGTCCATTGAAGGGTGGTGGGTGCTGCCATATCTTTCCTGCATCTCCTGCCATGTCAAATATCCCAAGAAAAAATTACCTTAACTCACTTTGGATTTGGAGCCTCAAAGCTCTAATACCATGTGAAAAATTAATTACAAACTTTAAAAAATCAACTCTAAACCTAAAAAATTTTCCAGCACTCACTATTACCGAGTGCCAGATTTACTCGATAGCTTAAAGAACTGAGTGGCAAGAGAGTGCCGAGTGAGCTCAACAAATGAAAGGCAACTTGGCACCAATGGATGCCAAGTGAGCTCGGTAGTGTGATTACCAAGTGAAGTCGGTAGCCACAGGAGGGTGGAGCTCAGTAGCCACTGTAGGGTGGAGCTCGAATGAAGAAAATGCCAAGTGAACTCGGCAATAACTATAAAGTTAAAAACTCAAATAAAGAGCAAACCGAGTGATAGACTTTCAATTTGAGTATTACCACCATTAAAACCAGAGAACTCAAGGCTTAAAATATCCAACAATGAACTTCACAAATGCAATGAACAAGAAGCAATGGATTTACGTATGCCTGCTTGCTTACTATTTAACTTTGATTGAAACTATTACAAAATCTGGGAGCATATGGCTTCTACTAGAAAATTCTAAGATAATCCTAAAACTGGTAAAACTTCAAACTTCATAAACTTTAAACTTGCAGCTCTAATGGCTACATACAATGGTGCCTGGAGCAAACGCTGCTTCACAGGACACACTCAACAAAATAATAAACTTATAGAATGATAGGTAGAAACACGTGCAACTGCAGGCGTGACAATGATTCCTTCTGTCTATACAACGACTGATCTGCTAATCACTTCCTTTCTTTTTTTTGGTGCTCTGCAACTCTTTGATCTACTCTTCTTCACGTTCACTCTGTCTACTAGTTGAATGGAATAGAACATTCCTTTTTGTCTTCTGCCAAAAATGTTTTCCCCCTCATTTGCAAATTTGAAAACTCACCTACCTGTAATAAATGTTTGACTGTTGTGCAGATCATCAAGGATGGTAGGTGGGCATTTGGCTCCAAGGACAAACGTTAACTACATTTAATATTCCAACAAAAGGGACTTTCCAAGGGCATAAGCTCTCATATAAAGTGACTACTGGCGTCGGCTATGTTCCAACTAGAATGTATCAAAAGTTGTAAAAGAAAATTATATCTCTGAAAATACAATGATTTTTTTCCAAATTTTTTTATTATTTTAGATTACAAAATCGTGAATTAACAAATGCTGAAAATTTTAGTAAAATCTATTGTATTTTTCATTTTTTCAATTTTGATCAAATATACATTTTATCATAATATATTAAATTTCCATTTATCTCTCATTAAATGTCATCATACCCAATTTGGGTGATGGTAATAAATTATTTTTGAAGAAACAATGGCAGCAGTGAATTTATCTACAGATACATAATTGAATAGTACAACTCGTTACAAATTATGATACATAATTGAACAGTACAACTCTTTACAAATTATGATAAGAAACCCATGGTTTCCTTGCAATGTGCAAACATAAATGAATAAGATGGGCTAATTCCTGTCTCATGGACTAGAAGTCGATTCTAGACCCCGTTCCCCTTCGATGTGAATCAATGCTCCCCTTTTCCTCAATTTGGGTAGTGGAGAAACCTGTATATGACCCACCCCTGGGCTGGGTTTCGATGTGGCAAGGCGCTGCACTTTGAGCCCAACAGTCTCATGATGCTCTGAATCGCCCCAGGTTCGATTCTCCCTAAATGTGGACTCCAGGAAATTATTGGCCTTTGTTTCGCCTTGCACTTCAGTTTCCAAATTTTGTGGTGGGGTGTGGATGTGCAATTCTTTATTCTCCACCAGTAGCCTTGCTGCGCTACTTACATCCAATCCGAGCAGAAGCAAACAGAAGAAATGAATCCGCATTTTCATCATATTACTGCAACAAAGTGAGAAGGGAGAGTTTGAAATATTTGCCTTAGAAGAATAAGCGAGCAATATTGTAACGAAACGTTGGCTCACTTCTGCTTGTTCTTTAGTGTCTCTTCTCCCGAGGGTAAGAATATAATGAAGTGATGGACTAGAGGGGAAGGCGTGGGCTTTCAGATCTCAATTTGATTTCAAACACTGAAAATCAATGGTTTGAGTTGGATTTGATTAAAACGTTGGAAATCAAGGCTTGGACTTTAGAAACGACCTCACTGCTCACATTTGTAAAGCAGCATGTGATAGAATTGGCATGGTCTTTGTCCTGTATTTGATTTGTATTTTCTTCGTCGTGTTATCTACCATTTTTGTAATCGTTTCTCTCGAATGTAGGACTTCTTTTAGTTCCCACTTGCTAAATATTGTGTTCAATTCAATTCCTTGGGATCAAAATCTCCACTAATTATGACAGAAGTGTCCACTGATGGGAGGACAGTATATTCAGATAGGACACGTTAATCTCCAAACAAAATGTACTAAAGACAAAACAAAGTCAATTTTTTACACATTAATCTCCAAACAAAATGTACTAAAGACAAAACAAAGTCAATTTTTTAAATTCCAGATTCACAAAAATGTAGTGATTATTTTTCAATTTTTTTATTGTTTTTGACTACAAGTTATGTAGATAATGAAGATCAAATGTTGAAATTTTTAGAAAAATTCATGATGTTTTCTATGTTTTGAAAATTGGTCAACTACACAGTTTGTAGGAAGAATGGTTTTCACTAAGGTAAGTGTTAAATAATGATATTAGGAAATGCGACTAACAAGATTGTAATTATGGGGACATATTATGACAGAACTGGAAGGTTTTCAAGTGACAATTTATAAAGATGTCTATCATAAGGCATTTTAGTGAGGGATTGAATAGTGACGATTTTATGATTTTTTTTTAATGTACATATTTAAATTGGATGGTTAACAATTATTTGGGCATTTGGTAGGAGCAATTGCATGGGAATAGGAAAATCGAACTGTTAGAATTTGGAAATTCAGCGTTTGGTTGTAAACACGAAAAGTAGAATTAGAATTTATTAATTCTAATTTTAGCCCAAAATGAGCATGGTGGACTTCCTACTTAAAAGGTGGAATATGAATAGCTTGTTCCTATTCCATTTTTTTTAAACCAAATTTTATATCTCATTGGATCTAACCCCAATTGCATAGCCCAAATTATTGGAGGAAAAAAATAATGTTTTAGTCGATCGCAACCAGTCATTCTTCACAACCATTGTCACTTACTCCATAGCTGCCAACATAGAGAATGCAAGAAGTTGTTTACAAAACAGTAACATTTTCTATGTGTTTCAACCTTTATGTTTTTTATTCCAAATATTAGCCTCACTTAGGCTTCATCTCCACTTGAATGACATGTACTACATGCACTATTCTGAGGAAGATCCCTTGCATTTTGTCAATCAAATATTGCTTGCTCTGTGCCTTGATGCACAGATTGGGATTCAACATAAATTTAGATGCATTAAATTCAAAGTGCAAAGAACCAACTTGGATGGAAGACCAAGGGAAGTTATTTTTTGCTGAAATGTGGTGAGACAAGCAATGACAAAGGCATAGTCTCGGAGTTCAAATAGATTTTTCTCAAATGTATTGAGCAAGCCCAACTCCAAAAAGACTCGTTAATGTTGTTTGATAGATGCTCAAATTATTAAAATTAAATTTAAAAACTTATTCCAATTTCAATTCTTGCAAGCAAACATAAAATATGCATCTCTCAGCCCCTCTTCCAGTTCAACCAAACAAGCCCAAATGATATTCCAGAAATTATTTTAAGAATGCACAAATTCTAGAAGTGGGCTTATTCTAGCATAGTTGAATGTCACATTCCACAGTTTTTGTAACCAAATGGGCCCTTAATTGTTGATCATTTTCTTATATGAAATAATTTAAAGAACCTATATTTGATATCCACTATTAGCTTTAGATAAGTTGAGAATCTTAATTTCGACCAATGCTTGCCATATATTACATTAAATATATATTTTAATACCTTTCATTAATCACCTTGCATTTTCCACCATTTCTAGTATATGGTAAACCTATTTAAATGATGCAATTCATGAATGACATCTTGCTTTATAAAAAATACTAAATTTATTAGGTATGAAATCTAAAAGTGTATTGTAGGACAAGTTGCATTTGAATATATCCCTTAAATAGATTAAAGATCCATTGATAACATATTTTATAAATGAAAAGCTATTATTTTGTGAAAATGGAAAAATGGTTGACATTTATTTTGTATCTATTCTATGTATGTTTGGAGATCACAAAGATTTCATTCAAGAATATGTATTTACTTGAAATTTCTTGGATGTAGTATCTTTATTGTAATGATTTATTTGGTAGGGTTCATCTTAAAAATATGAGTCCAAGTATTACTAATTCATAATACTAAAATTTGTCACAAGTAAAGTTATAATTTTGATAGATGCTCGAATTATTAAATATATTAAGTCGAGAATCTTAATTTTGACCAATGCATGCCATATATTACATTAAATTTTTATTTTAATACCTTACATTAATCACCTTACATTTTCCATCATTTATAGTATATGGTAAACCTATTTAAATAGTGCAATTCATGAATGGCATCTTGCTTTAAATACTAAATTTATTAGGTATGAAATCTAAAAGTGTATTGTAGGACAAGTTGCATCTAAATATATCCCTTAAATATATTAAAGATCTACTGATAACATATTTAAGTGAAAAGCTATTATTTTGTGAAAATGGAAAAATGGTTGACATTGATTTTGTATCTATTCTATATATGTTTGGAAATTGCAAAGATTTCATTCAAGAATATGTATTTATTTGAAATTTCTTGGAAGCAGTGTCTTTATTGTAATGATTTATTTGGTAGGGTTCATCTTAAAAAATATGAGTTCAAGTATTACTAATTCATAATACTAAAATTTGTCACAAGTAAAGTTATAAGTTTTATTGATTCAAGTACCATAAGGAAAGTTTATAATATTACACTTAATAGTACAAGATTCCCTTAAGAGTGCTTCACTTGTATTTCAAAACATGCATAGATGAATGATCTTTACACAAAGAGAACATCCCTTTATATAGTTTGGATTGTTTAAACTCTTGGGATTTTAAAATTACCTATGGTATTGAGTAGTTCAACATATGTTTTTGTTACTTTTATTTTTTACTTTATCTGTAATAGAAAATCTTATGATTGACTCATATTTCTAAGTGTTAAATATTTTTAATATATTTACTTTTTTAAAGACTATTATTATGGGAAAATTCCACCATATTCTTCATTGCTCTATCACTTGGAAAATGTTGTGTCCGAAACTCACGTAGGAAGATGATAGATCTAAGTAACCTTCCAAATTTCTATGTGTTTTAGTGAGGTAGGGGTAGTGTTGGTTATGTAAAAATGTGATTTTGTAGTTCCAAATTTTTTGCTTTTTATTTTTCCCACTTTGTCATGATCAAAGATTTAAGAAGTCACTTAAATGATTAGCTTTTAAATGTAATTATTGACTCTATATTTTTTTGGGATTTTCTTGTTGGTTAACCCTATTCATAGGTCATCTTAACCACATTTTTGTTTTTTTTTAGAGTTATATTTTGTATTTAATGTGTTAGGTAAAGATCATGGTGCCCTTTTATTCCTTTATTTTAAATCTTTTAGATGCATTATGTAAGAGCATTCTAGAGGAAGTAATAGATTGAATATTTTCGTATGATTTTCATGTTACGCACTATTATTTTCCTTTGTTAAAAAAAATATTCTAATATAGTATCAAATTTGATGATTGAAAGATAATATAGTTGAGACCTAAGAGCTAGAAGCTAAAGAGGACCAAGAGCTTGCTAAAGAGAATGTGTCTCTTAGAGTAGCAATTTAAAGTTTGAATGGCTTTGGGTGCACTAACCACATTCTTACACTTCAAAGGAAGAAGTTAAACTAGTCATGTTTAACCTATAGAGATAAAAGCATCTACGAAAAAAATGTCCAAGGGTATACAATCTCTCTGAGCAGAAGAAAAGATCAAGGTAATCAAGTGTCTTAGTGTTTTTTGGCAAAAAAAATTGGGTTTTAGCTCAACAAAAAGGGGAAATGTATATTAAAGTACTTGTGGATTCTACAAGTAATCCTATCATACAAGGACTAATATTGAATGACAAAAAATATTCTATATGGTCGACTAAAATGAAGAGTTACTTGAAGGATTTAGATTCCTGGGAGGTTGTAGAAACTTAGTATGAAGAACCCAGTGCACAAGAACTAGCTCAAATGACAAATGCACAAAAGAATACTAATATAGAGAACAAAAGGAAATATTTAAGAGCTTTGTGGAACATACATAATGGAGTTGAAGAATCCATCTTTCCCAAAATTTTAGGAGCACCCAGTGCAAATCAAGCATGGGAGATACTTGCAACAAAAAATCAAGGAGTCAAAATGGTAAAGAATGCTAAGCTATAGATTTTCAAAAAACAAATCTAACAGTTTACAAATAAAGGACATTGCGATTGTATATCATTTCATGTCTCAAGCTATGGATGTAGTGAATTAGTTGAGAGCTTATGGTGAATATGTAATGAATATAAAAGTTATGTATACAATCCTCATAAGTTTTCCACATCCAGATGATACTTTGGTAACTAGAATTGAAGAATGTGAAAATATTTATACATATTCCATTGAATAGTTGACTGGTTCAATGTTAAACCATGAGTCTAGACTACAAAAGAGAAATGAATCTTTGGGGGTTTCTCTAAAAAGACATGCCACAATCAGTAGAGGAATAGGTCGAAGAAATAGAAGCAAATGAAGAAGAGGATAAAGTTATTTTCAATCTGATAGCAAATATTATGTAGAAAATTAAGAAAAGAAGACCCTATCACAATCACAAAACCAAAGATGAAGATGAAGAGGCAAATTTGATAAATAAAACATACAATATTATTATTATAAAAGATAATGACATTTTGAGAGTGAGTGCTAGAAGAAACAAGCAAAACGAAAATAGAGGAAGAGCTAATGTGTCCAATGTGGAAGAGAAAACTCATTCAATGTTTCTATCCTACTCATCACTAGAAGATGTCAACAAATAAGACACATGTTTCTGGGAAAACACATGCAACGATCACATGATATGTAAAAAAAAAATTCTTCTAGATTTGATGAAATAGTCAAGACCAAGATGAAGTTAGTCTGAGAAAGATATCCATAATGTTTATTATGTTGAAAATTTGAAGCTTAATCTATTGAGTGCAAGCCCTAAAATGAGTGAGAATGGGTTTGAAGTAAATTTCAAAGGACCTACATACATTATCCTAGATAATCCCCCAAGTAAAATGGTCATAGCTAGAGATTTTATCCTCTAAACTTGAGAAGTGTCAAACTATTAGCATTAATGCTGATGTTACTATATTAAGGGAGTATCCAAAGCATTCAAGAGTATTGACATGCTATATTCATGACTGTGTTTGTCATTGATGTCGACATTGTAGTAAGTTTGTAAAGACTCACATAATAGCAGAGAGAGATCTTAGTTGTATGGATAAGGTTTTTCTTGTCCGGTGATGCATGTTCATGGAAATGTTTAGTATAGTGTCCTAATGACCTGGTTTAATGCACAACATGTAAGTCAAAGATGTATGGAAGTTGTACTTGATTTACTAAGAGTAGTACATAAACAAAATACTTGGAAGGGCTAGTTTCTGATGTTTGTATTATATCTTTAATCTAAGATATAATAAATAGATGTGTGGCTAGACACTGACAAAGGACAACCGAATGATGATGTTAGTGGATGTGCAAGCCCTAGTACTGCACATGTGAATTTTTGTATAGACTATGAGTCAATAGTGCTATTGTAATTGTAATTAATTATCTTATTATAACTAATTGGGAAAGCCTCAAGGCCAACTCAAGTAATTATTTTTAAGATATGGTATAAATGAAAGATGTTTTCCTTGTTTGTAAAAGTGTATCTAGTATTGTATGAAGTGTGAAGTGCTAAAATGAGCGAAGTGTTTACTGAATGCTAGTAAGCGATCCAAGGGATTATTGGATGCAAACATTTTGTGATCTGGTTACAAGATCAGAAGGAGCAAAAGTCTCATTGACAGAATAGAAAAAAGGACATACTATTCATTTCTATTATTCTACAAAGAATAATACAAAGATCCTTTCGATAGTGGGTTCATTTGTCTTTCCCTTGAACCTATTTGGGCAGTGGGTCAAGTTGTCTTCCATGACTCTTAACAGGGTTGGCATAACTCCTAAGAGGGTTGGAATCTCTTAATAGGGATTCAAAGTCTCCTAAGAGGGACTGATATGTACTAAATGTTGTTATAGACTCCTAATAGGGTTCATCCTCTAACAAGGAATATTTATATTAGTACATCATCTTGTGGGTATCATCCCCACCTAGATTTTCCCTTTGATCAAGGGTTTCCCTAGTTAACATATCTAGTGTTATTGTGTATGAGTATCTTTTTGTGGTTTCTTATTATATTGATCATATGGTTAATTTTACTTAAGGTTGATAATTGTGATAATAGTTGGATAATACATTCGAACCCACACCCCCCTTTAGTTATATTGGTTGACTATATATTCTAACACATACAATATATTGGTTATGCATAGTATGCCATAATTTTTGGTGAAACTTGGTAATGGCATCTTAGATACGACCACCTAGCCTTTAACAACCAAGATAAGTTGCAAAAAAGGTAAATGGTTGTAATTCTACTACTGCTAGGTGTTTTCCATATTCCTTGTGAGAGTTAAATAATTGCTGAGCATAAGAGGAGTGTCTTTCAAAATGCTACAACTTATAGAGCTAGAGATCATCTACTAGAATTGGTGCATACTAAGCTTTATGGACCTATGCAAACATAATCTATTGGAAGAAGCTATTGGATAACATATTCACAACCCCCCACCCCACCCACCCTCACTCCCCCACCCTCTTAGTTATATTGGTGGATTATATATTCTAACATAAACAACATACTGGTTATGCATAGTATGCCACAAATTTTGGTGAAACCACCTAGCTTTTAACAACCAAGATATGTTGCCAAAAAGGTTAGTGGTTGTAATTATACTAGTGATGGGTGTTTTCCATATTCCTTGTGAGAGTTGTGCATAATTGTTGAGCATAAGAGGAGTGCCTTTCCAAATTCTGCAACTTATAGAGCATACTAATCTTTGTGGACCTATGAAAAAATAATCTATTGGAGGAAGCTATTATTTCTCAACCTTTATTGATTATTATAGTAGGATGGCATGGGTGTATTTCATCAAGAAAAAACCAAATACATTTGACAGTTTCAAACAATTTTAAGGTAGAAGTAGAAAATCTAAGTTGTAGGCATATTAAAGTCTTAAGGTCTAATGGAGGAGGTAAATATGATTCCAAAGGCTTTGCTACATATTGTAGGGAACAAGGAATATATAGACAATTTACTTTTCGGTATACTCCACAAAAATTTGTAGTAGTAGAGGGGAAATACTAAACAATCATGAACATATAAGAAGTATATTGAAAGCTAAAAAATTACCAAATGAATATTGGACAGAGGTAACTGTATTTCTAGGCTACATCTTGAATAGATCACCTACAAAGAGTGTGAAGGATAAGATGTACGTTTAGAAGCATGGAGTGAAGTACAATCAAATGTAACAAATTTTAGAGTTTTTGGAAGAGTATATTATCACATATGTTTGAGGAGCTACAAAAAAATATTGATGATAAAAGTGAGAAATGTATATTTGTAGGTTATAATGATGCATCAAAAGCCTAAAATTTGTATAATCTAATCACTAAGAAAACAATAATGTCTAGAGATGTCATGTTTCTTGAAGATAAGTCATGGTATAAGCATGATAATGAAACAACTCATAGTCAGTCCACTTGATATACTTATGAACTAGTACATGTTGATTAGCCATGAGAAAGACTACCTAGATTAGTGGTTCCAATAACAACATGAGAAAATCAAGCACAACAACTGCATAGTCCTTCTTCTATTAGTGACTTAGACTTTAAACTAGTATAGCTAATGAACTAAAAGACTAGAACAATTAGAGAAATATGTGAACGATAGGACAACAATGAACACGTATTGTTTTCTTTGATGGCTAGTCAACTTATATGCTTTGAAGAAGTAGTTGAGAAGAAAGATTGGGTAGAAAAAATGAACAATGAAAGTTCAACCATAGAGAAAATGACACATGGAAATCAGTGGATTTTCCATAGGATAAAGAAAGAATAGGAGTTAAATGGGTTTACAAAACAAACCTTCAAGCTAGAAAGATCAAATTGACAAGGACAAGGAAAGGTTAGTAGCCAAAGTTTATGTAAACAAACCTGATATAATCTATGAAGAAAGGTTTACATCAATGGAAATATTAGATACAATTAGAACTATATTAATAGTAGTAGTAAAACATTGATGGATTGTTTATTAGTTAGATGTGAAATCAACATTTTTAAAATGGAATTCTAAATGAAGATGTATATGTTGATTGACCACCTGAATTTGAGATCAAAGAAAAAGAGTTCAAAAGTTTCATAAGCTGAAAATAGGCTTATATGGAATGCAAAAAGCACAAAGGCCATGGTATAGTGGAATAGATTCCTTTCTACTCAAGCATAGCAATAATGAACCAACATTATAAACCAAAACAAACTTACAATGTGAGATCTTGGTAGTGTGTATCTATGTTGATGATTTAGTATATACTAGTAACTTGCATCTTGAAGAATTCATACTTGACATAGAAAAAGAATTCGAATCAACCAATCTTGGTCACATGAAGTACTTTCTTGCTGTAGAGATTGAACAATTGGAACAAGGTATTTTCATAAGCCAAAAGAAATATGCACAAGATGTCTTCACAAAATTTAGAATGAGTAATTGCAAGCCAATCAACACGCTTATTATTCTAGGTACAATATTGAGAAAAAATGATGAACGTGTAGTAGTGAATTCCATTTTATACAAGCAAGTGGTAGGCAACCTAATTTACTAAACATCGACAAGGCCAAACATTATGCTTGCAGTCATCCTTCTCTCTAGGTTTATGGAATCACCAATGACATCATATAAGAAAGTAGGGAAAGTAGTCCTAAGATATATTACAAGAAAAAATCATCATTTTATTTTTTATGCAAGTAATGAAGAGAAACAACTAAATGGATTCACATATAATGAATTTTCTAGAGGTGTAGATGACGAAATGAGCATGTCTAGTTATGCAT
The DNA here is from genome assembly GCA_028749045.1 of Cupressus sempervirens. Taxonomy (NCBI): domain Eukaryota; kingdom Viridiplantae; phylum Streptophyta; class Pinopsida; order Cupressales; family Cupressaceae; genus Cupressus; species Cupressus sempervirens. The sequence continues at coordinate 400,318,691 of CM053785.1, read as the reverse complement.
TTTGTTTGGGTACATGCATAGTTTCATGGGCATCTAAGAAGCAACCAATTGCCAAGATTTCATCAGCAAAGGCAAGGTACTTAATGGCCACTTCAATAGCCTGTCAACTAATATGGGTGAAGAGATTGATTAATGATCTTGAACCAACAACAAAAAGAGATCCAATCATCATCTTTTGTTGTAACATCTTAGTGACTACACTTTCTAGAAATGCAGTCTTTCATTAGAAGAGCAAGCTCATTGACACTCATTATCATTTCATTAGAGAGATGGTCAATGATGGAGAAATCAATCTACAACACTGCAAATCAAATGATCAACTGGCAACCATATTAACTAAGCCTCTAGCAAGAGAAAATTTGAATTTCAAAAGGAACAATTAAGAATTGTTAGTATTGAAAATATTGTAATGTATATAGAGTCAAAATTAAGGGGGTGTATTAAATTTAATTATTGACTCTATAATTTTTTAGGATTTATTTATTGTTTAATAGTGTCGATACATCATGTTAACCAAATGTTTTAATTTTGTGAGAGTTATCTTTTGTATTTAATGTGTTAGTTAAACATCATGTTTTCTTGCCCAGAGTTGAGTTCCAAATCATGATGCCCTTTTATTCTTTTTTAAAATATATTTTAATGTATTATTTAAGAGGATTCTAGAGGAAGTAATAGATTGAATAAATATGCTTGTGGTTTTCACATTGCTCTATTTGTTTTCTCTGTTATGAAAATATCTAATATTGGCTTGGTGTTGAAGTTGCATATTCAATGCAATTAATATTTGTTGTCAAAAATGTGTGGTTTATAAAAATCCAAACTACATTGGATTTTCCTCTATCACTCAATTTTCCTCTTCAATTGACATCTTGTATAGGAATCATAAAAATAGGAAAATTTGAAAAATCCTAGACTAGATAAAACGATGCCAGAAGGAAATAAAAAAATTATTATTAGAATAAATATAAAAATCTTTAGTAGAATAAACATTGAATGTAATTACTTTGAAGGTAATCTTTGTGTGCTTGTTGAAGTCCTCAACTGATAGAATTTTTTTATAATGCACAAGAAATGAGTGTTATCTTAATTTATCTAAGTATTTTTTTTCAAATCTAGATATTAAAATAAATGTATTGATAACATTAAAAATTGTAACAAGATCAACACATAATTTCATGGTTTTAGTAGTACCAAAATCCAAACTATTTGTTTAAAGTATCGACTAGGATAATATAGCCTCTCTTGAAGCAGAGGAGGAAAATAAACCTCCTAGGAGGAAACAAAAATGCTTTTGTTAATCGTGTCCATTTGCATAAAGTTAGAAAATTATGAGCATATAACCTTTCAAATTAATATGTGTTCCATTATTTTATCAAAGTAAAAAAGATGATGCAAGATGAATACAAAAATTCTATTTTTAAGTAAATGATTAAAATGATTCATATAAAATGTAGAATATAATATTCCATTCATTTATATATGTGATTTTAATAATTCATTTATATATATGATTTTAATAAACAATTTTTTTTTATATTGTAATATTTAATATTTTTAAAAATATTTAGTTTATTTATAAATTATTTCTATTAATGTATATGTAAAAATATGAAATATTTTATAATATCTTTTAGATTAAAATTACACATAAAATTAATGAAAATGACTAATTATAATTGCTTGATTCTACTCAAACTTCGTAAGTGTACATATTAGATATTTATAAAATTATTAAATGTTATTGCATAATTATGTCTCTTCATATGCCCACATATAATATATAAGTGTTTTGATGAATGAAAAAAAAGTGTTAAAAATTTGGATGTACAAACTTGGTATGTCAATCGTGTGACAAAGTATTTTAAGGAAATAGGTCAATTTTATATATAGAATGCAAAAGCATACACAATTACTTCATAGAAATATGTTTACAAAAGCAACCCTATAAAGTGTTCTGATGCTCCAAAGAGATCTTATTACAAGGAATGTAGAACAACACTATTTCATAGAATGCAGTATTATGATCATGTGATATGAATTACAAAAAAAATTCCATACAACATTTTCAAATTTTGAAACAATGAAAATGTGATAAAGACTATTTCTTGTCAATTTTTGTAAGCTGGAAATGGTCATATTAATTCACATATAGAATGTTGATGCATTGATAAGGAAAAACACTTTTAAGTGCATACAATTAGAAGAGAGAGGTCAAAATAAAGATGAATCTACAAATTTGTCTATAGAACGGAAACAAAGATTATGTTAATAGCGACCTCTCGATAGTGGAATACAAGAAATTTTGAGAATTAGAAGGAGAACTTGGGAGACAAAAGAATGGAGATAATTCTTTGATTTGTGTTCAACTTTTGAAGGGGAAGGAAAAGAAGAAGTACAAGAAGGAGAAGGAGGACAAGAAGGAGGAAGTAGAACAAAATAGAGAATTCAAGGAGAAAACAAAGTAGGAGAAGGGGGAAATAAGGAATAGGTAGAGGAAGAGGGGGATGAGCAGAAAATTAGAGAAGAAGAAGTGTAAAAGATAGAGAAGGAGAAGATCGAGAAGAAAAGACTGAGGAATAGAAGAAGTGGAATAAGTAGAAGAAGTTGAAGGAGAGGGGAAAAAATGGAAAGGAAGTCAAAGAAGAATTCAAAGAACAAGAAGGAACATGAAAGAGAACCAAGAGAAGGAAGTGGGTCAGCAACAAAGAGAAGCAAAAGAAGGAGAAGATAGAGAAAAAGGAGAACTAGAAACATGAGAAGAACAAGAAGGAGAAGGAAAAGAACAAGAAGAAAGGTGAAGAAGGAGAGTGAGAGGAAGAAAAAGGGGGGAGAGTGAGAGGATGAAAAAGGGGGGCGAGGGAAGAGGAGGAGAAGGAGGAGGAGAAGGAGAAGAGAAGAATACATTCAGTTTATTATATTATAGAATATATCTTACTACACACTAATAGAAAAATTAAGCTTGGAAAAATAAGTCAACTTTGACTATTTAACACTTTTATGTAAGAATCAAACCTTAATGTATAATATTTAAACTGTGTACTATCAACATAACCATTCTTATTAAGTGCTAATGCTAGTTAAAAAAAAAATTGAACATCCTATGCATACATCATTCATTGTTTGGCACAACCATCTTGAGCTGTAATAAGTCCATTTAGAAATACACAAATACATGCTTCATGGAAAAATACATCTATTAAAAGAATCTTAGTCTACAAGTGATATTATGAGACACATTCCCGTGCGAGTGTGGACAAACATGGTAGTCGCCCAGTAAAAAAAAATAGAATGCGAACTGTTCGCCTTTGGCCTCTTCTTAATTATAGTGCTTTCATAGATTTACTACTAAAAAAAATCCGCTGCTACCTTTTTTAACGAAAATATAAATGTAACGCTCTAATTACCGCCGCCAGGACTAGGACTCGATCCCAGAATCCTTTCCTTCACTACTCTTGAAGCTTCCATGTCAACCACCGCTGGGCTGGATCCTGATTTAGACAGCCCTTCAACTTTCTGCGGAGGATATTCGTTCGACTCTTTATCGTGCCCGGTTCGATTCTCAATAGGTCTGAACTCAAGCAGGTTATTGGCCTTCTCTTCGAATGCCACCTCAGCTTTCCAATTATTTTGTGGGGTAATATACACTTCTTTATTTTCTGGCACTGGTCTTGTTGCGCCACATAACTTCACTCCGAGTAGAAGAATGCACAAGAGATGTACACACATTTTCATCATATCATTACTTGAGTATACCCAAGAGTTTCAAAGCGTTGATTAAGAAGAATAAGCTTTGATCACCTTTCTTCTTTATTCTCTCTACTCGACAATGTTAGAAACTGGCTGAGAATTTAATGAGCTGATGGACTTCCTGCGCTATTTAATACTTACAGAGGAGAGAAGCGTGAGTTTTCAGGAGTCTATTGGATTTACATGGAGATTTCTTAAACAGCCTCACGTTTACAAATCAGCATGTGGCAGTATATTTTTATAGGACTGAAATAGTTGAGTTGAATTGCTTGGTGAAATAGGAGTGAGACCTCCAATATATCCATGGTCCAAAAAGACAGCCCTGCGCTCCTTACGTAATCTTATGACCTTCCGCAACAACAGATGGCTTTTCCCCACGAGAGATGGCTTTCAAATCAACTTTCTCTCTCGCATTGTCGTTAATTTTTACCAAAGTCCATGTAAATAGTCCTTTTCTGCCGTTCAACCTTGAAGACTAATGTTTTGACCGACCTTTCAGCTCCGCATATTATAGATATTATTTTTCCACTACATTGAACCGAGTCTAGTTATTGTTTTTTATTAAGCGAGGCAGGAAAAGGGTGATGAATTTGTGGAATAAAAATACCAAAGAAAATTTCTATGCTGGGTCATTAGAGCTAAACCATCGAAAAAGACTATCACTAACACAAACTGTTAGTGATTCACCACCAAACAAAACTTAATAAAAAACTAGAGTTATAACTACTAATGCTAGAGTATAACTTACCAACAAAAATATTGTCGATAATCACAAAAAATAACTTAGTCTTACAGTACTGTGGATTAACATAATTCAGCTTAAATATAATAGTATTTAAACTGTGCTCCAAAATTACAAGAAGGAGAATAGTGACCCACACCCAAACTAAAGAGAACAAACAAAACATAAAAATAAGCAGGAGTCCAGTTAGAGTTAAAATGGCAAGACTGTCATTTTGTTATATTCTTTTATCTCTACGAACGCTCGTTATAGTATTTCATCCAAAAGTGACATGTTGCTTAATGATAGGTACAGATGAATAGATTTATCCATAGATTAATTAAATTAATCCTCCCTATCATCCTTTTTATAAATTGCAATTGTTTAAATGGCCATTTAATTACTTATTTAATGTTAGATAATTTTATGTTTGAATTTAATATATGCATAGTTGCTTGTAAAATATTTATCTTAGAAATTAATTATGGTTTTATTAACTAATCCTTTAATCATTATATGTTTAAGATAAATATCTATATGTTTTGGTTGCTTGATTACATGTTTGAGTTTGTTTTATATATGTCTTGTAATTGGAAGACTTATCCTCATCTGTATCAGGGATACAAAGACTTATTTAGGGATAGTGTGGATAAGGTTAAAGATAGTAGTATTATTCTTTCCATGTTTTTAAAATTTTGAGTTTGGTGTTGTTGTTGTTGGTTGTTGTGAGTAGTTGTTGAGTTGTTGCTTTGTCTAGGTGTAATCTAATGTTGTAATCTTGGGATCAAGGCCCTATCCATGCTTTGTCTATTTAATAAATTAGTAATACTTTTATGATTCAAAATTTCAAAAAAAAAAAAATTCAAAAAATTATTTCTTTAATCTTATTTATAAACCTATATTAAAGTAATTCCTTAATGTTCGTAGAAGTCTAATCTAATTTTGTTGCTCCTATCCTTGTTTTCTTTTTGATGCCCAAACACTAACTTTTCATGAACTACTCATATTTGGATTTTGACTACTTAGCATTGGTTACTTGATTACATGGAACTTTACTAATTACATGGCTCTTGGTGCTTAGCTTGATAAGTGGCACTTGATTGGTACCTTGGATGACCAATGGAACATGACAACTTTATAGAGAATTTGAGCAATCATAAATTAATTTCATACATTCTCTATCATAATCAATTTCCTTTATGATACATCTCTATTGGATTTTGTCGTGACACATAAATTGTATGATGGTAGGTTTTAACTTTATCATAATCAGTTAAAATGTTAAATGGGTTGGTTAGAACTACTGTGTAATGAAGTTAGACTATATGATGCTCTTTTTGTTGTCTAGAATAATCATTATCTTCCCAAAATTTGCATTTTAGTCACCAATGTAATAGTTACTTGTATTTGTCTTGGCTCCTTCTTTGGAAGTCATTTTATATGTTCATTTTCATTTTTGAGAGTCAATTTACATGTTCATTTTCATTTTTAAGTTGAATTGTAATGCAAGCATTTATTCATTAGGTTATGTGACCAAATAGTCATGGACATTAGAATTTGAAAGGGAACTTTTGAAAACCTTTTGGTTTGCTCTGACTAGGCAATTAAAGACTTAATGTGTTTCATGTGCCTTTAAACTTGACACCAAGCATCATGTGGTACTAATGCTTTCACATAATCACAATTTATGTGATTTGAAGCATGTTGCCATTAGTTATCAACATGTACTCGCTTGTAACTAGGAACATATTGTTTTTTTTTTAAATTCTTTCACCCTTAAGTTAGAATGGGCTAGGGAATGTGAATGTATCTTTGTTATAATTTTGAATGGATTTTGTTTTGGGTCCAAAGAGATATAATATTTTGATAGTTTCTATAGTTAGTTGTTTTTGTAGTTGAGAAAATATAGGGAAGTGTTCCCAACGAGGAATTCTCAAAAGGTTGTGGGATTTTGTGGTCAAAATTGAAATATTTATTGTTAAGGGAATCTTCTTACAAATATCCTCGATCTTTCCCTAGAATCATTTCTCTTTTAATGTTTGAGGATATTCTTTTATTAAGAGTCCAAATAATTTTTATTTTTCCTCTCTATTTAGGTATTAATTATAGATTTAAGGACAATGGTCTTTGCTATGGTTTATTAGAATCATTCTTAATCAAATTAATTTTTTTGAGTATTTCCTTGCTTAAGTCTATATACGGTTTTTCATGTAGGTCATACTTGTGAATAGTTATTGAATAGGAAGAAAATGGAAATGCTCTCTCAACCCTAATTTCCAAAAGGAATGATCCAAATTGATTAAGCATAAGAGAGTGTTCAATACTAAAATGGATCAAGTGATGGAAACTAGGGAGAAAATGAGGTTCTAATATTTTTCTATTTATTAGAGTATGTGCCCAAATCCTAAAATAGATAAAAGAAAATTTCTCACCTTGAATTTGGAAAATAATATTTTCTGATGTCTGTATGTAATTTCTAAAAAATTTGCAACTTGTTTTGGACTAGAAATGTTGAGTTAGAGAAAACCCCAAAATCTTTTATCTTTTTGAAGGGAGGTCGACCTTGACCCTGTTGGTGGGGCACAATCTTACCTTGGGGTACAATTGTACTCTAAAAGTCAACCTTGAACTGCACTGCTCTCACAAAATTTCTATTTGTGGATCTCACAAGTTCAACAAAAAGGGTATCCACATCTGCTTTCCAATTTGCTATTCCACACCTGTATCTACAAGAAAAATTATTTTTTAGTTGGATGGGGGGTTCACCTTAGTCAAACCCCTATTTGGAATTAACATTGAAATGTAATTGAAACAATATATGCATAAATAAAGTAAATGAATCTATTCACCTTCCTTATGGGGAAATCCTTGTGGAATATTCGAATCCTTGAATCCACAATTATGGATGCTCCAAATGTATGTAGAAATGAATGTAGGATGTCTAAAATCAGTTTCATTAGATCTTCAACACCAATCTTGAATGTATCTTTGCATAGAAGAAAGCTTGGATGAAATCTTCAAAAAGGGCTCCATGAAAATTGAATCCTTCAATGGCTAACAATAGAACTCCTTGATGAATTCTATGCTTGAACACTTGAATGCTTAAATGTGTGAGATAGTTGTATAATAACTTTGCTCATAGTAAGGTGATGTCAAAATGAGTGAAGAAGGCTTCCTGATATAGAGATCTAGGGCACTAACTCCTAGAGAAGGTCAACATAGGAGCATTAAATCCCATTTAGCCTTAAACCCCTAGGAATAGACTTAGACTAAATGTAATTTAAGAGTCCACCATTCTAAAACCTAAAATAGTTGACTTAGAAGTGCGAAATAAAACTTCTAAAGCCTAAGAATTTGAACTCACTAAAATTGAAAATGGGACCTCGAGTTAGGGACAAAGTTGACCCTGCCATAGGTCAAGGTTGAGGTTGTCCTTGACCTAGGTTAGGGTTGAGGTTGACCTTGACACAGAAGCTCATCATTAACCCAGAGACCAAAGTCCTTAGTTTCATACAGTGGTTTTTTAGAAATAGGTTGGAAGTAGAGAGAGAAGTAGAATAGGCGTAAAACTACCAAATCCATGCAAATACCCATTCAAGGCACTTGACATGACCCTAGACCACTTATTCAGAGGATAAACACTCTTAACATAGAAGTGCTTCCATTTTAAGATGATACATTAAACCCCACTTTAGCAAGAGTATGGACTCAATGCAAACTCTTTGTAAAGTAGATCATAATAAAAAGACAATATTACTAAAATAAAAGGGATAAAGAAATCCTCAAGCCCCCCATAGACTCAAGTCTTCATCAAGTTGAAGATCATAATAAGAGAGACATCTCCAGAAAAAATAGAAAAAAGAAAAAGAGTGATTACCTCATGAACCACACAAGGAAACTGTACAATTGGAAAGATGGAATTGAACTGCCTAGTGAGTGTGGCTATTCACTAGTCAACTCATCAAGGATTCACCCTCAAGAATATTCTATTCTATAAGAGTAAAACCAAAAGGGATCCAATCTTAAGGACATCTTTGACCTTAAGGATCAACAATATATTTGAAACTAGAAGGAACAAGAGATCCCAAAATGTAAATCCATGTTTTAAGGATTAGTCACTAATGCAAAAAGGGAGAAAAGTTATCTTGAAAAATAATATATATGTATTGAAAAAAGTGTGTGTGTGCAATAAGTGAGCAAAGCATATGCCCCCACATTAAAGTCACTGCTAGCACTTTAACAGGAGAAATGGCTTTGACAGAAATATAAACAACTCCATTAATTACATTTCCACTATAAGATGTCCCCTAACGAAGAAAAATCAAGGAAAACATCACATAAACATACATAGAACATAGAAGGGATCTACCTACTATGGGGTCGGTATGATCATAAGATAATATATATATGATATTATTACAAATGAATTGACATCGTTCCCCAAGGAAAGTTGAACTACAATCACAAAAAAGGAAAGATAATATAATAAATATGAAGAAGAATCTTTTTGGACCATGACCTAGAGACCAAAAAGAATCAGTGCTACCAAGTCGCATATCCAAGAAGATTACACAAGGAAGCATGTATGGACACTAGCATAGGTACAACATAACATGAAACAACATATGGAAGAATGAAGATACAAATATAGGAATAATACAATAGGTTCAATTATTTTATCACCTTGTACCAACAAAGAAACAAATATCATTTAAAAAAATCTAACAACATTTAAACACATCATAGGAGAAGCACATAATGACAGACAAATACACAAAAGGCTACCATGAAGGACAAACCAATCAAGGACACTACCTACTCTCCCCATCTTGTTTTATATCATTTAGGGAATTTGGATAACTCACAAGAGGGACTATATCCAACATAGTAGGAATGATAGCCAGTTCCAAACAAGAATCCTCTTGAGAATCACAATGTTCAATACTAGGTGTAAGTGTCAATTGTGAGGAAAGAATATTAGGTGAATAAATATCAATGTCAATAGTTTCATATTCATCATTAACATCATCAGTATCATCAAAAGTATCTTCATCATCTAGATTAATCAAAATAGGATCTAAGAGATGAATATAATCATCAGAATCATGCAACTTAACATCATTATTAGTAACAACTTCTTCTAACACATCATGCATAGTTGTATCCAAGGAAGATAAAGATTGTTGAAGAATATAATTACAAGCTTTAGCTTGAGCACAATGCTTCTTATGAAATTTGTTAGTAGATCAATTATGTTTAGCCTTACTTGAAAGTTGTTGAGAACTAGGAAGAACAATTATGGGATCCTTCATAGGTTCTATAGGAGGACTAATGGAATTGATAGGAGACTGATGAGAAACATAAGGAGATTGATTAATAGATGTAGAAGCCATAGATAAAGGAGGTATAGAAAGTGTAGGAAAAAGACCATGAGTAAGATTAGGCTAGGAGGTAAGCTTAACTCAATAATCTTCTATTGCTTATAGACTTGATATGAATGGAAAAGATGATTAGGTCGAGCAAGACATGAATTAGGTAAAGATGACCAAAAGAAGTCAATGGTAGTAGCATCCCTAGGCCTAGAAATATGATGCAAACTATGATTAACTATCTTTAATTCTTTATCATAAACAAAATTAAGACATTTATGAATAGGTGAAGCAACATCATGCATGGCATTTAACAATCGTAAACCAAGCTTAACATGAAATTGATCAGAAGTAGAAACAACAACAAAGGTGGTGTTCCCAATCTTTCCACAAAGTTCAACTAGTAAATTGATAGAACCAAATGATGGAATAGAAAACCATTACAAGTTTGAATCCATACATCTAATTTATCATAAAAGTCATGTTGCAAACTTTTCATAAAAAAGATTGCCTTTTTCAATAACATTAACTAAGGGGGTAGGATCAACAAGACAACCATGAGTAGGTATCTCAAAAACCTTAGAGTAAATATATAAAGGGGACCATTAGGAGCTTTAATAGTCTCAGAATCATCAAAGGTAATCAAAAGTTCCCAAGGTCATTTGTTCTTAGGTTGTTGTCGAAGTTTAGGTTGAGTCTTCAATTTAGGCTTAGGTTTCAGTTGAGGTGGAGCTAAAAATTGAAATTGAAGTGAAGGTTGAGATATAGATTGAACAACATGATCCACTTGATTAAGCATATGATTAAGATCATCCATCTTCAAATCATACACAATATCCATAGAAGATTGTTGAGCAATAGTATTAGTATCATGTGTAGGTAAATGATTCGTATCGATTTGTATATTTTGATTAGGAGAAGAAATAAATTTATTCCCACTACCATCAAAATTATTAATAGATAAAGCATTAGAATCAATTAAATCTTGAACCTTATGTTTTAAATAATAACATTTCTCATTATCATGACCATTCTAGGGATGATATTAACAAAAGGATTTTTGGATCAAAAGATTTCACTGCCATTGTAGTAGGTAAAAGAGGATGAATAGGAGGTAAAGTAATAATATTAGTAGTTAAAAACTTATTCATAATAGAATGTAATATTTAGAGAGAGGAGTAAACATACAATTCAATCAAAAAGTAGTTGATGTAGAAGTGGCATTGTGAGATGCAATAGGAACTACATTCGCTTGTTTATTTATCTTGACATAGCTATTGAAATTTTGAACTTTATTTGGATTAGGAGTAGCATCACTTTTATCAATAGGAACATGAGCCATTGGAGTGGTGCTCTCAAATTGACTCAATTTTAATTGATAATGATGAAGCATTGCACCAAGTTGTTAAAAAGAAATAAATTCAGTATGTAAAATCTTATTTCTAATATCATTTTGCAAATTTGAAATAAACATAAGTTGAATATCAATATTAGGAATAGGATAGGAAATCTGAGCATGCAAATGCTTAAATCTACCAATAAATTTAGTCAATTTTTCCTTTGAATTTTGTTTACAATGCATCAAAATAGTCAAACACTCTTGTAGGCTAATGTTGTTTTGAAATTGTTAAATAGAACTATGAGCAAGTTGAGGAAATGAATGAACATAATATGGAGTCAAAGAACAAAACCATTGTGAGGCTTTGTTATTAAAATTTTGAGCAAACAATTTAGCTAAAATCTTATGATCATGAGATTAATCACTACAAATGATTTGAAATGTGTTAACATGATGAACAAGATCCCCCTTACCATTATAATTCTCAAGATGAGGCATATCAGCTTGTTGTGAAATGCGAGTATGAGTAATATCCTGAGACAAAGGACTTCCCATGTCACAAGTAGGGATACTAAACTTGTTTTGTGTCAAGGATGCAAGTTTTTTTTGTAAAGATGATATAGTTTGAGCCAAACTAATAATTGCAAAATCATGAGAAGAAATAGGAGGAATCTAGCAACATTAGATACACTACGTAAAGTGTAAGAAGCTACAAGAATGGAAGATACAACTAGAGGAACACTAGGAACTATAGTTGGCATAGGAGTAGAATAAGTAAAAGGAACATTATGATAAGAAGGTTTTCAAGTAGGAAGGGACATAGGAGGAAGATTCATAGGAATAGAGGGAACCATTGTAGTCATCAATGAAGGAGTATAGGTAGGAACACTAAGGAAAGGAATAGAAGAAGGCTCTAGACTAGTGATAAGAGGAGTCAACCATAAATCTTGAGCTTCTTGAGCTAAAGGTTTAACATTGGAATGCACAAGGTGAGTAATACCATGCAAGAGATTAATACCTTGGTCACTATCATGAACTTTCTTAAGAGCCTCTGTAACTTGAATAAAATCTTGATTATGGTTTTCTTGAAGAATTCAATTACCCATTTTATCAAAGTTATTTTAAAAGTTTTTGGACTTGTTCAGGAGGAACTCTTAAAGCATCATCCTCATCATGAGATGAGTGAGAAGAGTTTTGACCCATAAGAGGATTAGAATTAGGAAGAATCAAAGTTTCATCCAGAATTCAAAGGACAGGAGAAGAAGACTTAGGCTCAAAGGGACCCATAAGTCTACAAAAACATCTAACCCTAAGATTAGAAGTAGGAATAGAAGAAAGAAAGCTCATAAAAAAATACAAGGCAAATAACCTAAACAATAAAACAATATAAGTATAAATATTTTTATATTTTGAAAGAAATTTTGTTAGTATTTTTTTCTTTTTGAATTTAAAATGCAAGAGCATAAACTAAATCTAATCTTAATGCAAGAAAAGACCTATTGAAATGAAAGGAATTATAATATGAACATGCAAGATCCTACACAAGATGAAAATCTAACACCAAAAAGAAAGAGTTGTCGTAAACGGGTTCACCAAAATGAATAGGAAGAAAATGGAAACCCTCTCTCAACCCTAATGTCCAAAAGAAATTATCCAAATTGATTAAGCATAAGAGAGTGTTCAATGCAGAAATGGATAAAGTGATGGAAACTGGGGGAAAGGAGTTTCTAAGATCTTTCTATTTATTAGAGTATGTGCCTAAATCCTAAAATAGATAAAAGACAAATACTCACCTTGAACATGGAAAATAGTATTTTTTGATGTCTATATGTAATTTCTAGGAAATCTACAACTTGTTTTGGATTAGAAATGTTGAGATGAAGAAAACCTAGATATCTTTTATCTTTTCGAAGGGAGATCAACCTTGACCCTGTTGGTGGGGCACAATCTTACCCTGAGACACAATTGTACCCTAAAAAGTTGACCTTGACATGCATTGCTCTGACAAAATTTCTATTCATAGATCTCTCAAGTTTGATGAAAATGGCATTCGAATATGCTCTCTAATTTGTTGTTCCACACCTTTCTCTACAAGAAAAATGGTATGTTTTTTGGATGGGGGGTTTGCCTCAATCAAACCCCAGTTTGGAATTAACCTTGAAATGTAATTGAAACAATATATGCATAAACAAAGTAAATGGAACTATTCACCTTTCTTATGTGGAAATCCTTGTGGAGGATTCGAATCCTTGAATCTACAAGTATGAATGCTGCAGATGTATGTAGAAATGAATGTAGGATGTCTCAAATCAATGTCATTAGATCTTCAACACCAATCTTGAATGTAGATCTTTGCATAGAACAAAGCTTGGATGAATATGGATGAAATCTTCAAAAAGAGGGCTCCATAGATGAATTTGATGCTTGAACACTTGAATTATTGAATGCTTGAATGTGTGTGATAGTGTATAATAACTTTTCTTATAATAAGGTGATGTCAAAATCAGGGAAGAAGGCTCCCTTATATAGAGATCTAGGGCATTAACTCCTATAGAAGGCTAACATAGGAGCATTAAATCCCATTTAACCTTAACCCCTAGGAAAAGGCCTATATTAAATGTAATTTAAGATTCTACCATTCTGAAACTTGAAACAACTAACCTAGAAGTAGGAAATGAAACTTTTCAAAGCCCAAGATCCTAAAACTCCCAAAAACTAAAAATGGTACTTGGGGTCAACGACGAGGTTGACTCTGCCCTATGTTAGGATCGACATCATCCTTGACCTAGGTTAAGATCGAGGTCAACCTTGACCCAAAAGGTCATGCTCGACCTAGAGGCCAAAGTCCTTAGTTTTATAGAGCAATTTGTCATAAATAGGTTGGAAATAGAGAGAGAGAGAGAGAGAGAGAGAGAGAGAGAGAGAGAGAGAGAGAGAGAGAGATTAGGGGGAAAACTACCACATCCATGCAAAGACCCACTCAAGGTGTTTGACATGACCCCAAACCACTTACTCAAAGGGTTAAACACTCTTAACATGGAAGTATCTCCATTTTAAGACGATATAGTTATTAATGTTTTATACTCATATTAGCAAAGATTAGATTTGATAAACCATAAGTAGAGTTTCTTGTTTCTAAAACAGTTAGATATTTATTTAGTTTTAATTTTGTGCTAAACCATAGTTTGAAATATGTTGTAATGCTCTTTGCTTTCAAGTTCCTCTATTATTTAGTGGTTAAGGGTGTCTTTGACTAAACTTATTCTCTATATAAATTAGAAATTACTTATTCTCTTAAATATCACCTCAACTCTAGTCCAGGGTTCTTGACTCCATATTGCCAGTTAAACTATGCTGTACATTGTGAATGTTGGGATATTGGGTTCTCTAAACTAGTAGTCATTCACTTAAACATTGGTTTACTCTAATTAAGTGTTGACAATTTGAAACAAGCATTCATATTCCAACCTAATATTAATTTTTTAAAGGTATTCTAGTGTGTTATGACAATTTGTTTTGACACATGTTTATCTGTCACATGAATAAGGTGTACCCACATTATTTGACAAGAGATGTACCCACATTTTCACCATATTACTACTCCGCAAAGTTTGAAAGGTGTGATTCTTTATCACTTCTTCGACTTTATTTTCTCTACTGTGGTAATGTTTGTAAGAAACGATATGAGAATTCAGTGAACTTCAAGCGCTATTTAATACTCTCCAGAGGAAGAAAGATGCATTGGTTTTCACGGTAGTTTCTCTTTGGGAATATATCAATCTTTTTTCCATTTTATTCAAACACGGAAAATCAAAGCTCGGACCGTAGAAACAAGCTCACTGCTCACGTTTGTAAAAGAGCATGCGAAAGAATTGCTTCATTGCTTCTCTTCGCAGATTTGTATTTTGTTCCTAGTGTTACCTAACAATTTGTTATCCTTCCAAGTGTACAACTTTTTACAAAATGCTCCTCGTCAAATATTGCGTTCAATTCCTTGGGGAGGAAGTCTTTGAAAAAAGGAATGAAACGTCCCGTGATGGGAGGAGAATACATTGATGGTCCAGAAAGACAGCACAGCACTGAGCTAAGCGTATGACTTTGAAGCCCACTTTCTCGCACCGTCGTTGTTTCTGACCTAATTCCATGAACACCGTCTTTTTTATGTCGTTCAACCTTCAACGGTAATCTTTTGACCAACTACCCACCGGATAACTTTTGCCCTTTTTCATTCCCATAAAAATGACGTGTGACTAAGTGCATAGTTATCAATTTAAAAGGTGACGCTGTCCTGCCATTTTGTTCTTGTATTCAATTCCTTGCAACAATTAAGCATTCCTTTGTGCATTTCTCTATGGTTATGTTTTGGTAATAATGTGTAATTTATTGGTCAAATGTAGATTTTAGTCGATACAATTTAGTTAACACATGAGATGTTAAAATATTAATGACTACTTGATATTGAATAATCTGATGTTTTAAATAGGGTAGTACTGAATATGTATTCAATTATTTCTTAATTTAACTTATTGGTGTTGTATCAAATGAATGTTATAAATGAGTTATTAATAATGAAATAATAGATAGTGAAATCTTATCTAATGGTAGTGATCAACCTTCTAGATATACAATGAATAGATTCGTCCTCTTTAATTCTTCAAAAATTAGTAATATTTATCATACAGGTCTTCTTTATACATTATGACTTAACTCATGAAGATGACACTTCACATTTGATGTTAGCTTTATATATGTTCATGATAGCCTTTTATATATAAATGGTATATTATATGATAATTGGTGTAAACAAGATTATTTATTTATTAGCTAAATCATGTAGTCATCATCATTAGCTATAAATTAATTTAATTAATTAAAAAAAAACTTATGTTATTTTTATTATTTTAACATTTTAATTAATCTATCCAATGCTTCTTGTAAATCTTAATTGGATAGACTATGATCTTTCATTTATTTAATAAATCTTTTATTTATAGATAAATTTATGTGGTCCCATGATATACATCAATAATAAAAAGATATGTTTTAATTGAGCTCCTATTGTGTTCTTTATTAAATAATGATTAATAACATTAACTGAGCTAAAACGTGTCTTGATAAATTTAAAACTAGCCATGCCTATCTACAATTACACATAAATTCCTCCTATAGAATCTTAGCCCTCAAATTTTTTATGCTAGAAAATATACACCATCATATGTATATCTCACATATGTGTGATAATCTATATACTATCATACTAACACACTATGTAACCTTGTGAGGATAAGTGTGAGGACATGTTTAAAAAATTATGTTCCAGGTGTCTTCAAACATGTGTTGGAAGATACTCTTCATAATCACTCATTTCCAAGAATTTCTCTCTTAAACTTGGATACTTGGTGATTTTATTTGATAGGTAGTGACAAATTTTAAACTTAATAATATAGCTCAACAAATATATCATATCTAGGGAGATGTTTTTTTAAATGTGTTTTGAGATTTTGTGTCTAAGCTGGCCTCAAGAGTTCAATTGGAGTGGGATCTATAATAATCATGATATTCCAAAACAGAAGTTCTTTACATGGACTATTTGCTACATGAAGATACATACCTTGGATAATCTACTAATGATAGGTATTCATTTAGTGAACAGACATGTTTTGTGTAAGTAGGATGTTGAATCCACCACCCATGTCATTTTTTCCCACCCTTTTTCTTGGGAGATAAGATAATACACTATGAGGATGTTCAATTTGATTTAGTGTTGGAACAATGATCCCCAAGAGGTTGTTGGCTCTTAGAAGTCCCCATCTTCTCACCCATTTATCATTTGAAGAGATATGTTAGTTGTCTCTTCTTCATTAGTGCTAGTCTATCTAGAAAAAGAGGAATATATTAGAATATTTCTAATTTTTTAAATATAATAGTTTTTCAATTATACATTAGACTTGATTATAAAATAAGCCCATCCAATGGAGAATTAAATTTGATTGTAAAAGTAACTATTGATTCTGTTCCACATATTCTATTATTCTATACCAATAAAATAGATACCTAAAGTAAGCGATTTATTAATTAAATTAATTGTTAAATGTTACACATCAATATATTAATTTTAATTATATGTTAAATTTTATATTATGTTTCTTACTAATTTGATGCAAAATTTTGAAAATACCAAAATATTGCATAAGTAAGCATAACAATAAAATATAGTTTTATATGGAACTCCGAAAATTTCATTAATATTCCTCGAAAATTACAATATGAGGAAGAAGCATGCACAATTATTGTCATTTGATTAAACAAAATAGTAAGTGAAAGTAGACTAAATGAAATTTAGAAGACCCTAGTACTACTGTACTATTCATTGTAGAAAGCACAAGAACTAACTAGGCTCTAAATTCTTGTAGCTATAGGTTGTCTTGTGCCACTTCATCCAAATTATACCATTTTTAGAGAAAATCCAAGCTAATTCATGCCCATTTCATATGGTGTTTCAATTGCCAAACACTGAGGCCTAACAAAAATGGTTGTAGGGTCACATTCTAGCCAAATTCTAGAAACTTGTGGATTTCACCTACCCAAGGGATCCCCACCCCCAATACTACATGAGAAACAATGTTGATATCATCACCCAAGTATTTTGCTTTAAAACTTTACCAAGAGTAGCAAAATGGAAACCCTTTCTTCTCCAAGGTCAAGTATAGACACAAAAAAATGGAATGTATTGTCTATGTTGACATGGTACCTATTCTCATTCTCCAAAAACTCATAACCTAGAACCATTTTCAAAACATAAATAATGAAATGCATAGTGAGAAAAACCTCATTGCAAATTGACAAGAGGTTTTCATTAGGGATGTTACCTGAAAGGACTTTTTTTCCTCTTCTAATTTGCATTTCAAGCAAATTGGAATGTCTATCTTGATCCATAATTTATGAAATAATTAACTATAGAACAATGACAAGAGACTAGTGACTATAGAGTAATGACTACTAGTCTACCATGCCAAGTAAACTAGACTAGAATTTAATGAGCACTACAAGTAGAGTGGACTATTGACTACCAAAAATGAGATGAGAAATGATGAAAGAAGAATCTCAACTGCATATAAATAAGATGAGTGGGTGAGTGATGGTCCCTACACATTTGTCCATTCGGCTTCTAGTTCAATTGTTTTAAATGATTAAATCTTTACAAATCTTCAACATAAATGCAAGTTTGTGCCAAAAAGTTGTAATGTGTGTAGAGTCAATGGAAGATGGAATGCTCTTGATAGTGACAATACATCTATTTAATATCAACTACAAGTGGTACAAGATGGAAGGAAATGTGTCACCATTCTAGAGACTTGAAGAAGGTCAAGAATTAATTTGAGATGGTTGGCCTAAAATAAACCTTCAACTAGGGATATATTATCATCAAACAATAGTCTGTAGATGGTTGTTATTAGTTACACATAGATGTTGGAGATATGACATGTTATATGAAACATTTCCCAAAAATCCATCACTCCACTCATCAATTTCTTCTCGCATGTGGCATCTGTAGTGCATATTGTGTAGTACTAATAACTAGTAAGTACTTACTATAAAATGAAATTAAGATTCACATAAATTTAGAATGCAATAGTTAAGTACATCATCATATTACTGTATAATAACTAGAGCCCAAAAGAAAACACTATCCTAGTAAAATACAAAACATCAATGAAAAGGGGTTTACTTTGCATTATATTCTTTGTATCTATTTTACATTTCATCTTTATATATATATACCAAAAATAGTTGTGGTGTCCCTCAAAAAGAGAAGTGATAGGCTTTGAACCATTACATTTCAAATTCATTCACTTTTTGATAATATGTTTTACAAAATAAACCCTAACTAAAAATAGTTGTGGTTTCCCTCAAAAAGAGAAGCAACGGGCTTTGAACAGTTACATTTCAAATTCATTCACTTTTTGATAATATATTTTACAAAATAAACCCTAACTAAATTATATATATACCAAAAATAGTTGTGGTTTCCCTCAAAAAGAGAATCCAAAAGCTTTGAACCATTACATTTCAAATTCATTCACTTTTTGATAATGTTTTTTACAAAATAAACCCTAACTAACCTGACGATTCTTTGTGTGACACTTCTTTTATCCTTCAAAACATCCCAAAAGCTTTGAAGTTCCATTTTTTCTATTTCACCACATTTGCAATTTTTTCTTCAAAATCTATAGGGATGAGGACAATTTTAAGGCACATTTCTTAGATGTATGCCTTTTCTTATTCCTTTTTGAGCTCTTTGATGGCATCCCCATAATTAGTAGAGAGAATCTGTAAAGCTGCAATAAGCCTAGTAGTAAGATCACTTTGTTCCTCTTCCCCATCCATAGTCAAATCTAGGTTGACAATAGGACTTGGATTTTTACTCGATGATCGCTCTTCCATAAGCAACCCCATTTCAAGAAACTATCTACAATTCTTGTAATGGAAACCACTAACTAGGATGTCTACAATTAATAGAATGTTTTTTCAACAAGATTCCACTCTGCCATAAATGCAATAGGACATTCCACATACATGTCATTCTATAGAAACCTTATTTTCTTATCACCCTTTTATTTAATACTGAGTGTAATCTTATGATAATCTAACAACTGATTTGAAAAACATACGATTAATTTCTAATTGTTGATTCATTGAGTGATTATGTCATTTTCTAATACATTCTCCAACAAATATAAATACATCTTTATTCACTAGATGGAAAAAATTGCCTAATCAAATATATAGTTTTTCCAGTAAACAAGAATAATCGCCTAATAGAATATATATATTTCTACTAAACAAAAAAAAAATTCTTATACAATATATATTTTTTCTATCAAGAGAGACAAATTAGCCTTGATTTTATGAAACTTTGTAATGATCAGAGAAAAATTGCATCTAAAATTAAACTTTTCTTAACATTGAAAAAAAATTATGAATAAAAATTAATTTTTCCCCCTGAAACTAATGTGAGATTTTTGATGAATTTATATTTATTTGGGGGAGGGGGTTTCTTAAAGTTACCCTTGTAGTATATTGTATTCTACCTCTTGCAAAATTAGTATCCTCAATGGATGAACAATTCCCAAGGTAGAGGATTGAAAATGAAATGTGAGTCCTATATGCTTCAAGATAGAATTATCTACAAGAAAAACTGAGGAGATTTACTTGAAATGTTTAAGTCATGAAGAAGCAAGATAAGTACTAGAACAATACCATGACAAGTATGGTACTGGACATGGATTACAAAAGACAATTTGACCTACTATTTTCAAGGACAAGTATGAACATGTGCATTCTTGTCACATCTTCCAAACAAGCACCAAGAAGAAAATAAACCTAGCCATGTCATTGCAACTAGTATTTGAGGTTCACCCCTTTGCCAAATGTGGACTAGATTTCATCACACTCATAAACCCACCATCATCAATAGGACATATGTTTATTCTAACAGCTACAAATTATTGCACATGGTGGACTGAATTTGAAACTTTCAAGAATGATGCACTAAAAGTGGTCACTGACTTCCTAGAAGAACACATTGTGACTAGGATTGGGATGTTATTCTTCTTGGTGTATGATAATGGGTTATCTTTTACGTCAATATTTCTCACTCAATGGGCATTATACTATCAAGTCATAATCAAATTTGCATCCAACTATTATCCACAATGAAATGGTGTAGTCGAGTCTACCAATAAGAATTTACTAAAAGTCATAAAATGCTTACTTACAAAAAATCCAAAAGATTGGTAATACCTAATTGAAATATGTGTTATGAACAGATATGGTCAGGAAAAGAATGTTCTAGGAAAGTACCCATATTTGGTATTTTACATGGCCAAGAACTAATATTCCCTCTCAACCTCAAGATCCCAGTGTTGAAATTTATGAAAGGATATGCTAAGGACATTGACATGGTCCAAACCAGATTAATGAATCTCTTAGAATTGGATGAGAAAAGGGTAGTTGCATCAAAATATACTTCAAAAAATCATGTTTTCATCAAATATTGGTTCAACAAGAAATCCACCACCAAATCCTTAAGAATTTCAGACCTTGCTCTTGTGTGGGACAAGGCAAATGAAAAAACCAAGCAATCATACCAAGTTTCAATATTTTTGGATTAGTACTTATCAGATTATAGGGATTTTGGGGGATAATGCCTTTAGGCTAAGTACTCTATAATGGGAATTCGATCCATTGCCAGCTAATGGCTTGTTTTTGAAACACTATTTTGAAGCCTAAAAGAGAAAGACATAAAAAAGTTGTGTTTTCTTTAATTTGTGTGTTTGTTTTAGGTTCTTTTACATTTTAAGGTTACTATGTAATAAAGATTCTCTGTAGTAAGAGAGACCATCCCAATTGGTCTCAATTTTTGGAAGAGTTATTTCTCTATCAAAGCATTTGGATATCTTTGTTTCTTGTACCAGCTAAATATTGGTGTTACTTCAAGGTGAAAAGCACTTCCAACCTTAAAATCAGAAGCTAAGTTGATCACTCTCAACACTTTACAAATTTAAATAAATGATCATTTAGGTTGTCTTCAAACTTAGGTGAATGGTAGAAATGGATAATTCAAAACTTTCTAGTTCAAATGAAGGGTATCCTGAAAGACTTCCAAAGATCACAGTTTGGCATGAGAGTTCCCCAAAAGTTCATTAAAAGAGGAACAAAAGAATTATCAAACTAGGATTTGATTAAAAAGGGATCACCAGTGCCTTCACCACATAATCTAAATGTGGTCAACATAAGAAAAAGAAATTAAAAAAAAATCATAATGGTGTCACATATAATATTCTTGATGCTTGCAAGCGTAATCAAATACTAAGCTAGCATATCATAATTACTATCCTCTCTCAAGGAAGAATCAAGTGAAAAAATGTGAGATCCATGAAGAAAATTAAAGGATTGCCAAATATTCAAATACATGTAATTGATAACTCATTAAGATCTCTATGAAAAAATTCTCTCATTTGGTCATGCAGTGATTGATAATAGGTTTATGGGGATTTTCGATGACTATCATGATTATAATTTTTTTTTTTTACCATTTCTAGACATGCACAAATGTTGGCACTTGGACACAAAAAAAGGAATTAAGACATTGAACAAATTTGAGAATCTGAATGTTAGGATTTTTAAAGTTCTCAAAAGGCCACTTGTGGCATATGTTCAAAATCAAGTTTCAAACTTAACACAAATTTGAGGAATGCTTGCTAATAAAGAAATGCCTTTGTCATTTTTTCATTTTTTTAGGGCTATTTTTTGTGTTTCACAACACACACCCCATTTTGGACTTTAAAGATAACCCCTTCTATTAGGAGAGATCCCTTTCTCCAAAATAAGAGACCTAATTAGGTGCCTTGGTGATTTAAGATCTCCCTCTAGGTCTAGGTCAGTCTAGGGTATTTAGTTAGTTGATCTCAAAAAATGTTAAATGGTAAGAAAGCAATTTTTTGGCTAAAAGAGTAAAAAATGTGCATGTGCACACCATTTGCACATGTGCACCCATGTTTAGTGCACAATGCACACACTAAATTCAGACCCTAAAGGGGCACTTGTACACATGCCCAAGTGTGCATGTTTAGAGATATGCATTGAATGGCTCCTCCACCTATAAATAGAGACCCTCATCTCATTAATTCACTTCATCACCTTGAGACTTCAGAAAGTTTACCTTTGCACGCTCAAAGCCTTCACACCTCCATATAACTACACATCTGCACCTCATCCTCCAAACTTGTTAATGTAAAGGGAAAATACACACAAGTGTACTCATGTGGGTGTGCACCCTTTCAAGGTCTTTCTTATGCACAAAAATCATTGTAAAGAGGTCCCCTTAACACATCAATATGTGCATATTGCGAACATGAACATGTGCGCAACATGTGTATTTCATTTTATAAATTTTTCACAAGTCCATACAATGTGGGCATTGCACATAGTGTGCACATATGCATGTGTGCCATCTACAAAAGGTGTGCAAGTGTGTATTTTAGGCACTTGTAGGGCTTCTTTGTCAATTTCATTTGTTTCAGTTAGCTTTATGTTGACCGAGTCATGTTTCTAAGGTCATCTTGGGTTTTTCTCATTAATAATACTGACATTTCTCTTTTTTACAGATAAATGACATCATATTCATCCTCTATGGACACAAAGATTACACTAGAACTGATAGCCTTCAAATATTAGTGAACACCAAAGAAATCTAGATTCAGAGATAAACACTCAAAAATCTGAGATACTAAATTAGGAAAAATTGACTGGAATGCCTTCCTACTATTGTGTAACAAACCCAAGGAATGATCAACTATGGTTTATGCATTGATTGGAAGTGGGCAAGTAAATGTGGCTTCTCATCCACTATCTATCTAGCCACTAGAACTAATAATGACTCTAGCACACTACTACATGCCAAAAGAGAAAGTAGTCAAAAGTGTGATAGGAGAAATTGTTCTAGGCATAAGGCCAGGAAACATTGCAAAGTTCTTCCATCTACCTAGGGTAGATAGATATTTGCAGATTACTTATGATATGGCAGACATGTGGTATAGAGAGAATGAGTCGGAGGAAAAGGAGTCAGTATAAGGGAAGTACCTGATTGATAGGACACAATAAAACTAAAGAGGTGGGAAGTTTGATATGACCTAAGGGTATACAAGAGATGACATTGGCTACTCTATAGTTCTTTTGAGTAGATTTGTCAACCTCTTTTTAGCATTTCACCTAGAAACATGGATGGTAAATTTCATATAGAGCACAAGGACATGAAATATACCAGTTGATTGGACTACAATCCTTAGTGTAAACTTGGATGAGCAGCTCATTTTGTTGAAGAATGAACCACATTTCTATATGACCTTCTATTTCACGTACCCTCTAGCTACAAGACCAAATAATTATCCTAGATTGGTTAAGAAAGAGAGTATGTAGGATACAAATGAATGGTTATACATAGTCTATACACAACTTGTCAAGAAGACACTTTCTTTCGAAACCCCAAATGTAGGTTGGTCAATAATGGATTCATCTTTGCTATCATTCAGTTTTTCGAAGGAGATTATGCCAAAAGAATGTTAGTGGAGGCATCAGGTTAGAAATCATAGATAAGAGGTTATTTCATTTTTTTTAACACATTTTTTTTATGTCCAAGTAGTTGATACCCTTATATTCTCAAAGAATCTCCCTCAATATCCATCACAAAGATTCTTGATATTAGAGATAGCAAGACAATTGGCCTCCTCCTATGATAGAGTGCATAAACAACATAAGAAGACATGGGTTTGACTAATCACCTTTGAGGCTTTCAAGGTCAAGAAAAAGTATGATATAGCTACTTTTGACTCAGAATGGGATCAATACACTTTGGATGATTATTCATCACCTCACGCATACTTCAAGAATATTGGTATGTTACAACATCTTGTAGAAAAAAAGTTTGTACTTGAGATGGTGATTGAAGATCACTGAATGAACTATTTAGATGACTATGATGTTTGGATTAGGGACTATTAAAGAATAGTTCTATAGATTGTGGAAAAGGTTCTTAAGCTGGAAATATCCCTTAAGGCATGGAACAAGGAGACTCCTAATGTGATGGATCAATTATACAACATGGACAAGATCTATGAGTGACCTATCATGAATGCATTAATTGGCTGAGAGAAGAATAATGATATTTATCATAAGGCCTAACACATTATAGAATTAATTAAGGAGTGGTCTATGAAGCCTTTTTTCTTGTATATAGTTTCCCAAGCTCTGACTTTGCAAGCCATCACTCGACAAGAAAAGGGTAAAGGAACAAAATTTATAGTTCGTACATACCCTACAAAGTCACCCAAGAGATTGGAGATAGTGCATTAGCATAAGAGGGAGGTGGAGTAATTCCAAACTAAGAGGGTGAATAGAAAGAAGAGAAAGAGGGTTACCTAGGAGAAAACTCAACAAAAATAGGTTTAGCCAGAACTAACCAAGGAAGAGGCTCATCTCGAGCATGAAGAAGCTCTAGCATAAGAAAAACTTTTAGTTCCAATAGAGGCCACCATGTCAGTACCCGAGAGATCACACTGAGATGATGGTGATAGGCAAGAAAAGGAGGAGGTTAAAGAAGAAACATACTCTAACTATTTCTTAGGCTTAAAATGTGGAAGAGGCAGAGAGAATTGAATATATCCTACTCAATAGGATAACCTTCTTAGGAAGGGCTGCTAAAGAAGAAAGGGGGAAGAGTTTACCCTAGATGCCACCTTCCATCCTAGAGTAGCCCATTCATATAGAAGCCACACAATAGGAAAGAGAAAGATGGATAACAAAATTTGGGGCAAATGGACAGATGCTGTTGATATTTCAGACTTCAACTTCATGCCAGTGGGCACATAAATCATAGTGGAAAGGATATAAGATACCCCTCAGAATAAGTTGTTGGAGAATGTTTGGAATAATGTCCTCCCTTATGTAAAGGGAATTTTGGTATACCTCCCCCGCTCTTAGAGAACCTTCCATTTATAACTTCTCACCTAGAACAAGAAGTAGTTTCCCTACCTCCTCTAACAGAAGAGCCTAAAAGCTAGGCCATAGAGGAAGGCGAGTATGTCCAGTTAGATACAGATGAAGTATCTGAAGAAGTATAAATTTTCAAGGAAGGAGAATAAGTTCTTCCCAAAGTAGATATTGGGTCTTCAACACAAGCATAAACATAAGCTCAATTGGTAGTCCTCCCTCAACAAGAGCAGACTCCATAATAAGGTGATAAAGGGAAAGGGTTAGCTTTGAATACTACGTCATCCTCTTAGTACATGTCTTCCATGAGAACTATTATGGCATGGCTAAAAAGGGAGGTCTTAACTCGACAAAGGAGACATATGGAGCTTAGTAAAGAGGAGGGTATGACAAAGTTGACAAAAGTAGTCAAGATGCCAAAACCAAACAAGGGTGATGCTAAGACACTGTCTTTAATTAAGAAGAACCAAAAGTAATATCTTTTGGCAAACATTTCCATTCCACCTCCCCATGCTGTTATAGAAGAGGTGTCTCCAAAAGACTACTAGATGAAAGAGATAGTACTTTGCAAACTCATAGTTGATACATCCAAGGTTTTAATCACCATGATCCTTAAGCAAGTATTTTCACACCTAGATATAAGTGAATCATAAATTTTGATTTTTAGAAAAAAGAATGAATTTACTGAGGAGATACTTGAACGAAATAGTAGGTTTGATAAATTCCAATCATCTAAAATTTTCTCTAGGATTCATTTTAGAGAAGAAAGAGACATGCCAAGTTGCGGATGAAACTGATTCATTTTTTGAATCTTGCAAAAGATGATGTTATAGCTTTGAAGATAGAGGGGTATAAATAATAGAGGGTAATTTGAACCTTCTACACAACATTAACAATAATACTGATAAATTGGTTACAATAATAAACCAAGATTTTGGTATGATGGATGAAGTGCATATCTAGCCCAATGATTTGGAAACTTTAAAGACTATCAAAGGAAAAATGTATTGAATGTTAATGGAGGTATATACAGTACAGGAGTTAGATAAAATAAATGATTAGATAGAAAAAGTATTAGCAGGCAATAAAGTTATGGTAGCGTTATATGAAGATATTAAAGAGATAAGGAATAAAGTTTGGAGGCTATTTTTGGAAGTAACTAAGTATCATAATGCTACTAGCCGAGAGATTTTAGAGAATGAACTAAGGACTCAGATTTCATGAGTAGAAACACTGGTACAACAATTTAGAGCATTATTTAAGGTAGCTTCATTTGAAGATAATATTAGACAAATCTTCAAAATGGAAGGAGCATTATTGAAGTTAGATTCTAGGTTGAAAGATTTTTTTGATACTAGGCTAGCAATTAGTAATCACCGTCAGGTGGTGCATAATAAATATGAGTCTTGGATTTACCTAAAACCTAGCAAATCATGACCATTATTCAAAAGTTCAAACATCATTTTGTTTTAGAGAGTAGAAAATCTAGATGTTGAAAATTAAGCATTGATACTTTGTAAAGTTCTATCAATTTTTGTCTTATCAGAAGGCACGCTTTTCACAAGGTACACTTTTCCAAAGGTTCATTTCTCACAAGGTGTTCCAAATCAAGAGGTGTGTCAAAATTTTTGAAGATAAAGTGGTACATCGATAGTTAAATTCTAGTTTCTATTTTTTAGCATTTCATGCCTCAAAAATGTGTTTTGGCAATAGTTCAACTCTTAGAAACACCTAGAGAAGGCCAAGCTTTCACTTTTAGAAGTCCTAGTGAGTCCTAGATCATCTCACAACTTCTATCTTCTTCTCTTCTTATTTTATTTTTGCAAGTCATGTAAAGGCTTGTTAGTTTGTATATAATTAGCTTTATTTTACTAGGTTTTAGCATAATGTTTTCATCAGAAGAGATCTCACTCCTAACACAAATGGAGGAGAGGATTTCTTATAAATAAATGCATGTAAAAATGTACTCTAGGTTGATATTTTGATGCAATAATAAATTCTTTTCATGCTCTTATTCTAATTGTAGTAAATATTTTCAGAGTGTGTTATTTTTTGTGAATTCATATTCATGAATGATAATTCACATAATGGTTTTATTGCATTGTGATAATTGTGTGATCTATTAGTCTTGGTGTTTTCCTTACATTATTTTTTTTTGGTGTTGTGACAAATTGGAGAAATGATCATTATTGTTCTTGCATAGCATTTTGTTTTGTGTGCATGCACATCATGAAACATGTTTTGTTTTTAATTAAAGCTCTGCATCAACAATTGCATTAGTGGAGTTGATGAAGTGTTGCTCCTAATTTCATTGGTTTTCTACTAGGTCCTCTTGATAATTTAAGTTGCAGACATGTTGCTACTTTGGCTTATGTCCATTATGAAATTACCTTTTAGTAATTTAATTTAAAGTATCTCATTACCCTCATTTCCATTACTTTCTTTTCAAATGTGTGGTTAAAATAGTAATTCATATAGTTGCATTGATTAGAAATTATATTCATCATAAAATAGAAAATAGAAAATATATTAGTTTTGTGATTACGTTTCAAAAGAGTTGTGTAGAATTGGTAGATACCAGTAAAGGTCTCATTGTGATCATTTACATTTGTCTTCAATTGACCTATCGAGCAGGTTGAAAAATAGCAATCTAGAACCTTGAGGTTGGTCATCGATAAAAATTTTCAGAGAGAGATTTAGGTGAATTTTTGTCATTAGCATCATGCAAAATGAATGCACAAAAAATTATAATTTATTTCACCTAGAGTTTGGTCACTAGTTCTATCAAATCCACAGAAGAGTACATAGGAAAAAACAAGAATAATATGATCAATACTAATTTTAGCCAATCTATCTATAATTCCAATATTAATTTTTCAAGTAATATCAATGAATATACATACAACAACAAATTTTCAAATAGAATTTAAAATCATTAATATATTATCTTCATTTTTTACTTCTTGAGATACAAGGGCATGTGGATATAATGTGATAAATGTATCAACATATATAAGTTCAAATTTTAAAATCATAGTAAACAATCTAATAAAAGAGGACAGAATTTAATCCATCAACATAATGGTGTCGAATCATGTAGGCTAAGTATTTAAACTCATCTGAACCAAGTCGAGTATTCAAAGTTGCTAATCCCCCAATTGGTTCAGTAGTCTAGAGGTTCATTATTTCATGCAAAAATTTTGTCACTAGCTATAGTTATTTGCAAGTTAATAATGGTGCTTTATAGAATTTTTTTGGAAAAATTCATGGAACACATATAAAACTTTTCAATTTAAGGGGAAAATTAAACAAGTAATATCATTGTTAAAAAACTTATGGGGAGAAAAATATATTGGTTGTGTTTATAGGGTCAATCTTTTGACATGAAAAGTCACTTGGAAAAATCTGCAAGGTTTAAACTTACAAGAGACTCTACTATTAGATTTTAATGTGATTATGGTTGAGAGACATGTGCATATATAAAATGACCTAGATAGTATCTTTTGGATAGTGGCTAAGAAGGGAATTTATTCTAGTAAGGATGGTTACATAACTCTCTTAGAAAGTAAAAATCACAGTATAGAACATATAGCATATAACTTTTGCAGGTATGAGAAAGCTCTACCAAAATTTTGTAGCTTTTCTTAGCTAGCATTGCATAAGAGAATATTAAAAAGTGAACATCTATAGAGTTTATGCATTTTCCACCAATTTCAATTCCCACTTTGTGATAGTAAGTTGGAAACCATAGACCATCTTTTAATTAATTATGAATTTGCTCAAAATTGTTGGCTCTCTGTTCTAGGAAATTAAACTATCAAATACCACTTCCATCCACATTATGGGATATGTTTCAATCCTATCCAAATCTATTTAAGACTTCTCCTATGTTAGACATCTGGATTATCGTTCCTTCATTGGTGATTTGGGGGAATGCAACAGAAGAACTTTAGGCAATAAATATTTTATGTGGGTTAGGAGAAGGGTAAAACTAAGGACATGATTTCTTAATGTGTGACAAAATCCTTGTATACCAATTTGACTCACAATAGACTCTATTCTTCATGGGATTATTTTGTTCTAAAGAGATGGCCTTTGATAAAAAAAAAAGGATCTCTAATTGCATCATTTAGAGTTATAATCAACAAAAACCTGATAGGAGAAGTTGTATGTTGAAGAGACTTGTTCACTCATTTGTTACAATTTATGTTGATGGGGTTTCTCAAAGGAACCAAGGTATTGCAGGTGGTGGAGTTAGCAGTAGGAGTCATACAGGAAATGTGATTGTTGTGAGTTCTATGTATTTGGGAAAAGCTTCAAATAATGAGGCTAAAGTCATGACTCTTTTAAGAGGACTTCAAATAGGGAAGCAATTAGATTTATCTCATATTTATGTGAAAGAGGATTCAATGATTATAATTCAAGCATGTGTAAATAGGCACATTGTGAATTGGCACCTTAAAGACTACTTGCAGAAAGTTTGGGACTTGTTTGACTCTATTATGGTTTTCAAAATTACACATACATTTAGAAAGGGTAATGGCCTAGAAGACTACTTGGAAAAAAAAAGTACGAATAGATAGGTATTTGATTGGGAATCTGATAAGTGGAAACTGGATCAACATATATTTGATATCGTCCAGTTTGACTTAGTTAGTTTAATGTGATAAGTCTTTTAATACTGCTAGATCATGTGTACATACTATTATTCCAATTGCAAACTTAAATTTTTTGTTGGAGGACTTGGTGCAATAGGAAAGATTATGAGTGCTAAAATATTTCTTCTACTCAAGTTTGTGCAGTTTTTTTGGTAAAGTTGTCGTTATGTTAGTGAACATCAAGTGAGCTAGGTGTTATTATTGAAAGCCCATTTGTTATTTGTGTTTTTTTTTTCTATAGTTTCTTGTTGATGATTTGGTTTCTAGAATCAACCTTTATCAAATTTCTTGTATACTTCTATTATTTTATTTAAATTCCAGGATTTTACCTTTCACCCAATAAAAACAATTTAAGAAGGAAAAAAAAAAAAAGAAGACTTTGAGAATCTCATGGTTAAACTAAAAATGTTGTGTTATTCTAGAAGGGATATTGTAGCATGATCAGTATCACACATTTTCTTGTTAGGTTCATATGGTTAGCCTTAAACATCACACACTAAGGGTCCGTTGGGTTGCTGTAATAGGAATATAAAATTTATAATAAGTTTTCTATTTTCCATTTGGTTCTTCAATTGGAAAAGGGAATAGGAAAACATATTCCTATTTTGTCTCTAAAATGAGCTTATACCCATTCCAAAAAATACTAATTGGAATAGCCATTCCTATTCCCAATATGCATTCCTATTCTCCATTCCTATGCCTACAACCCTATGGCTCTTATGTTTGGGGAAAAAAAAGTCAACTTTGACTATTTAACACTTTTGGTCTAGGAATGAAGCTTAGTGTGTGATGTTTAAGCCTCGTACCCAATTTCATTCCCCAAAGCTAATTTATGATAGTAGAAAAATTATTGGAACATCAACATTATTTGTATTTCGTTTCATTTTATGGGTCTAGACTACTAAGACACAATTAGTAGCCTAAGCTACTTTGAAGTAAGAGATACAGAGATGTGAAGGAAATAAAATAGAACGTGATCTATAGAAGGATAACTGTACAATGAAAAACATGGTTGTCATGAAGAATGAATTGAGCGTCTTCTATAAATATAATTTTACTTTACGATGGATTCATACATATAATCTAGTCTTGAAAAAAAATTGTCAATTTGCTCTGTAATCTTGTAAAGAATATGAATGAATGAGGTGTGCTAATGACCGCCTCCTGGACTAGGAGTCGATCCAAGAATCCTTTCCTTCATTCCTCCTGATCCCGAAACCTCCATGTGACCCACCGCTGGGATGGACTCTGATGTCGACAGCCCCTGCACTTTGAACACAACAGACTCATGCTCTGCATCGCCCCCGGTTCGAATCTTCCCAACTCGAAACTCCAACAGATTTTCAGATGTGCTACACGGCTTCATCTGCGCTGCCTTTTTTATTGCCAGCTCAGACTTCGAATTTTGTCGTCGGGCAATATACAATTTTTTATTCTCTCCCACGAGCCTAGCTGCTCTAGATACATTCAACCCAATAAGAAGCAAACAGAAAAGATGTACCCACATTTTCATCCTCTAATTACTACTCCACAAAGTGAGAAGAAAGGTATATCTAAGTAAAATGATCTGGATCACTTCTTTTTTGAACTATTCTCTCTTCTACAGTGGGTGCGAATTTAAAAAACCGATGAGCTTAATGGGCTATTTAATACAGACTAGAGGAGGAAAGGGAGGTGTGTTTTCTGATCTCGATTAGATTTTCTTGGAAGTTTCTTAAGGAGTCCATGGATTTGTTTGAATTTCATTCAAACACGCTAAATGAAGGCTTGACTTTCGACGCAACCTCACTTGTCACGCTTGTAAAAGAGCATGTGATAGATGATCAATCCAATTTTCTCCAAGTATACAACTTTTCTAAGCTGTGGCTCTTTGAAATAATTGTGTTCAATTGCTTGTGGACGAAGTGCTCGGTAAAGAGGAAAGAAAATTGGAGTGATATGTGGACAATATATTCACGGTGCCAAAAATGAAAGTGTAATAATATTCAAAGTCCAAAAATGGAAGTGTAATAATATTCAAGGTCCAAAAAGACAGCCCTCCTCGTATGTAATCTAGCGAGATGGTGATGTCCATTTAAAACCCACTTTCTCATTCCATGAGCATGCTCCTCCTTCTGTCGTTCAAGCTTCGACAGTAAAGTTTTGACCAACAACTCTGCTCCGCATACCACATAACTTTGTGTTTTTCGTTTGCATGCTAATTAGATGGATATGGTGATGCTGTCATTTTGAATAAATTGTTCTGATCTACTCCATTTTTATCTTGTTGTGGATTCTTTCAAATACTTAAGCTTTCTTTTGTGTCTTTTGTATGACTATTTCTTAACGTCGTCTATCTTAATGGACAATATGTAAATTTTGGTCAACAGAAGTAGGAAAATTACTCGTGACTTTTTAATCACTCTTTTTAATAAGGATGATGATCACTCAATAATATGATGTTTTAATGCGTAGGAGATATGTTTGATAAAAGGTCAAATTGTGATATTGTTCTAATGAATTAATTGTGTAGTTTTATTAGTCAAATTTGTTAATCCATATTTTATGAGTAGTGTTTCATGAGATTGAATAAAATATGATTCAATAAATTTGACTCAAACAATTACACATCTGAATCTTGATAGCAATATCACAACATGATATTTTAAGTTGGACAAATTCAACTTCCTATTTATTTTTTATCAAATAAATAAGATTATCCAATATTAAATTCATTAACATTCTACAATATTTAAATAGATAGTAAAATCCTACCTCATGCTAGTGTAGACATGTTACAATAAACTACTATAAAGATTACACCATCTTTACTTATCTTATTTTATTAATCTTCATCATATATGTCTTGATAGCTATATTGAGAGAGAATCATTTTCTTTTGATAACATACCCTATTACAGATATGCGTGACATGATGATCCATCTTTTATATATAATGGTAGTTCAATTGTACTTGTTGGTGTAAATAGATATTTACTATTTACACTTTACTTAAGTTTACTTAGGTTAGTGCAATATTTAATTATTTTGCATTATTTTATTATTTCTTTTTATGAGACACTTAGGAGTTTGTGCATCTTCTAGAGTTGTCATGTAGACAACACATAAGTACACAAATCTAATTATGCACATGGTGTTTACAACATAGGAGTTTGCATCATTCACTGTAGGACAACACAGTGAATGATACAAACTCCTGTGGTGTAGAAACCATGTGCATAATTAGAGTTGCATACTTATGTGTTGTCTACATGACAACTCTAGAAGATGCACAAACTCCTAAATGTCTCATAAAGAGAAATAATAAAATAATGCAAAATAATAAAATATTGCACTAACCTAAGTAAACTTAACTAAAGTGTAAATAGTAAATACCTATTTACACCAACACCCTCCCCCCCTTAAGTGCAACTTAGGGGAGTGCACTTATGCTCACTAATGCATAATGGGTTTCGGCTATGAGGCCATGTTAGGTACCATGTACAAAAGCAATGCTAAAATGATGCAATGCAATCTCTCATAAAGTGGAGAAAGAGGGAAAACCTCATGGAAAAACCCTCCTCCTAAAAGAGAGATAAGTAGAGAGAGAGAGAGAGAGAGAGAGAGAGAGAGAGAGAGAGAGAGAGAGAGAGAGAGAGAGAGGACCTCATAAGAGGAAAAAATCCCTCCCAGAACAAGAAGAAGAGAGAAGTCAAAGGACTCCCCTATCTGCAACAACTCGCACCCCCAAGAGATCTCACAAATGAGTATACTTGACCTCGGTGAAGGGTTTGGTGAAAATATCAGTGACCTACTCCTACTCCCTTCCTATCAGGTGTCAAGCTAGAGGCTAAGTGCACAACTCCACTTGTTGATGTGACATTATATAGACATTTAGTTGGGAGCCTTATCTACTTGACACACACACGCCCTGATATTGCCTTTGCAGTTGGTATGGTTTCATGCTTTATGCAAGAACCTCATGAGATTATCTCTCTTTTTGGAGGAGGGTTTTTATCATGAGGTTTTCCCTCTTTCTTCGCTTTATGAGAGATTGCATTGCATCATTTTAGCATTGCTTTTGTACATGGGTACCTAACATGGCCTCATAGCTGGGACCCATTATGCATTAGCGAGCTTAAGTGCACTC
The DNA here is from genome assembly GCA_028749045.1 of Cupressus sempervirens. NCBI lineage: Eukaryota > Viridiplantae > Streptophyta > Pinopsida > Cupressales > Cupressaceae > Cupressus > Cupressus sempervirens. The sequence goes on along the minus strand of CM053785.1, from coordinate 400,284,178 downwards.
TCCTAAGTTGCACTTAAGGGGGGGTGTTGGTGTAAATAGGTATTTACTATTTACACTTTACTTAAGTTTACTTAGGTTAGTGCAATATTTTATTATTTTGCATTATTTTATTATTTCTCTTTATGAGACACTTAGGAGTTTGTGCATCTTCTAGAGTTGTCATGTAGACAACACAGAAGTACGCAACTCTAATTATGCACATGGTGTCCACACTATAGGAGTTTGCATCATTCACTAAGTTGCCATGTAGACAACACAATTTTTTCCCACTCCTAATTTTGCACATGTTGTCTACAACACTGATGTGCGTGTTTCACCTTTGTAGGCTTATCCTCTCATCATCACACTTACTTTCGTGCATAATGGAGGATAACCCATATCTGGTGGACATGTGCCTAGTTGTTGGACTTATCATGTTGCTAATTTCGAGGCATTCTAGATGCATCTCAAAGGCCTTTATATTGAGGCACTCCTTGTGTACTTGTACATAGAATTGAATACTATACAGTTATTCTGATCATACTCTGGTCTAATTTGTGCTTGTGTTTTGAGTTCCTTGGTCTTTGGTAAATTCTTCCCTAAGGCAGATTCTTGCAGTACTCATAATAGTAATTCTTGATCACTAAGGAATACATTTCATGGTGAGAGCTAAAGAAAACTAAATTTATTCGTTAATTGATTCATGTACTCTCCTTGTCAACATCTATGAAATAATTTAATTATTATTTATAATTGTTCTGTTGATGCTAACTAATGAATATTATAATTATTTAGTTGGCTTGTCTAGTACTTCTTCCAAATATTTAATAATTTGTAATATTCTACTTGATTAATTAATCTTTTTCTTAAGTTTGAAACTTAACTAAATAAATTTTGAAAATGTTTATTTGACCCCACCAAACTCATTAATAAATTCATTGTTCAATTTGAAAAATGATGTGAGTTGAGAACAAATGGTTGATGAGTTATTTATAAGAAACATAACTCATTCCACCATACACCATGATGCCCTTGAATTGCTTGCCTAGGTTTGAAGTGAAATCCCTTGACAATGATTATAGGTGAAGAAGAATTATTGTTAATATATTTCTATCATCTTTCATTAGGAAGGAGTTCTTTGAGATCTACTATCCCTCCAAAATTAGTATCAATGCCTATCTATGCTTTGATTTATATCCAACTAAAGAATCGATCACAAGAAAGTGGAGACTATCAACATGAAATTAAATTTTGAATTGAAATTTGGTTTTTTATTTAAGATATTCTACCTATCATAATGGAATTAAATTATTGGAAATTGTTTAGTGCTCCCCTCAAGATTCGTGACAAAGGCTTAATGACATCATGTGTGTACAATAAGTTGAGTTGTTGTATCAAACATTGATAGATTGATGTGCAATGGTAACCCTAGCTTGTAACAAGTGGTATAAGAGCTTGAAGACAGGTTAGAATCCTTAGACTCTCGAGTTACACTAAGGGGGAGATTGTTAGAAATTTGTTCAACACTTTCCTTAGGATTTGTGACAAGGGCTTAACCACCTCATGTGTACTATAAGTTGAGTGGTTGTATCAGACATTGACAAATTAGTCTTTTGGTACAACATCAACTATAACTTGTAACATAAAAAAAATTTGTTATCATTATTATTTTTTTGCAAAAATTAAATAAAATCTTTTCTATCACCAATACTTTTTTCTTCCTGAAATTATATTTTCAAATCATTTCATAACTTTAAATTGTTTGATACTTGATGTTCTTTCATAGTTGTTATAATCCATTCAATCTTGTTTTGTTTCAAAATAAACTACAATTTGTGAATACAATTCATGTGACATATTTATTTCAAAACATGGAAGTGTTCATCATTATAGATATCATGTTCTACACTAAGTATTTTCACATTATAAATATATCCAATCTCAAACTTAATATGTATTTATTAATAAATATAAGTTACATTTCTTAGTTCTTGGGAGCATACATGATCTGTTATAATGATATAGAATAATTGAAGGGAGGAGCATTGAATTAGTTATCCTCATGTCTAGATGTACCAATTGAACTTTCAAACACTTCAAATACCTCAGATCTAAATATTCAGTAGCTTATTCTCTATACAAAATAATCAGTAACATAAACTTAAATTTCACTATCCTAAAGATAACAAACTTGCAAAATGTAAAACATTAACAATAAATATCTCAAATAACATCCACAAAAGTATGGCATTAGGATTTAATGTGGAAACCCAATTTGGAAAAAACCACCAGTAACATATTATCAAATTTTCACTCTTCTAAAGTGAGCTCTCTTAGGAGCCAGCCCTATTAAATGACATAATCATGCTATTAGGAGTGGTTTTGTTACATGACTTAAGAACATTTGATTAGAATGCCACCTTGATTGAAGGATTTACATATGACTATTAGGTCAACCTTGACTAAATGATTTCAATACTAATACAATGGTTAGAAAGTGTATGATCCACAATGAGTGCTGACCAAAATGTATGATGAACAACAAGTGTGGATCAAAATTTAGAGGGATGAAAGAAATATAAGCTCTACCTCTAAATCCAAATTTCTAAAGGAGAGATCCAAATTAATCAACCAAAAAGGTTAATTGCACAAAAGAATCATCCATGGAGAGTATGAACAAAGGGGAAAACCTTATATTTTGTTATTATTGAAATATTGATTGAATTGAAAAAAAATACTAACCTTGAAGTGTGGTAAATCTAGAAAATATTATTTTCTAATTTCTATGTACAATTTCAGGAAATTTTGCAATCGGATCTAGACTAGAAATACAAAAATAATAAAAATTTAAGAAACCTTTTATCTTTCTAAAGAAGGTTGACCTTGACCCAAAGCCAAGATAGGATCTTACACCTTTATTTCCAACCTTGACCTACACTACTTTGACAAAACTTTTGTTCACGGATCCGAAAAGTTCATTGAAAAGGGTACTCAAATTTGCATTAATATTGGTTATCCTGTACCTTCTCTTGTAAGAAAAAGGGTTTTGTTTGTTCAATGAAAGGTTTTCCCTAGTCAAACCTTGACTTGGAATTAAACTTTAAAAATGGAATTGAAATTGTAATATAGATAAACAAAGTAAATGGAACTATTCACCTTGATTATGTTGAAATCCTTGTTGAGGATTCAAATCCTTGAACCCACAAGTATGGATGCCCAAATGAATGCAGAATTGAATGTAAAATGTGTCAAATCAATTGCATTAGATCTTTCACACCAATCTTGAATGAATGATGATGTTAAAATCTTCAACAAGAGGGCTCAAAAGAGATAGAATTCTTCAATAGCTATCAATGGATCTCCTTGACGAATTGAATGCTTGAATGCTTGGATATTTGAATGCTTGAATGTCTTTTTTCTCCTCACTTTCTTGATCACTTGATTGCACTTATGCTAGAATTTAATGGAAGGTAGATGCTTGATCATGGAATATATGGATTGTCAAAATGAGAGAGAAAGGCTTCCTTTTATACTAATCTAGGACACAAACTTGTAGAGAGGTTGACATAGGAGAATTAAATTAGAATTAAACCCTAGCCCCTAGAAATAGATCTAAATTAAATAAAGTTTAACAATTTACAATCATGAAATCTAAAATAGCCGACTCGAAAGAAAGAAATAAAACTTTTTGAAGCTTGATATCTCGAAACCTTTAGAACTTGAAATTTGGACCTAGGGTTAGGGTTCAAGTCAACTCTAACCTAGGTTGGGTTGAGGTTGACCTTGACCCACATAGTCAAAGATCTCAGACCTTCAGAAAAGGATGCTATAAAGAGCTAGAAATAGGGGAGAGAGAAGCATAACAGGGGGGAAAAGCCAAATCTAGTCGAATACCACTCAATGTGCTTGATGTGAACCTATCCCACCTTCCTGGAGGGCTAAGCCAGTCCTAAATCAAAGTTCTTCCATTTTTTGATGATACATTTAATCGCCACTTTAGCAAAAGTATGGACTTGATGCAAACTATTGCTGAAGGATATTATAATGAAAATACAATCTTATTGAAATCAAAGGGACAAAGAAACTATCAAGTCCTTAGGGACTCAAGTCTTTATCAAATCTAAGATCACACCAAGAGAAACATCTTAGAGAGAGAGAGAGAGAGAGAGAGAGAGAGAGAGAGAGAGAGAGAGAGAGATTATCTTTCTCAATGAAAACTTATGTCACATTGTGAACCACACAAGGAAAAAATGCAACTGGAAGGATGGAATTGAACTGCCTAGTTAATGTGCCTACTCACTAGTTAACCCATCTAAGATTCACCCTTAGGAATATTCTATTCCATAAGAGTAAAACTAGAAGTAAAAGAGATCCATCCTTAAGGACACCTTTAACCTCAAGGGATCAAAGAATTTTTAAACTAGAGGAATCAAGAGATCCTATAATAATAAAATCCCATACTTTACGGATTAGTTACTAATCCATAAAGATACAGAATTACCTTGAAAAATATGTATATATATTTAAAGTGTGTGTGCAATAAGTGAGCAGAGTATATTCCCCCATGTGAAATTTATTGCTAACACTCTAAGAAGAGAAATGGCTTGAGCGAAAACATACAAAACTCCATTGATTATGCTTCTAGTATGAGATACCACCAAATAAAGACAAATCAATAAAAATACCACATAAACATACAAAGAAAATATAAGGGATCTACCTTCCATGGGGTCAGTATGATCATAAGATTATATATATATATATATATGATATTATTGCAAACAAATTGACATAATTCCCTAAAGAAAGTAGAATTATAGCCACAATGGAGGAAAGAACACAAAAGAGTTATCTAAAGGAATATTTTCAGACCATGACATGGAGACCAAAAAGAATCAGTAATAACATGTCACAGATCCAAGAAAATTTTACAAGGAAACTATTACAAACAAAAGCATGGGTAAAACATAATAAGAAACAACATTTAGAATAAAAACAAATACATATAGAGGAGTAACACAATAGGTTTGATTCCTTTATCACCTTGCACCAACAAAGCAACAATGATCACATAAAAGAATCTAATAAACATTTAGCAAACACATTATGGGAGAAGAAAATACAATAGACAAACAAACAAGAGGCTACCATGAAGGACCAACTAATCAATTACATTGCCTACTCTCCCCATCTCATTCTATATCATTTAGGGAAGATGGGTAACTCGCAAGAGGGATTATATCCAAAATAGTAGGGATGATAGCCAGTTCCAAACAATGATCCTATTGAGAATCATCATGTTTGATACTAGATGTAATTATCAATTATGATAAAATCATATTAGGTAAATCAATGTCAATGTCAATAGTCTTGTATTCATTATTAACATCATCAAGAGTATCTTCTTCATCCAAATCAATCAAAATAGGATCTAAAATACAAATATAATCATCACAATCTTTCATCTTAACCTCATTATTAGAATTAACTTTGTCTAAAATGTCATGCAAAGATTGATAAAAAGAAGGTAAATAACTCTAAATAATAGAAGTATGGGCCTTTTCTTGAACACAACATTTTTTATGACTCTCATTAGTAGGTTGATTACGTTTTGTCTTATTTGAAATATATTGAGAACTAGGAGGAACAACTACCATATCCTTCACAAATTCTATAGGAGGATTAATAAGAGTCTCAAGAAACTGACACACAACAGTAGGAGATTGATGAATAGAACTAGAAGCCATAGATAAATGAGGTATGGAAGGTGTATGGAAAAGATCACAATTAAGATCCATTGTAGGCATGATTAACTCAAAAATCTTGTGATGCTTATAGGCTTGATATGAGCAAAAAAGATTATCAGGTCGAGAAGGACATGAATTAGGTATTTAAGGACAAAAGAAGTCAACTGTAGCACAATCTATGGGCCTAGAAGGTTGATATAAATTATGGTTAATCATCTTCACGTATTCATCATGAATGAGTTTAAGGAAGTTATGGATAAGAGAAGAAACAACATGCATGACATTCAACCAAGGTAAACCAAGCTTAACTTTAAATTGATTAGAAGTAGGAACAACAACAAAAGTAGTGTTCACAATTTTACCACAAAGTTCAACTAGCAAATCAATAGAATCAAATGATGGATATAGAAAATTGTTACAAGTTTGAATCCAAACATCAGATATATCATAAGAATCACGTTGCAAGCTTTTCATAAAAATATTTTCTTCAATAATAACATTGACTAAGGATGTAGGATCAGTTAGACAATCACACATAGGTATCTTAGCAATATTAGGATAAATGTAAATACCTAGACCATCAAGACCTTTAATAATCTCATAAGCATCGTTGAAGGTAATCAAGATATCGAAAGGTATTTTATTCTTATATTGTTTTCAAGTTTTGGATTGAGTTTTGAGTTTATGCTAAGGTTTTTGTGTATCTAGAGGTTGAAGTTGAGGGTGACTTTGAGGTTGAGCTAGAGATATGAATTGTGATAAATCAACATGCCCCACATGGTTGACAAAATTATTGACATCATCCATCTTTGAATCATAAACAATATCCATAGAAGATGGTTGAGAAATGCCATTAGTATCATCTATAAGTAAAGGATTTGTATAGATTTGAAGGTTTTGATTAGAAGGAGAGATAGATTTGTTCCCACTGCCATCAAAATTATCAATAGATAATGCATTAAAATCAATCAAGTCTTGGACCTTATATTTTAAAGAATAACACTTCTCAGTATCATGGCCATTTTGATGATGGTATTGATAAAAATCTTTAGGATCAAAAGATTTAGATGCAATCGTACCAGGTAAAAGAAGTTGAATAGGAGGTAAAGTAATTATATTAGTAGTTAACAACTTATTCATAATAGAATATAAAGTAAATGTATGATTCAAACAAAAAGAAGTGGATGTAGAAGTAGCATTGTGAGATGCAACAACAACTTGAGCAACAAATATATTCACTTGTTTGTTTATCTTGACATAATTGTTAGGATTTTGAAGTTTTTCTAGACTAGGAGTAGCATCACTCTTATCAACTAGAATAGGACCCATTGGAGTGTTGCTCTCAAATTGACTCACTTATAATTGATAATGATAAAGCATTGCACAAAGTTTTTGAAAAGAGGTAAATTCAATTAGAAGAATCTTATCTCTAATATCCTTTTGCAAATTTGAAATAAACATACATTGAATATCAATATTAGGATTAGGATAAGATATATGATCACGTAAATTCTTAAATCTACCAATGAATTTAGTCAATTTTTCCTTAGTGTTTTTTTACAACACATTAAATCAGTTAAACACACTTGTAGACCAATGTTATTTTGAAATTTTTGAATAAAGTCATTAGCAAGTTTTGGAAAAGATTCAATAGAATAAGGAGGCAAGGAACAAAACCATTGCAAGGCCTTATCATAAAAAAGTTTGAGCATAAAACTTACCTAAAATCCTATGATCATGAGCTTAGTCACTAAAAAGGATTCAAAATGTTTTAACATGAGTAACAAGGTCTCCTTTTCCATTGATATTCTCAATGTGAGGCATATCAACTTGCTGAGGAATAGGACTATGAATAATGTGTAAGTATAGAGGACTTCCCATATCACATGTAGGAATGCTAAATCTATTTTGAGTTAAAGAAGCAAGTTGTTGTTTTAAAGGTGACATAGTTTGAGCAAAAATTGTTGAATCATTAGAAGAAATAGTAGCCATAAAAATGATACAAATAATAGGTAAAGTGTAAGAAATGATAGGAATGGAAGACACAACTGGATTAACACTTGGAACCATAGCTAGAAGAGGTTTAGAATATGTAAAAGGAACATTATGGTAAGAAGGTTGTCATGAAGGGAGGGATATAGGAGGAAAAATCATAGAAAAAGTGGGAACCATTGTAGTTACCAAATGAGTGGTGTAAGTAGGAAGACTGGGTAAAGGAACTTAAGAAGATTCAACACTAGAAACTGGAGGAATAAATCCTAAATCTTGAGCTTCTTGAGCTAAACCTTGAACATTTGAATACATGAGATGAGTGATACCAGATAGGTGATTAACACCTTGATTAATATCATGAACGAATTTCTTAAGAGCCTCTATAGCTTGAATAGAATCTTGATTAGGGTTTTCTTGAATAAGCCAATTACCCATTTTATCATGTTTAGTTGAAAGATTTTGGACTTTCTCAAGAGGAACTCCTAACAAATCATCCTCCTCATGAGATTATTGAGAAGATTTTTGCACCATAATAGGGTTGGAATGATGAATAATCAAAATTTCATCTAGGATCCTAAGGAAAGGAGAGGAAGACTCACATTCAAAAGAACCCATAGGTCTATGCAAACTTCTTAAAAAAAGAATATTATAAATATAACTAAATGTAGTAAAGCTCATATACCAATGTAATGTGAATGAACTAAACTAAGAAAACACAAAGCATGAAGAAATCAATATTTTTGTAATTTTACTTTATATGAGATGCAAACACATAATAGAAATCCAATACATGCAAGATCTAACACCAAAAAAGTAAGACTTGTCCATCGTAGGTTCACCAAAATGTATGATCTACAATGAGTGCTCACTAAAATATACGATGAACAAAAGGTGTGTATCAAAATTTAGAGGGATGAAAGAAATATAAGATTTACCTCTAAATCGAAATTCCCAAAGGAGAGATCCAAATTGATCAACCAAAAAGGTTAATTGCACAAAAGAATCAATCTATGGAGAACATGAATAAAGGAGAAAAGCTTATATTTGTTGTTTAGTGTGGAGCCTGATCAGTCCCCAAGTGGGAGATTGTTAGATTGTGGTGACTGATTAGGAAAGTATGTACACATACTTTAATGATCAGTCACCACAATCTAACAATCTCTCACTTGGGGATTGATCAGGCTCCACACTAAACAACAATCTCCCACTTGGAGACTAATCCTGTAGAAATACTGCTACCACATGGGGCCTCCCATTGGATCAAACCACCCTGGGCTCTACTATTCTTTTATTCATATTCAGTCTAAAAGACCAACCGAAGATGAAGAGGAGTTCAGCTTCTCCCTTGTTACTACCTTTGTCAACATATCTATTGGATTTTCATTGGTATGTATCTTCTCCAAATTTAACTATCCATCCTCCAAAACTGATCGAATGAAATGGTACCACAACTGTATGTGTTTGGTCTTTGAATGTAGAGCTGAATTCTTTGCAAGATGAATGGCACTCCAACTATTTGTGAACAAATAATTGTCCTTCTGAGGATGTCCCAATTCTTGTAAGAAGAACTAAAGCCATATCATCTCCTTGGCTACTTTTGTAGTAGCTACATACTCTGCCTCTATAGTGGATAAAGCATTAACCTTTTGTAACCTAGAAACCTAGCTCATGGTTGCCCCACCAATAGTAAAGATGTAACCTATAGTACTCTGCCTGGTATCAATATCCCTTGTCAAATCTGAGTCAACATAGCCCTGTAAATCAATAGTAGAGCCCCCCAAAGTGTAAACACTTATTAGATGTTCCTCTTAAATATCTAAGAATTCATTTGACTACTTTCCAATACTCAATTCTTGGATGACTCATATACCTGCCAACAACTCCCACTGCATGTGCAATATCTAGCCTAGTACATACCATAGCATACATCAAGCTTCCTACAACTGAAGCATAGGGTACCTTGGGCACCTTATCCTCCTCTTCTTGTGTCTTGGGACAGATCTCCTTAGTCAATTTTAAATGACCAGGTAAAGGTGTGCTGATAGCTTTAGCATTCTCCATAGAGAAATGTTGCAACACTTTCTCAACATAATCAACCTAAGATAGTGTCAATGATCTATTTTTCCTATCTCTACAAATCTTCATACCAAGGATTTGTTTTTTTGCCCCCAAATCCTTCATAGAAAATGTGTGTGCTAATTGGCTTTTTAGCCCCTTAATGTGATCCATGTTAGGCCCAGCTACAAGCATATCATCAACACATTCTAAAGATAGAAGCAAAGAATCCTCTTTGAATTTGTTACTTACCACATTTGCCTCTTTGTCTACATCTAATTTATCTCCTTCCTTTTTCTTTCATTTCCAACAGTCTTTCTTTTTGTGCCCTAGTTTCCCACAATAGTTCGATCCTCTCGATGAAGACCTTCTCCGCTTTGACTTTTCTCTTGATTTCTCATGATTTCCAAAATTATTTCCTCTCTTAGTTGTTCTGCCCCTGCTTTGTGCATTCAACACACTTCTTGATGTAAATCCACCTGAGGTTTTCCTATGAGTTTCCTCACTCAAAATAACACCAATCACATCATCGTATTTTAGGGTACTAGATCGAAGAATAGAATTACTCTCAAACATTACCAAGCCATTCCAGCTTTCAGGCAAAGAACACAAAATCAAGAGCGCCCTGATTTCTTCTTCAAAATTGATACCCATAGAAGATAACTAATTAGTAATAGTATGAAACTCATTTAAATGATCTATAATAGATCCACCTTCTACCATTTTCATATTAAATAAACACTTCATGGGAAATACCTTGTTTGAAGCGGAGGGCTTTTCATACAATGTCACTAGGGTTTTCATCAATTCTATTGTCGTCTTTGCTTTTGTAATATTAAATTTCATCGATGATACTAGGCATAATTGAATGCTTCCAAGTGCCTTTCTATCCAAAAGATCCCATTCATTATTTGACATAGATCCCTGATTCATGGCTTTGTCTTCGAACGATTTCCATAAATCTTTCTGATACAGATAGTCTTCCATTTGCATCTTCCATAACTAGAAGTTTTTCCCATTAAACCTATCAACCCTCATCTTACCCTCATCTACCATTGCTCCCACTCAACCGTGAGACTCCCACTCAACCATGAAACTTTCCTAAAGAGGATAACTAAAAAACAACTAGGCTTTGGAAAAATAATTTAGGCCCTATTTTATCAAGATTTTGGGCCAAGATGTAATTATTAATTATAACCATACAGTGGTTAAAATGCTTGTATAAAAGGGCTTAGAGTTAGGGATTGTTTCATAAGGTGTGATGTGAAATTGGTTCTTGTGGCGGTATTGAGCTATAAGAAATTACAAATTGTAATTAGGTTGTAATCACTAGATCATAAAAATATTGGACTTGCTATTTGGTAGATGTAGCCTAGGGATTGGGTGAACCACGTTAAATCTTGGTGCCTTGTGTTCTTTTCTGTGTCATGTATTATTTTATATTATTGGTTATATTTGCATGTAATTTTTATTTCTATATTTGGTTTAATCCTAATAATATTTTTTTTATAGAAAATTTGGATTAGAAAAAAATACTAACCTTGAACTAGGGTAAATCTGGAGAATGTGGTTTTCAGATGTCTATGTACAATTTCAAGAAATTGTGCAACTGGATCTGGACTAGAAATACAAAAATGGAGGAAACCAAAAAACCTTTTGTCCTTTTGAAGAAAGTCAACCTTGACCCAAAGCTGGGGTAAGATTTCATCCCTTTATTTCTAACTTTGACATGCATTGCTCTGACACAAAAATTTGTTCATGGATCCCAAAATTTCATTGAATAGGGTACTCAAATCTACACTAATATTCATTGTCCCATACCTTCTCCTACCAAAAAAAAGGGTTTAGTTTGTTGGATGAGTGTTTTTCCTTGGTCAAACCCTAGTTTTGAATTAGCCTTTAAAAATGGAATTGAAATTCCAATATATAGATAAACAAAGTAAATGGAATTACTCACCTTGCTTATGCTGAAATCCTTGTGGGGGAAATCCTTGAATCCACAAGTATGGATGCTCCAAATGCATGTAGAATTAAATGTAGCATGTCTCAAATCAATTGCATTATATCTTCAACACTAATCTTGAATGGATCTTGGAATAGAAAGAAACTTAAATGAATGTGGATGTTAGAATTTTCAACAAGAGGGTTCCAAGGAGATTGAATCCTTCAATAGCTTTTAGTGGATCTTCTTGATGAATTGAATTCTTGAAAGCTTGGATACTTGAATGCTTCAATGCCTTTTTTCTCCTTTCTTTCTTGATCACTTGATTGCACTTATGCTTGAATTCAATGGAAGGTGGATGCTTGATCATGGAATATATGGATTGTCAAAATGAGAGAGAGAAAGGCTTCCTTTTATACTAATCTAGGACACAAATTTCTAGAGAGGTTGATATAGCAGAATTAGATTAAAAAAAAAACTTAAACACTAGAAATGGACCTAAATTAAATACAATTAAAGATTTTACCATTATGAAATTCAAAACAACCATCCCGAAAGTGGGAAATAAAACTTTCCAAAGCCCAATATCTTAAAAACACCTAAACTTAAAATTTGGACCTCGGGTCAACATTGAGGTTGCCTTTGACCTAGGTAAGGTTTGAGGTCATCCTTGACCTAGGTCAAGGTTAAAGTCAACCCTAAATGAGAAGGTCATCCTTGATCCAGAATGTCAAAGATCTCAAACTTTCAGAAAAGGTTGCCAAAAAAGAACTTGAAATAAGGGAGAGAGAATTAGAATAAGGGGGAAAAGTCCAAATCCATCAAATACCCACTTGAGGTGTTTGACATGATCCTAGACCACCTGTTGATGGGGCTAAAATAGTCTTAGATAGAAGTGCTTCCATTTTTTGATGATACAAAAAGAAACAACACTTTGATTTAACAAATACAACTCACTTTGTAAATATAAATAATGATCTGGTCCAATAGTTGGCTCACTGACTAGCCTCCATTAACATCTCCATCACCAATTCACATGTCATCCCTTCAAGTAATCACTCTTCAACTCAACACTTTATTGTTCATCCTTTTGCAAAAGTTCATCTATCAACAAAATCAACAACTTCCTTCAACCTTAATAAGTTCTCCACTAACTCTACTAATCTCTTCAAGTTTAGCTCTTGAACCTCCTTAAATAGGTAATTGTGATATTTTTATAGTTAAACATCACCATATATCTTTCAATTACATTAGATTCATTGAATCCTTGCACCATTTCATCTCCTCTTTTTGCTTATATAAAATTCTCCAAACTTCTCTTTGAACTATTGCAGAGAAATGCTCGAACATGGTTTGGACCTTGAATTAAATATTCTATGTCATCCATCCTTATCTTCAACACACTTACATATTACAAGACATCAACTGTGTTGGCTAGAAATCGTGATTTCCTCATAATCTGTCAAATGCTATCCCTGGATAGCACTATGGTGTGACACTTAGTCATCATTGGCTTACTCGATTACTACTAACTATTGTGTTTGCTATATCTACTCAAACTCAGCCAATATTGATACACAGTCAATATTATATTTTCCTCAGCTTATACAATTAGTTGGTCAACTCTAGCATCACTTGACTTAAACTTCAAGTTCCTTAACATTTTTCTCTTTTTCTTGGTTAAGCCTATGCATTTGGATATTCTTTGATCACTTCTTCTAGACTTTAGTGCAATTTTCTTCTTCACTTAGGTAATTATTAAATAATCAAATTATCTTGTCAAACTCTAACTAATCAAGTGCCAATTGTGATTCATCATAACTCAACCTTTTCTCTAAGTCCTTTTGTTATTTCCTTCTCAAATCCTCTTTATTAATTGTCTTCATATGGTATTATACTCATAAAGAAACTATCTTACCAATAAGGTTTGATATCAATGACAACATAACAATTGTTTCAATTTTAGTTTCCAACAATCCCCTCTTTGGAAATGATGGTAACACCTCTAATTACCATGCAATCCAAAACACACAATTACTTTGAGAATCTCCCTCTATGTTTAATAAGAGATCTTCATTAATATTCTTAGTTTCATTTTGATTCTTGCCTCATTTTCCCCAAATCTATCTCTTTGTAGTTTTGTTTCTATTTTCATTCATGTAGCTTTGATATGCAACACAAAGAAACCCTCTATTATATTAGATCATGAAATCAATTAGCTCCATCTTGAATTGTTGTCAACACCATATTCTCCTTCTTTGCAACATCTCTTCGCTCCATATGGTAAATTGTATATCATCTCCCTCCTTGACAACAATGCAAAAGAAACTTCATCTTTCTCATGCATATTTACCATGTAGATGTCTTCATTTTAGTACTTCTAAATATTATTCACCATGTGTCATTTGTTCTTAAATTACTGAAACATCATTCTATTATTCTCTCTTCACAACTTTAGGTAGCTCCTAAAGTATGACTTTTTTCATCAATTGCAAGATATTCTGATCAACTCATTTGACACAAATCTCCATCCAAGCCTAAGTATTCTTTTCTAGCTTAATCACTCATAATTTTCCTCTTAGATCTACTCATGTGCATCCTTAGGAAAATCATTAGTGAAAATATCATCTATTTTCTACTTAGTATTCACTTATTCTAATCTCACATCTTTATCTTAAACTAACTCTCTCAAGTAATGATACTTGATAGCAATATGCTTGGGTTTATTGTACATTACTGGGTTCTTTGATATATTTATAACACTTTTTCTATCACAATAGATAACAAGGGAATCAATGATCTCTTCCTTTATTCCTTTAAAAAATTGCTTGGTCCACATAATTTTGGAGCAATTCACTATTGCTGCTACATATTATTTTGTTGTTGATTGTGAAATACATTTATGCTTCTTGGTTGTCAACGAGGCTAATCTCTTTCCTCAAAAGAAAGCCCCATCACTTGTACTTTTTCTATCATCAACATTGCCTTCCCAATAATCATCTATGTACACTTTCAATTAAAACTTATCATTTGTCTTGTAATATAGGCCATAATCTTCTATTCCTTTAATATTACTTAGTATCCCTATTACTTCCATCATATGATTCTCCATAGGGTTTGTAGAAAATCTTGCAACAATTCCAAATGCTAGGGAAATATCACATCTACTATGAACAACATATTGTATTTTTTCAATCATTGATCCATACAATGTCTAGTTCACATAAGTAGAATCATCATTCTTAAATATCTTATGTCCTAAACCCATAGGTGTGCTAACTAGTCTTGAATCTTTCATGTCAGAGTTTTTAGTATCTCCTTGATGTATTTTGATTGAGTAATGTAGATACAGTGCTTCATTTGATATACTTGTAAACCAACAAAGCATTTGATCTCACCAAACACAGATATTTCAAATTTCCTTCTTCATTGCATCTACAAATTATTTGCATAATGCATCTTGTCCTCCAAATATGATATGATCAACAAATGTTTCAATTAATGGTATCCCTTTACCACCTTCAGTCTTCAAATATAGATCACTATTGTCATTAGTTCTTGCGAATCTAATCTTTACCGAATAATTGTCTAGCCTTTCATACCATGCTTTAGGGGATTTTTTCTATCCATATAATGTTTCTTGTAGTTTACATAGCATGTTCTTCTTGCTGGGATTAACTAATCCTACTAGTTCTACAATGTAAACCTCTTATTCCAATATTCTATATAGAAATGTAGATTGGACATCCATTTGCAACACTTTAAGTCCTTTGTAAGAAGAATATGCAATTAGTGTTTTAACTCTTGCAATTCTTGCAACTGGGGAAAATATTTCCCCATAGTTAATTCCTTCTTCTTGTGCATATCCGATGCATACCAATCTAGCTTTTCTTCTTGTGAATTATCTTTTTTCATTCAGTGTGTTCCTAAATACCCACTTTGTTCCAATAACATTCTCATCCTTAGGTCTAGGTACCAATGACCATGTTTTTGTTCTTCTCCATTTGTTCAATTTCCACATTCATTTCTTGAATCTAGTCTTCATTGTCCAAAACATCTTGACTGATTTAGGATCAAATTTACAAAGTAAACATGTATCACTTCTAAGTATTTTCCTTGTCATATTTTAGAATCTTTTCTTCCAATGATTCTTTTAGGTTCACAATGTCTTCTCACATACTTTTATAGTCTAGTCTCTTTTTTTCCTTCTTCTTGTACATGTGCATCCTTAAAATTGATTTCAAGTTCATCTTGTATCTTTGGTTCCCATTTTGGTTGCTTGACATTGTCTTCTTCATTCTCAACATCTTCCTCATGTATCTCGACATCATTTTGCTAATGTTCAGCACCTAGAGTCTATTACTTTGAAGCTTGCTACTGAAACATGACATTCATTGGTTGTCATTGTTCAATAACTTTTATTCTCTTCCTTACATAAGGTATAGAGAACACCTTCACTGACATATATGAGTGTGTTGCAATCTTCAAGTTTTGTCTTACATTTAACTTCATTTCCTATTCCATATTCCTCAACTTTCAAATTTGCATTTTCAACAAATTTGTTAATGTCAGAATTCAAACACTTCTAACCTTTGATTTTTGGTGGAATATCCTAGGAATATGCCTTCGTCACATTCAACATCAAGTTTTCCATTACTATTTTCCTTAAGTATATAAAATTTTGACCCAAAGAATTTAAAATACTTCACATTAGGTGCATGCCCATACCATAACTCAAAGGGTATAATATTTGTACCTTTCTTGACATGTACTTTACTCAAAGTTTAATCTATTGTGCTTATAGTTTCTCTCCAATATCTATGTGACACATTCTCCTCCAACATTAGTAGTTTAGCACAACCCATAATTGATCTATTTCTCCTTTCAGCTATTCCATTTTGGGGAGGGATCCTACGTGTTGACATTTGCATTTTGATTCCTCTATTGTTTTAGAATATGTTAAATTATTATAGATAAACTCTCCTCCTCTATCGGATCTCAAGCACTTAAGACTTTAACCTATTCCCTTTTTAACTTTGGCCAAATACTAATTAAACAACTAAAAAGCATCTTATTTTTCTTTCAAAAATCATTCTAGAATAGTCATCAACAAACAAAATCTATATTTCTTTTCATAGTATATTTTCACTCCAATTATTCCACAAAGGTTAGTATGAAGAAATTCCAAAGTCTCCTTAGATGTGTAGGTCTTTCTCTTGAAACTAGACTTTGTCATTTTCCCCAATTGACATTGTTTACACATAGAATTATTAGGTTTCTTCCCCTTGTTATGTTGGAGAAATTCACTATTGCTGCTACATATTATGTTGTTGTTGATTGTGAAGTACATTTATGCTTCTTTCTTGTCCACGAGACTAATCTCTTTCCTTGAAAGAAAGCCCCACCACTTGTACTTTTTCTGTCATGAACATTGCCTTCCCAATAAACATCTATGTACACTTTCAATTCAAACTTATCATTTGTCCTGCCATAATCTTCTATTCCTCTAAGATAACTTAGTATCCTTATTACTTCCATCATATGATTCTCCATAGAGTTTTTAGAAAATCTTGCAACAATTCCAACTGCCAGGGAAATATCACATCTACTATGAACAACATATTGTAGCTTTTCAATCATTGATCTATACAATGTGTAGTTCACATTAGTAGAATTGTCATTCTTAGATATCGTATGTCCTAAACCCATAGGTGTGCTAACTAGTCTTGAATCTTCCATCTCAAAGTTTTTAATATTTTCTTGATGTATTTTGATTGAGTAATGTAGATACCTTGCTTCATCTGATATACTTGTAAACCAACAAAGCATTTGATCTCACCAAACATAGATATTTCAAATTTCCTTCTTCATTGCATCTACAAAATATTTGCACACTACATCTTGTCCTCCAAATATGATATGATCAACAAATATTTCAATTAATGGTATCCCTTTACCACCTTTATTCTTCAAATATAGATTACTATTGTCATTAGTTCTTGCAAATCTAATCTTTACCAAATAATTGTCTAGCATTTCATACCATGCTCTATGAGATTTTTTCTATCCATATAGTATTTTCTATAGTTTACATACCATGTTCTTCTTGCTGGGATTAACCAATCCTACTAGTTGTACAATGTAAACCTCTTATTCCAATATTCCATTTAGAAATGTAGATTTGACATCCATTTGCAACACTTTAAATCCTTTGTAAGAAGAATGTGCAATTACTATTTTAACTCCTTCAAATCTAGCAACTAAAAATGTTTCCCCATAGTCAATTCCTTCTTCTCGTGCATATCCGTTGCATACCAATTTAGCTTTTCTTCTTGTGAATTCTCTTTTTTCATTCGGTGTGTTCTTGAATACCCACTTTGTTCCAATAACATTCTCATCGTTAGGTTTTTGTTCTTCGCCATTTGTTTAATTTCCACATTCATTACTTGAATCTAGTCTTTATTGTCCAAGCATCTTGACTAATTTAGGGTCAAATTCACAAAGTAAACATGTATCAATTCTAAGTATTTTCCTTGTCATAACTGTAGAATATTTTCTTCCAATGATTTTTTTAGGTTCATGATGTCTTCTGACATACTTTTCTAGTTTAGATTATTTTCTTTCTTCTTCTTCTACATGTGCATCTTTAATATTGATTTCAAATTCATCATGTATCTTTGGTTCTTGTTCTAGTTGCTCGACATTATCTTCTTGGTTTTTCGCATCTTCCTCATGTATCTTGACATCATTCTACTAATGTTTAGCACCTAGAATCTATTACTCAGTACCTTGTTGCTGCAACAAGACATTCATTAGTTGTTGTTGTTTGATAACTTTATTCTCTTCCTTAGGTAAGGTACAAAGAACACCTTCATTGACATATATGAATGTGTTGATATCTTCTGGTTTTTTCTTGCATTCATCTTCATTTCTTATTCCATATTTCTCAACTTTCACATTTGCATTTTCAACAAATTTGTTAGTGTTAGAATTCAAACAGTTCTAACCTTTGATTTTGGTGGAATATCCTAGGAATATGCTTTCATCACTTTCAGCATCAAGTTTTCCATTACTATTGTCCTTAAGTATATAAAATTTTGATCCAAAGAATTTAAAATATTTCACATTAGGTGCATACCCATACCATAACTCAAAGGGTATAATATTTTTACTATTCTTGACATGTACTCTAGTCAAAGTTTAAACTATTGGGCTTACAAATTCTCTCTAGTATCCATGTGACACATTCTTCTCCATCATCAGTAGTCTAGCACAATCCATCATTGATCTATTTCTCCTTTCAACTATTCCATTTTTGGGAGCGATCCTAGGTGTTGACATTTGCATTTTTATTCCTCTATTGTTTTAGAATATGTTGAATTCATTATAGATAAACTCTCCTAATCCATCAGATCTCAAGCACTTGAGACTTTAACTTATCCCATTTTTAACTCTGGCCAAATACTAGTTAAACAATTGAAAAGCATAAGATTTTTCTTTTAGAAAAATTATAGTCATCATTCTAGAATAGTCATCAAAAAACAAAATCAATATTTCTTTTCATAGTAGATTTTCACTCTAATTAGTCCACAAAGGTTAGTATGAAGAAATTTCAAAATATCCTTAGATGTGTAGGTCTTTCTCTTAAAAGTAGACTTTCCCATTTTCTCCAGTTGACATTGTTTACACATAGAATTATTAGGTTTCTTCAACTTTTTTAATCCTCTTACTCTTTTTATCTTTTTAATGCATTATTAGGTTTCTTCAACTTTGGTAATCCTCTTACTCTTTTTATCTTTTTAATGCTTACTAAATTATGAAATTTTAAATGACATGACCTCTTATGCAATAACCATATATCATCATACTATGCAAACAAGCATGTCTCACTAGATAAATCAAAATACAATAAACTACCTCTTGTCTAATCACAACTACCATTCTAATTTGATCAAATTTACCTCTCAAGCTTTTTGATTTTTCTCTATATTTTTTCTGTCTCCACCATAGATAATCTACAATGTATCTCACATTTTACTAGTACTAGTGCATTCTTTTGTATCATCAACCTTTGCATAGCTTACGACTAATGCAATCTCCAACATACCTTGGTTGTGCTCTTGCTTCTCTTTCATCTGCTGAGATGTTAGAGGATTTGGTATCACCACATATGCATGTTCCAAATAGTGTATTTCTCCATCTCTAATTCTTGATAGAAGCAACTTCATCAAACTCTGCCATGTAGGGAAGTTTTCCTTGTTCAACTTTGGCACATCCTTTTTGTACATCTTGATCTTTAGCCTTAAGTAACTTCAAACTTTTCTTTACAAGCACCAATAAATTGATGCAAATTGTTAGAATGATTTAAACTAACTAAGAGGGGAGTGAATCAGTTATCCTTAGGTTAGATTTACAAATTAAACTTTTAAACACTTAAAATACCTCAAATCTAAATATTTAGTAGCTTCGTCTCTATAGAAAACAATTACTATCATAAACTTGTAGTCCACTATCCTAATAATTAGAAAATTGTAGAATGTAAAACATCTTTGATAACATCCAAACAATTATGACACTATGATTTAACATGGAAACTCAATTTGAGAAAAACCACTAGTAACATGTGACAAATTTTTCACTCTTCTAAAGTGAGCTCTATTAGGAGCCAACCCTATTAAAGGTTACAAAACATACTATTAAATGTGATCTTGTTAAAGGACTCAATCACTTTGTTAGAAGTGGTCTCATTAGAGGTCTTAAGAATATTCCATTAGAATGCCACCTTGATTAAAATAATTACATATTACCATTAGGTCAACCTTGATTAAATGATTTCAATATTGATACAATGGTTAGAAAGTAACAATAGGTTGATATGGAAAATACAAATCACCTTGCAAATAAAAATCATAATTGGGTCCAATATTTGACTCATTGATTTGCCTCTATTAACATCTCCATCACTGATTCACTTGGTATCCCTTCAATTAATCATTTGTCACCTCTACACTTAATTGTTCATCCTTCTACTCAAGTTTGTGAATCAACAAAATCAAAAACTTTCTTCAACCTTGATAAGGTCTCCACCAGCTCTACTAACCTCTTCAATTTTATCCCTTGTACCTACTTATTCTATTCTCAAACATGGGATAGAATATACATTTGTTGATTCCTCTTTGCTGAAATATTTCTCCCACTATAAAATTAATGCTCAATGATTGTATGTATCTTAGAGAAATGAAAATATTTATACTATATGTATAATTGTACCATATGTAACATCACAACTAATGGTAGTTTAAATAATAGAAGTAGAAAAATTAAACATATAATGGCTATCAAGAAAAACATTTGATTATTATTACCTTGTTCTTTCAAAAGTGATCTTAAAACTGTTATATTTCTATCTAGATTCATTCTATAGTTTTTTTAGTCAAATTTATTGGTCTATATTTCATGAGTATGACTAGAAAAACTATACATCTTTATTCTAATAACAATATCACAATTGAACTTACTAGAAAATAACATTTTCTTTACCAACCCTTAAAAGTATTCATATTTCAATTTTATGCTCACCAAAGAAACCCTCCTAATAATATGCATCACATAGAAAAAATAGTCCATTTACAAAAAAAAATTAAAAATACAATCTTTAGGAAATTTATTTGAGAAATGAAGTGCTTAATTATATACATGGAACTCCATTAAGCTTTCTTGTACCAATTCAAAGGGGGTTGAACTTCTACGTTTAATTCTTGAGTTTTATCTAATTATCACATCTTTGAAAACTTGAATCATAAATCCCTTGAGTTGTTGAACAATAATTCATGTTGAGTTACACACACACACACACACACACACACACACACACACACACACACGTATGTATGTATGTATATGTATATATGTATGTGTGTATGTGTGTTATATACACATACATATGTATGCATGTATGTATGTATGTATGTACATACATATATACATATATATACACATACATATACACACACACACACACACACACACACACATATATATACATATATGTATGTATGTATACAAACAAACACACATACATACATACATATACATATACATACATATATGCATACATACATACATGCACACACACACACACACACACACACACACACACACACACACACACACACACACACACACACACACACACACACACACACACACATGGATATTGTTGGGGTTATTATTATCAATGAAAGATGTGTAAATTATATGAATAAGAAGTCATATTGTGTTCACTAAATTCCTTATCTCTCTTCACAAGGATACATTGATTATCTATGCTTTCTTAAAATTTACTAACATTGAAGAAACCAAAATTAAATGTTTTATCATATAAAATAACATAGTTCATCTCAAATTAAGGAGATATTTTGAGAAGGGGCTATGTGCACAAAGGTGGTGTCAATGTCAAAAGTAGCTACTTTTCTTCTAAGATCAACTTAACTTAAACTAGGAGGACTAAATTGAGATTGGTGAATTCAATAGTTAAAGATCCAAAACTAAGATAAATTATAGAACTTTGAATCTTGTTTCTAATTTACTAATATTTTTGTTGGTCCTTAGATGGTTTTGACATTTGAGTGTCAACACACTTAATCACTTTCTACATTGAAGCCGAGTACATTATGAATGTTGAGCCATAGTGTGTGCTCTTAGTATTTCAACAGGTGTCAAGTGACTTCAAGTGCTGAGCAGTATATAAATGCTGAATGATATATAGGTACCAAGTCATAGTTGATGTCGAGAAAGTCAGAATGCTTCATATACTAAGTGAGTCAGAATCATATATGTGATGAGCAAGGCAATGTGTAATAGGTACCGAGCAATCCAAGATAGTATGTGTCGAGCATCAGTAGTCCAGTATGTGCTGAGTAACATAGAATATGCATATGATTTTGTTCCCTCACAAACTCAGATGTAAACCATTTTTGGAGTTGACATAGAAGGTTTTCGAAGGACAAAAAGGATAACGACAAATCTTTTACATTTCCTATGCAATCAACATGCAACTAATCAGAAAAATGCAAAGAATGAGTGAGAACTTAAAGATTCAATATGGATTATAGATCCATATCTAACCCTAAGTCTTCACAATATTTACAAGGAGGTCGAGAACTCCATTGCATAAGTGGAAGAGAGCAGTGTATGGGGATATTATAGTGAAATTCAATGTGAAGTGAGTAAGAGTTAGATGAATAGAACAATAATTACTTATTTAGTTGATCAGAATAGCACAAGAGACAAGGGACACGATCAAATATAAGATCTCAGAGGATTAAGACTAGAGAGAGTAGACCAAATGCCTGAATCCAACAATTAAAGATTGCATACTGTCAAGTTCATTGTTCTAATACTTTCTTGCCATATTATTAGAAGTTGGAAATCCTATATTGATAGGTTAGCTTAATAGCTAGGCTGGAGAACCTTTGGAGAAGGTGATTAAAAACCCTATTATATTACGTAGGTTTAACAACCTAGTGTAAATCCTTTAACAGGGTGAAACTTCATGTAAAGTGTTTGTAAATCCTCTAACCAGGTCATTATTGATACAATGTAAGGCCTTTAACATGGCAGACCATCAGAAGTGGTCAAACATTTATTGCTGCAATAATTTTTGTGGGTATCATCCCCACCCCAGCTTTACCTTCTTATTCTTGGAGGGTTTCTGGGTTACCAAATCTATTACTATGTGTTATTGCATGTGTTCATTTTAAGTTCATTTATATGCTTACATGCATGCAGTTTACTTTTTAGTTATTTGATTTAAAGGATTAGAAAAGGTTAAAAGTGTGGTACTTCTGATTCAACACCCCCCCCCCCCCCCCCCCCCGCCCCCACCAAAAGTACTCTTCCTATTTTGAACATTCCAACAAGTGGTATCAGCACAAAGGTTCTCATAAGGAGAGGCCTAACAACTTAGAGAAAAGATCTGAAGATGGAAGTCTTCAAAATTGGGAAGATCATAGACAATTAGGTGATTGATGTGCACATAGCTCTACACAAAGTGGAAGAAGCTAGAGAAGAATTGAGAAAATCCTTAAAAAGAAGGAAGGAGATAGCCATAGCTAAAAATGACATACATTACAAGGAGATTGATACCACACAACTGTTTTCCAATGGAGATTCCAAGGAATTTGATGGAGCAATAACAAAACTAATGGAGGAAAATAGAGCAAATCCTAAAGAAATCAGCTTACTCAAGCTTGAACAAGAATCACAAGCCTTTATGCTTTGTTAAGTGACTAAACAAAAGAAGAGAGCCATTGAAGACAAGGCTATGATAGAAGATGGAAAAAAAAATCTTACCAATAGACTGGAGGAGAATAAAATTGAGTTTGAAAGGATCTCAAACATGTAGCTAGACACCTTAAGCCAAATGATGAATGCTCATCATGTGCTAAACATGAAGGACATTGAGATTTCCACCTTGAAGATGTAGAATGAAAAATTGTAGAATGACTTGAAAAGAGAAAAAGAGATAGCAAAAAGCCTCAACAAACCCAATGAGGCAATCAAGTACTTTGAACAATTGTTGAAATCACCAAGGGCTAGTAATGATACTTTAGGACTTGGTTACACCAGCACTAAACAAGGAGAATCATCAAAAACTACAAAAGAAAGGAGAAACCAAGGTAAGAACACTAAACCTTCTTGTCATTTCTATGGTAAAAAGGGACATACCTCTAATGTGTGTAGGAGAAAGAACAATCATTAGCATGATAAACCTACCAATGCAAGATTTTGTCACAAGTGCAAAAAACAAGGACATCAAGCACATGAGTGTAGAACAAAAATTGTGAGGACACCAAGATTTTAAGGTCACTGCTACAACTGCAAAAAGTATGGACATAAAGAATTTGAATACAGATCGAAGCCTATGTGGACACTTGATTGGCCTACAAGAGGAACCAACCATGGTCATCACTACAACCATAATTACAATACTAGGTATAGCTGTCACTATTGTCAGGAGTATGGACACATTTCTAAAAATTGCATAAGGACACATTTTAGAGGGAATTACAGTAGATGGTTGAGCCAAACCACATCTTTTAGTTGCTTGAAGATTGGACATATCAATAGGAATTTCCCAACAAAGTCAAAAGTACCCAAGGCAAAAGTCAAGAAAGGAAAAGGGAAGGTTGATGTTGAACAAATAAGAGTGCAAATGAATAAAACTTAGAAAAAGAAAGATGAGCGCAACACATCAAATGGAGAGATCACATCACCCAAGAGGTCAAGTGATCACACTTCATCCAACTAAGCAAAAGAAAGGTGTATGGAACTAATATAAAAAGTTAAATCATACATCAGTTCCAAAGAACAAAGGAGTACTACAAGGGAGAAAACTACATGACCAAAGATGTTAGGTCAAAATCTAAAGTTTTTGCCAATACTATCGAACTATTTTTTGATGCCAAGTAAAACTCCAATGAATGCCAAGTTTCTAATAGCAACTGAGATGATAGTTGAAGTTGAGTGAAGTAAAAGTCTAGTGGAGGCTGAGTAAATGAAATACAATGGGAGCCAAGTCATATTGAATCCTTCAAGTGCTGAGTTTATAGCTGTATGCACAGAGCATTTAATGGTAAGTCTTGATAGGTATAAGGTTGAATTTTTTTCATGCTCATGCCATTCAAACATAGAGAAAAGTCAAGAAGAGCAAAGAAGTGATCAAGTAGCAACCTAGTAGACATTTGCATAGATTCCAATAGCAATTCAACTCGAAGTCATTGATTTAAAAGTATTTATCAGGTGCCAAGCTATGTAGAGTTAAAGTTTTTTTAATATGTTTAAAACCCTAGTTCAGTAAAATGGCCTCTAGTTCAAGAAACCCCAAAGAAAAAGAGAGTCATGAGATTCAGCTAGTTAGCAATGAAGTAAAGCAACCCAAATTTAGGCTAATCCTCAAAGTTTCTTATAGAAACGACCTAGCTGGTGCATTATCCATCATTCCGTCTAAAGTGGTCATGGTACAAGATGTGAGAAAATGTTACAACTAAAAAATTGGTGCCATAGGTGATTTTGAAATATTTCAAGATTATGAAAAACTATGTGAGAACAAGATTCTGAAAAAGGAATTTGAGATCGTTGAGGAAAAGGGTTTGACCAATGCCCTCGTCTACCCTATAGGTTTCAAAACTAAATGGATACATATTTTTTTAAGTTGAATTCGTGATGGTTTTCTTGTGGCTAGAGACATGACCTATTAAGATTACCAAGAGAATAGTTCATAGGGTTACGTGATTCCCACCCCTAGATCAGTCAAAGACCTTGAGATGCGATAGAAAGGAGGTCATTCAGAAAAATAAAAGAGCCAAATGGAACAATAGGGGAATGACCATTCATACTAAAACTAATTTTCTTCTAGATTTTTCTATGAGAATAATATCTCACAAATTTTATCAATCCAATAGATTAAATAGTGTGTCATGTTTAACAGTTTATGTAGCCTATAAACTAGTGAAGAAAGATCACAAATATGATCTGTCAGAGCTCCTATTGCAGAAAATTAATGAAAACCTAGGAGCAATAAGGAGATCAAAGGGTGCACAATGTAAATTTGGCTCAATTCTTATGAGTATATTCTTTTATGTGATGGAAGAATTACCTTCTATAGGAAAGGTAAATTGGAACCCCAACAAAATTGCTATTACACAAATCAATGAGTTTATTGATCAGATGGGAGATAACTTTGAAGCTCAGATGATAAGTTATTTTGAAGACTTTAAGAAGTTCATGAAGTAGAGAATGAGAATACCAGTTTCATTGGTAGAGAAACATGTTAATGACATATGCTTCTTGGTTGACATTGATTACATCTATATTCAAGCAGCAATACCAAGAGTAAGATGGCTAAGGCCTTTGTAATATGAGCTTGACATAGATGAAGCCTCAGTAACAATCATAGCATTGCTTACAGAAGAAATAGATAAGGCATCTCCTTATTTTGGAACATATGATGTTGTTAAGTCCAAAGTTGAGACTGAATTAAAGACAACCACTATTATTAAGAAGAAAGAAAAGTTAGTAAAAAAAATAAAGAAGCAATTTGGATCAAGCATTGAAGGAGAAGTAGGTGAAGAAGAAGAAGAAGAAGAAGCATAAGGAGATAGTGAGGAAGAAGAAGAGCAAGGGCAAGGCTCAGTAGAGCTGACACAAGGCTTAGGAGAAGACAAGGAGGAAGGTATTGTGGGAGAAGAATTTGAGGAAGCACCTACACCTACCGAGAAAAAGAAGAGAAAGGAAAAAAAATAGCCTATAGCTCAGCCCAAGCCCAAAAGGGTCACAAAGCCAACTCTAGCAACAAGGGCCACTACAAGGGCATCCACACAAAAGGCTAAAGAAGAATCAAAAGAGAAAAAGAAAGCCATTGAAAAGCCTACTAAAGAACCAAAGAAGAGAAGAAGGTATGTGGCACAAGTAGACACAGATGATGAAGAGAAAATAGAATCAGAGGACATCAACCAATTTAAAGTGGTAAGTCATCCTCCAAAATCTACAATTGACAAACTTTGTGATAAGATTAAAAATGCATATTTGAATGATTTAAAGTGTCCTAATTTCAATAAGCTCAGTAGGGAAGAGTATAATAAAGTAGAGGAATTTGTGTATGCCATGATGGTAGAATTTAAAAACACACCTCTAGAACTTGACAATGCTATGCCCAGGGGACTATATGAAATAATTGAGAATAAATGGCATTATTGTCTAAGGATGGAGAGAGAGAGATTAGAGAATCTACCCTAGCTCAAGTAAAGTCTGATATGACAAGGGCTCAAATAACAAAGGCAAATAAGAAACATAGTGGCAAGTTTGCACCAAAGTATAGAGCCTTTTGCATTCTTCAAAATAAGATTGAGAATGTTGTAAATAAATCCACATAATTGTGGAAAACAATATATAAGATAACTAATGATAACTTAGAGGAAGCAAATAAGGTAGAAACTAGTGCTGAAGAGAAGGTAGAGGAAAAGAAAGCAGAAGAGAAGAAAGGAGAGGTAGAAACAAAGAAAATAGAGAAGAAGGAAGAAGAATAGAAAGAGGAGGAAAAGAAAAGTGAGGAAGAAAATAAGGAGAAAGAAGAGGAGGAATCAGCTAAAGGAGAAGACATGGAAATAGTGAGACAACAAGAGTAGCAAGAGGAATAGAGTGTGTAAAACACACAAATGCCACTTCCTAGTTCATCTCATGTAACCATTACACTTGTAGAGACAATAATCATTAAGGATGTTCTTGACAACTCTACTTAGAACATCAATCCCCTTTCCAAGATCCTTCACCAATCCACTTTACAAAAACAATTATGCACAAGCCCTATATTGGTGAGTGTTGATGAGTTACAAAAGGTAGTAGTAGCACCACAAAGAGAAAAGGTGAAACCAAAGGAACAACCCTTCACCTACACAGCTACTAAGAATAAAGTTTTGATTCTTCCACCACCACCTCCATGAAGAGAAACAAATGATATTGTTCAGATGTTGAGTGCAGAGGAAAGGAAGCCAAAAGAAAGAGAGGATACCTCAAAAGAAAAGGAGCAGGCTGCCATTCAGACATTGGTAGACCTACCAAAGATTGGCACTCCTACAAAGACCATTCACAAGCCGAGCACTGAATATATTCCTTTGCAATTCTCAACTCCAAGCTCAAGTTCAACTAGAGTGGCAAGGGTACTTCACTATAGAGACCCTAAATTAGATGAAGATATTGTGATTCTTTCCTATGATTCCAGGACCATTACAATGGCACAAATGATTGAAATGTAAACTGTGTTAGATAGAAGGATGAGGTAGGAAATACTTAGGAAAGAGTTCAAACATAAGAAAGAACTTCATGAGATCAAGGAAATCTTTATAGATGCCTTTAGCTTGTAGTCACCAAATAAAGCAAAGCCAATAATTGAGCAACTATTAGACATAGTTGACGAGGTGACCAATGAAGACTAGGAAACTAATGTCAAACTCAAGGAAAAGTGAATAGAAAGACATCAAGTGGAGTAACACTTGAATAGGTAGAGTTGGCCAAGAAAATAGATAAGGTCAAAGTTTTCCTTGAAAACATTTTTTCATTGTACAGGAAGTTGTGTGATTTTTCCAATTTCACACAAGAAAAAAATCAAAGAATAATGAGCTTGGAAAGAAACTTTAGAATCTCTAGCTTGCAATTACCTAGAGATCCAACTCAAAGTGAGAATCATTTTGCACAATCGTTTCACACTCAAAGGTAGTTAGCTATACTTATAGCAAAGGAAGCCAATATTAAGGCAAAATTGATGCAAATTTAGTCCTCCATAACCCCTCATTTAGAAATCCTCCACAAGGATGAAGTGTATGCTGAGACAATTTTAAAGAAATATCCAAATCTTTCTACACTTGATGGACTTGTACACCTTGCTACAGAGACTACCATCTAGCACAAGTCACTTGACATTGCTTTGGAGAATTTAGATGCAACTTTGAAAACAATAATGGAGGTAAATTATAATTTTTTGGCTAAGTATGATATTACTCCTTAGCACCCTTTGACATTAGTGTCAAAAAGGGGGGAAAATAATAATAAGGAAAGGGGGAGACATTTTGAAATAACTAAGGGGCAGAATACTTATAAATTTTGATAGCCAAGAGGAGGAGATACAAAAATTTTGCAATTATATGGGTGAAATAGCACATAGGTATAGAATATAGGAATAGTGCAAACGAAAAAGAGTATCAGGCACATTTAGCATAGAATTTTTGTTATGAGAATGTCAAGGCACAATCAGCCCAAGGGGAGTTAAGGTATTTTGAAAAAATTTTGAACAATTTTAAAATTTTGTGGATAAGGTACTCATAAGGACAGATTAGTAATGTTTAGTTAAGTGTTTTGGATACTCATGTCAAAGGGGGAGATTGTTGGTCCTTAGATGGTTTTTACATTTGAGTGTCAATACACTTAATCACTTTCTACATTGAAGCCAAGTACACTATGTATGTCGAACCATAGTGTGTGCCGAGTCAGTATTTCAACAAGTACTGAGTGACTTCAGGTGCCAAGCAATATATAAGTGCCAAGTGATATATAGGTGTGGAGTCACAATTGATGTCAAGCAAGTTAGAATGCTTCATATGCCAAGTGAGTTAGAATCATATATGTGATGAGCAAGATAGAGTGTAATAGGTGCTGAGAAATCCAAGATAGTATGTGCCAAGCATCAGTAGTCCAATACATGTCGAGTAACATAGAATCTGCATATGAGTTTGTGACCTCACAAACTCAAATGTAAACTATTTTTGGAGCTGATGTAGAAGGTTTTCAAAGGAGAAAAAGGATAAGGATGAATCTTTTACATTTCTATGTGATCAGCATGTAGCCAATAAAAAAAATGGAGAATGCATGCAACCAATGATAAAAATGCAAGAAATGAGTGGGAACTTAAAGATTCAATATGGATCATAGATCCATACCTAACCCTAAGTCTTTTCAATATTTAAAAGAAGTTCAAGAACTCCATTGCATAAGTGGAAGAGAGTAGTGTATGGGGAGATTATAGTGAAACTCAATGTGAAGTGAGTAAGACTTAGAGGAATAGAACAACAATTACTTATTTAGTTGATCAGAATAGCACAAGAGATAAGGTACACGATCAAATATCAGATCTCAAGGATCAAGATTAGAGAGAGCAGACCTAGTGCCTAAATCCAGCAATTAAAGATTGCATACTATCAGGTTCATTTTTCTAATACTTTTTTCCCATTGTATTAGAAGTTGGAAATCCTATATTAATAGGTTAGCTTAACAACTAGGTAGGAGAACCTTTGGAGAAGGTGATTGAAAATCCTATTGTATTAGGTGGGTTTAACAGCCTATTGTAAATCCTTTAATAGGATGGCACTTCATGTAAAGTGTTTGTAAATCCTCTAACTAGCTTACCATTGATATAGTGTAAAGCCTTTAATAGGGTAGGCCTTTCATAGGGAAAACCATCAAAAGTGGTCAAACATTTATTGCTGTAGTAATTTTGGTGGGTATCATCCCCACCCCAATTTTACCTTCTTATTGCTAGAGGGTTTTTGGGTTACCAAATCTGGTGTTATGTGTTATTGCATGTGTTTATTTTATGTTCATTTATATGGTTACATGCATGTTGTTTACTTTTTAGTTATTTGATTTAAAGGATTAGAATAGGTTAAAAGTGTGGTACTTCTGATTCACCTCCCCCTCTTAGAAATACTCTTCCCATTTTGAACATTTGAGTAATTTTTTGAAATAACTAAATAATTTTAAGAAGATCAACTACTTTGTAGAAATGAAAGTGTGCATGAATTTTTCTCAAAGTATAGGATATTGTCTTATCTATGCCTCTAATTTTTTTTAGTTCTAATTATTATTTTGATTAAATTATAGATAGAAATGTGGGAAAAAATGAGTTCTAGAGTTTGTATATAACCTTTTTGTAATCTACTTCAAGTACTTTTAGTGTTTTTTAAAATTGATGCATCTTATGAATCACATCAGCAAGCTTTTCACTCTATCCTAAAATGGCTTGAGACATGAAGCCTTATACTCATTCCTAAAATTAATATCTATATAGGATAAAATATGGTTAATGAATAGGGTTTTAGAATAGTGCACATGAAAGAGACCCTAAACCCATATTTTACACTACAAATTAATTATTATGATATGGGATGTAAATGTACGAGACTAATATTGAATGAATGAATAAAGGTCCTTACCTCCAAAAAAGAATCAGCTGAAAACCTTATTAAACGATCTAAAAAATTATCATTTTTCATGATGTTGAACCAAAATTGCACTTCTACAAAACCCAAAAATATTTTTCTTTTTTTTAAGGTAAGGTTGACTTTTTAGTATAAAATGGTGCCCTAGGGTAAAAATTGTGCCTCGGTGTGATAGATCCCCAAATGAGGGAAGAAGGCTTCCATATATAGAGATCTAGGACAGAAACTCCTAGAGAAGGATGACATGGGAGCGTTGTATCCAAATTAACCTTAACCCATAGAAATGAACCCAAATTTAATTAAATTTTAAAATAGGTACCATTCCAAAACCTGAAACAATTGACTCAAAAGAGGGAAAAGAAATTTTTTGAAGCCTAAGATCCCAAAACTTTTGGAAATTAAAAAATGAACCTAGGGTCACGGACAAGGTCGACCCTACCTTAGGTCAAGGTACATGTCATCCTTGACCTAGGTCACTTGATCGAGGTCATCCTTGACCTAGGTCGGGGTCAAGTTTGTCCTTGACGCAGAAGTTAAAGTCCTTAGTTTCATAGAGAAAGTTGTCAAAAATAGGCTAGAGAGAGAGAGAGAGAGAGAAGAAAAACAAAGGGAAACTAGCCTGATACATGGAAAGACCCATTCAAAGCACTTGACATGACCCTAAACCACTTATTCTGAGGCATAAACACTCTTAACATAGAAGTGCTTCCATTTTAAGATGATGCATTTAGCCCCCACTTTAGGAAGAGTATGGACTTGATGCAAACTCTTGGTAAAGTAGATCATAATGAAAAGATAATCTTATTAAAATCAAAGAGACAAATAGATCCTCAAGCCCCTAGAGACTTAATTCTTTGTCAACTCTAAGATCATAATAATAGAGACATCTCTAGAAATAGAGAAAAGGAAAAAGAGTGTGATTATCTTGCCCAATAAGAACATAATTTCCCATTGAGAATCACACAAATAAACTACATAACTAGAAAGATGGAATTGAACCACCTAGTGAATATGGCTATTCACAAGTCAAACCATCAAGGATATACCATCAATAATATTTTATTCTATAAGAGTAAAATAATAAAGAAAATGAGATCCAATCTTAAGGACATCTTTGACCTTAAGGGATCAAAATATATTTGAAATTGGAGGGATCAAGAGATCCTAAAATATAAATCCATGATTTAAGGATTAGTCACTAATCCAAAAAGGGAGAAAGGGCATCTTGAAAAATAATATATATTTATTGAAAATTGTCTGTGTGTGTGAAATAGGTAAGTAGAGTGTATCCCCCACATTAAAGTCATTGCTAACACTTTAATAGGATGAATGGCT
The DNA here is from genome assembly GCA_028749045.1 of Cupressus sempervirens. Lineage (NCBI taxonomy): Eukaryota > Viridiplantae > Streptophyta > Pinopsida > Cupressales > Cupressaceae > Cupressus > Cupressus sempervirens. The sequence continues at coordinate 400,251,359 of CM053785.1, read as the reverse complement.
TTGATAGAAACATAAATAACTCTACTGGCTATGTTTCTACTACCAAATGCCCCCAAACAAAGACAACTCAATGGAAATACCACATAAACATACAGAGAACACATATGGGACCTACCTACTCTAGGGTCAATATGATCATAAGATTGTATATATATATATATATATATATATATATATATATATATATATATATATATATATATATATATATGTATGTATGTATGTATGTATGTATGTATGTATGTATGTATGTATGTATGTATGTATGTATGTATGTATGTATGTATGTATGTATGTATGTATGTATGTATGTATGTATGATATTATTACAAATGAATTGACACCATTCCCTAGAGAAAGTAGAACGACAATAAAAAAGGAGGAAAGATCACATAAGAGATATGAAGAAGAATCTTTTAGGACTAAGCGCTGGAGACCAAAAATAGTTACTGCTACCAAGTTGCTAATCCAAGTAGATTACATAAGGAAACATGTATGTACAATAGTACAAATACAACATAACATGAAAAAAAATTGGAAGAATAGAATTACATATAAATGAATAATACAAAACATTTGATTCTTTTATCACCTTGCACTAACAGAGAAATGAAGATCATATAAAAGAATCTAACAACATTTATCAAATACATTTTAGGAGAAATACAATACAACAAAGGCTACCATGAAGGACTAGCCAATCAAGTGTGCCACCTACTCTCCCCATCTCATTGTATATATCATTTAAGGAAGGTGGGTAACTTGAAAGAGGGACTATATCCAAATAGTCCTAATGATAGCTAGTTCAAAACAAGGATTCTTAAAATGATAGCCAGTTCCAAACAAGGATCCTCTTAAGAATCACAATGTTCAATACTAGGTGTAAGTATCAATTGTGAGGAAAGCATATTAGGTAAATCAACATTAATGTCAATAGTTTCATTTTCATCATTAACATCATCAACATCATCAAGAGTATCTTCTTCATCTAGATTAATCAATATAAGATCTAAGATATGAATAGAATGATCAGAATCATGCAACTTAATGATGCAAGAGCATCTAGTGGTGTAAGGGCAATCCTATATCACCCAAAAGTATGTTTAGAGATAGTTTTTGTTCAATGTTTTTTTAGTTCTAGATATCCATTTGGGTCAAATATAGGTTCCAACTCTCACAATTCTACTATTAGTTTTCTGGTTTAGAGTTTTATTAGATTTCAAGCACCTTGGGATACTTGTAAATGTAGAAAATGAGTTATTTTGTAATTGAGCCAAAATTATGATGAGTTAGAGGGTGTAATTTGGAGGGATTATTGTACTTGTAATTCAAAACACTCCAGAAAAAGAATCAGCACAAAAGGCTTTACAGTCAAGAAGTTATTGTAGTTTTAATTTTCCTAGAGACCTCCTAAGAGTGCCTTCAATTTAGATATGGGGCACTAAATGGCCTTATATGGGGCCAAAAAATGGGGAACAAGAAAAGCTAGTCTATAGGACTGTAGAGTGCTTTGAGCGCTTTCCAAAAATGTAAATATTTCATCAATCGAAGTTACGATTCAAAAGTTATTCCTCCCAAAAGTTGGACTACCAATTTTGGATTCTTCTAATTTTACACCAACTTCTAATGTGATTTCTAGAACCTTCTATTTTGGCAGTGGATGCCAACTAGCATATTCTAGAATGTATTCCTAACCCTAAACCATTTGGGGTTTATTTAAGAACATTTTTAGCATTGTAAGGTAGCTTTTAGTGGAGTTAGAGAGAAGGTACTGTGTGAAGGATTTCATTCTCCAGAATCATACTGTTGTAAGCCCATAGGGCATTTTTCATTGATAATAATATTTCCTTTTTCCAGTGTGTTCATTTTGGTCTTTGGTTGTGTCTCAATCACTTAACATCATTATTAGCAACAACTTCTAACACATCATGCATAGTTGTATCCAAAGAAGGTAAAGATTTTTTAATAGAAAAATTGTGAGCTTTAGCTTGAGCATGACACTTCTTACAACATTCCTTAGCAAATTGATTACATTTTGCCTTACTTGAAATTTGTTGAGAACTAGGAGGAACAATTACTGAATCCTTCACAAGTTCTATATTATTATCAGGAGACTAACAAGAAACAAAGAAGCTTAATTAACACATGCAAAAGCAATAGATAAAGGAGGTATGGAAGGTGTAGGCAAAAGATCATGATTAAGATCCATAAGAGGTAATCTTAACTCAAGAATATTACGATGCTTATAGGCTTGATATGAGTGAAAAAGATGATTAGGTCAAAAGGACATCAATTAGGTAATGAAGGCCAAAAGAAGTCAATGGTAGAAAAATCCTTGGCCTAGAAGTATGATATAAAATATTATTAACCTTCTTCACTTCATCATCATAAACAAACTTAAGACATTTATGAATAGGTGAAGCAACAACATGCATGGCATTTAACCATGGTAAACCAAGAATAACTTGAAATTGATCAGAAGTAGGAAAAACAACAAAGGTAGTGTTAACAATTTTTCCACAAAGTTCAACAAAAAAATCAATACAACCAAATGATGGATAAAGAAAACCATTACAAGTTTGAATCCATACATCTAATTTATCATTTTAAGCACATAATCCTCAAAATAGAAAGATCATAGGACCTTTACTAATGCTGAGGTAAAATAATTTTGGTTCACCAAAATGTATAGGATAAAATATGGATGATGAATAAGGTTTAGAGCAATGTACATGAAAGATACCCTAAGCCCATATTTTACACATACATATAGATTCTTATGATCTTTAAAACCCAAAAATCATTTTCTTTTCTAAGGGTAGGTTGACCATTACTTAGATAGTGGGGCACAATTGTACCCCATAAAGTAGACCTCAACCTACACTAATCCAACAAAACTTCTATTTGTAGATCCGGCAAGTTAAGTAAAAAGCATATTCAAATTTATTCTACACTTGTACTTGCAAGAAAAAAGGTTTTTTTTTTTTTGGAATGTAATTAAAATATGTATAAACAAAGTAAATGGAACTATTCACCTTGCTTATGTTGAAATCCGTGTAGAGGATTTGAATTCTTGAATCCACAAAATAGATGCTCTAAATGAATGTAGGATGTCTCACATCAATTGTCTTAGATCTTCAACACCAATCTTGAATGGAAATGGATGAATCTTCAACAAGAGGGCACGATAGAGCTTGAATCCTTCAATGGCTACTAATGGATTTCCTTCATCAATTGAATGCTTGAAGATGGATGCTTGCTTGAATGCTTAATCATGAAAGAGTATAACTTCATCTCATCACCTTATGCCTTGTTAAGTCTTAGAGAAAATGAGAGGAGGAGGCTTCTTAATATAAAGATCTAGGGCACAATCCTCAACAGAAGGAAAACATGGAAACATTAAATCCTAATTAACCTTCACCCCTAGAAATGAACCTAGATTAAATGTAGTTTAAGATTTTACCATTTGAAAACCCAAAAAAACTGACCCGGAAGTGGGAAAACAACTCTTTATTAAACCTAACATCTAAAAATCATGGAAACTTGAAATTTAGACCTTGGGTCAAGGTCAGACCTAAAAGGTCGTCCTTGACCCAAAAGTCAAGACTCTTAGGATTTCAATCTAGAATCTCAAAAAAGTGCAGAAGTAAAGTAAAAAAGGGAGCATAACAATGGAAAAGTCCAAATGCAAGACAAGGACCAATTCAAGGCACTTGACATGACCCCAAACCACTTATTTGGTGGACTAAACACTTTTCACTTTATGATTGTTTTAAGTTTTTAAACTATATATTCTCAGGACCAACAACGTTCAATATTCAAGAAAGAATTTTGTATATTTCATAGTTTTTGACATTTTTTTATGTAAGAGCATCTATATTTTACAATAGCAAAGCTTCTAATTAAATGGGTAGTTCAATTATTGTTGGATGATTGTTCTTCTTAGTATTGTGTAACTAAAATTGTTGACAAAATCAACCTTGTAGTTGTTCCCTTATTTGCAAATAATCTAGAATATTTTAGCATGAAAATTTACCTTTTATTATTAAATATTTTAAGGCAATTGAACTAGAATTAATATGAATGATAATAGAATTAATATTTAATGCTATAAATTTATTTTACCCAGAGTTTGGTTGCTTGTTCCATCAAATACAAAAAAGAGTATATATGAAGCAACAAGAATAATAGGAAATTAATCTCAATTTTAGGCAACATATTTATAATACAAGTATTGAATTTTCAACTAATATTAATGACTTTACATACACCAACAATTTTTTAAATAGAATCTAAAATCATTAATAGATTATCTTGATTTTGTACTTCTTAAGATACAAGGGCACATGGATAGAACATGATAAATGCATTAACATAAATAAGTTAAATTATTAATATTATATTAAACAATATAATAATAAAAAAGGAAATGAATAATTTCTTTAAAAAATTCTTAAAGAATCTCATGGTTAAACTAGAAAGTTTTGTGTGTTATTCTAGAAGGGATATTCTAGCATGAGTATCACACATTTTCTCGTTAGGTTCAGGCTCAATTTCATTCCTTGAAGCTAGCTAATGGTGGTAGAGAAATCATTAGAGCATCAACATTATTTGTATTTCTTTTCATTTTATAGGTCTAGACTACTAGGACACAATTAGTAGCCTAAGCTACCTTGAAGTGAGAGTTAGACAAAGGTGAAAGAAACAACATAGAATGTGAGTTATAGAAGGATAACCTCGAATGGATCTTACATCTTTTAGTGTTGAATTGGTTCAACAATTAAATGTAAATGGTCTCTTGGGCATTTTAGGGACAATGGATATAACCATTACATTAATAGAGTTTGTATCCTCTTGAAAATAAATATTATATGAACAAGTTTTTTGATTCCTTTCGAAAAATAATTATTAGAAGTAATAAAATTTTGATGGAGATACAAAAAAATTAGATAATAAAATTTCTATGAAAAATGAAGACAAATTAAAACTTCTAAAATCAAGAGAACCACAATATCTTATGCGTATTACAAAACATGAAATTAGAAGACAAGATTTGGAAACCTTAAAGATATATGTCTTTAAAGAAAAAATTTGCTTCCAATAATTTTTTCTTAAGTACTAAAAGGGTACACGAGGATTAGTATATATATAAAGATACAAAAAGAAAGCATTGCTAGAGTCTATCTTCTCCCTTGCAATGTTTAACTCATTTGAGGATGAAAACCAATATATGAGTTGCTACTAATATCAGTTATGATCGATTTCAATAGAACTTGTAAGACCTAAGAATGTTTTAATAATACACTTAGGAGGCAAAGCTTACTCTTAAGAGTGAATGGAAAATATATTATATTGAATAACTAGAAGTAAATTTTATTTACGATACATATATGAGAATATCCATTGTGTTTCTATTTAGTTTATATACTACATATTAGAAATGTCCCACAATCAAGATGTATTTTTAAATCTTGAAAATTGTTGTGATAATACTATCATGCTTTTCTATATGATTGTGTACTAAAAAAGTCTCACATCAAAACCAGAAGCATAGTAGGAGTAGTTCATACTTCATGAGTTGCAGAAATTTGTTGTCTCTAATTATTGTGATGCTAAAATGATCATATGTGTCTCCACATGACACTCTAGCCCAACAAAATTCTACAATTTTTTTGTAGATAAATTCATAATACTTCTCATTTTTATCTTTTGTCAAATTTAAATCCTTTTTTATATTAAAAATCAAGAGTTCAAAAGATCTTATACAAAATTTACAAGGGGGTGCAAAACAACTAGCCCACGAGTCCAAAAGAGGTTACATAGTATGATGCAAGACTAAACAAAAAGATACAACAAGACAAAGAAAAAACTAATGTAAGATATTATCATGGTTCTTGATCCAACTAGTCCACCCATTAGACCCTTCCATCCAGACCACCTTCTTTCTCTCCAAGATCTAGGCATACATATCCAACTTATCAAAACTAGGAGCATTGTTATCTCTAATGTCTTCGATCAACTTGTCAAGAGCTTTGTCAAAAGCACTTTTATTATCCATGATGTTGGCCCATTCAAAACCATATTTCATTTGGTATATAAATGTAGTGTCTGCCCCTAGTTTGCATTTTATTACTATTACCGAACTCTTTTAGGCCACTTTTATGCTTGATGATTAGTAGCATTATTTTGAGATTATCAGATATTGTTTCACATTCAGTTGATTCTATGATGAGATTACTTGGTACTCTATACTTCATATATGCATGATGATAATTTAGTAATTTTAATTATTAATGATGATTAATTAGATGGATTATCATTTGTCTTCTTATGGATACTTAACCCATAGTGCATGTGTATGGTGTGTGTATGTTTTCTTTTTGTATGGAATTTCTACTGTGGTTAAGGAAGGGATTTGTAGTCACCTACTAGTCAGGATCTAAACAATGCACCACTTCTTGCCATTACATGTTTAGTTTAGAATATTGTGTTTGTACATGCATGGATTTTATGTAGATTGTAGGTACTCAAGGTATTTTGTAGTGGCTAATATTTGCAAACTGGCTAATTTTAGAATTTTTTGGCTAGTAATTTGGATAATAATTTAAGATTTGATACAACCTAAATGGGCATAGTTTTATAAAATTTAGTTCTAGAATATTTAAAATGACTCAATAATTTATTTTATTGAAAAACTTAAACTCAAATATTTGCCACAATATTCATTATATGATTAGATTTGAGTCACCTAAATTTAATATATTATTACAAAAAATATATTTAACTGACCAATCATTATCATAATTATTAGTTACTTTAGGGATATATCACCAATATTTAGTTTTCACCATTGATTTAAAGTATATGTAACGATCTTCATAATATTCCATGAGGTAAAATATAAACAATTTTGATTTGTAATAGTCCATGGTGATTAATGAACTTCCTATTATTAGTGAGATTTGTCAATATTTTATACAAAAAAATTATGATTCGAAAATAATTGCCAATATTAATCATATTTAGAATAAAAATTTGAGAGATTCATCAATAGAAATAATATTTTTTTCAAAATAATGAAAGATTCACCAATATTTATATCTTTTTTTGGAGTTAGCTTTCTTAAAGTTTACCCTACAGGTATTGGGTATCGACTTCCTTGAATTGCCAGGATGAGCGTACCTTATCGCATTATCTCAATGGTAAGAGAGGGTATCGACAAGTATCTGAGTTGTTTACCCTCTGAATGCATCGTATGACATTAATTCATGATTATAACCCTTTGGTTTGATCTTGTATGTATTTTTCTATGATGGGTTTTTGTATTTTGTTTTATAAGTCTTTCCTGATTTTTCTATTAATGATTAAATTAATTATTTAATTTTTCGAAAAATTATTATGATAATTTAATATTTAATTAATTAGAAAATTAATTATATTAAAAAGTTTAAATATAAAGATAAAAGTTAAAAGTTTAATTTTAGTACGTGATAATATTTATTTAATTTAATAATAATATATTTATAGTTCATTTTTAAATAAATGCTAAATACTATTACTGTTTAAGTTAATAAATATTTCATCAAATTAAACATTTCAAAAATAAATTAAACCGTGAAAAAGATATTAATTTATTAAAAGTTTTAAGATTTCATAAAGTGTGCATGAGATTAAAATTTAATAAATTAATTAAAAAGAGAAGTCAAGTGAAATTAAATAAAGTTATTTTATAATTCATTAAATGTGCATGAAAAAGATAAAGGAAAGATAATAAAGAGTTAAAGTTTGGTGAGCAAGGAGTCCTCTCAGGTGATCACACAATTAGTGCCCCAATTTTAGGAGAGAACTCCATATCATAATTTGAGGGTTCATTTTCAAAGGGCTACAAATTTTTGAAGCAGAAAGAATTTCGAAAGAGAGAAGGTTTTGAGAGGAGAAATTTCTCTTACAATCTTTTTGGGCATAGCGATTAGCATCAGAGTCCAAGTAGATTCTTGTAGTTATTCGCACAGTTTATTACACTCTTTCTTTTCCTATCTTCATCGTGACTGTTGAATGGTTATCTAAAGAATTCTTGTGATGAATGTTTCGGTATTGTGTATTTATAGTATATATGTTAAATCTTCTGCTTACGGGAAAATCAAAAGATTAATACTATCCTTCTTCAGTAGATTTTAAAAAAATGGAAATTGAATAGGGAAGGGTTTTGTATTAAATCCAAAAATTTCAATAGAGAACTCAACCAGTTGGTCATATTTTCCCTATTAGATTAATGTTGGATTTTTTATAAAAAAAAATAATAATAAAATTTTGTATCTTAAGGAGGAAGGGAGTTTATTTATAAATAAAAATGAATAAATTTAAAAAATAATATTTATGTATATATAATTGATAAGGAAAGAGGTGGGGAAACCCCACATCCCCCATTTCTATTATACCATTCAGTTACCAAGTACTATGATTGTAGTATTGCGACAACAGTGGTATGGGGTACCACTGCTAACGCCGGCTTGCGGTAGCAGGTTCCTACCTTTGTAAGGCCAGGTCGTGTAAAATTAAACACCGGTGATTAAAAATTTTCATTTGATATTAAATTTAATCTTATTAAAGGTTTTAATTATTATTTGTTATTAATTTCAATTATTATTTAATAAATAAATTTTATTTTCTATTTTAGTTTTCTAATAATTAATTAAAATATAATTAGTTTATATATATTGATAATAGTTAATTAATCTAATCAAATTTAAGTTTATTAATTAATTTAATAATGAAAGTTATTCAAATAGAAATTGAGATTTATTTAATTATTAATAATCCTAATTTTTAATAAAATTCCAAATTACTTTATTTTAAATCAACGGAATTATCTTATTAATTTAAATAAATAAATAATTATCCTTTGATTTTTTTGAAAATTGATTTAAAATATATGTAATTCTATATTTTATTTAAATAAATGAATGGGTTAACTTGTAGGATAAACTGAGTATCTTATATACTCAAAACATTTGCTAAAATGAAAACCAAAAACCTTAGAATTTAACTCAACAATTGATAGTTCAATTGTATTCATAATAGTAATTCAAATCACTAAGAAGTAGATTGCATGGTGAGAGCTAAGAGGAATAAATTTATTCATTAACTAATTCATGTACTCTCCTTGTCATCATCTATAAACTAATTCAATTAGTTTTATAATTGTTCTTTTGATGCTAATTCAATCATTATAATTATTTAATTAGCATGTCAAGTGCTCCTTCCAGATATTACTTTAATAATTAATAATTTTCTATTTGATTAGTTACTCTTTCTTTTAATTCATGCTTACTTCCCTCACTCCTTATGAGGATACTCCATTTTAGGCTTCTTATTGAATTAAAGGTATCATTCCAAAAGTGGGTATTTTTTATCGGATCATGGTTCATAATAAAATTACTTCTTTGGATAATCATTGTAAGAGAGGACTTAATATGGTTAATAGATGTTTTCTATGTAAAAACAATGAGCAAACCATTTTTCATATTTTTTTGAATTTGAATTTTCTCGAGAGGTATGGAGTCATTACCTTGCAAGTTGGAATCTTAGTTGGATCTTTCCTAGTAGTGTTGAGGATTTTGTTAGGCAACAATATTTCTTAGCAAAAAATAAAAATGAAAAAATTGTTTGGAAAATTTTACCTCCCCATATTAGCTAGAGCATACGGAAAGAAATCAACCATCAGGTTTTTAAGGATAAGGAATCTTTGGCATGGTTTATTAAGAGGAAAATAATAAAACGTATTAAGTAGAATTTTATGCTCATCTAGAAGAATGTCGAAATTAGAAATGAGGGATACTCTCAAGATGCATTGCTAGTCCATGACTTTGATTCTAAGAACATAAGAACAATTTAAGAGATAAAGTTTCTTAGCTTTGTTCCCTAGAGGGCTAGCTCAAAGCCAAGTTTGATGGTGCCACTAAGGGAAACCCTATGATAGTGGGTTATGGGGGCTTATTAAGAGACTCATATAAAAAGTGTGTTGATGTAGTGGCCTACCCTCTTGGCACTCAATCTAGCCATGTGGTTGAAGCAAATGGGACCATCCTTTTCATCAAAAAAGCCTAATTGCAATCTCTTGTGTGTTGAAGGTGACTCAGAACATCATTAAGTACCTTAATGGGAGATCCCCATCAATGTGGAGAATTGAAGAAATCATTAAAGAGTAAAGAAATATTTTAAATACTCTTGAAAGGTAATCATTACCCATGCATACAAAGAAGCCAACTCTTGTGCAGATTGTATTGCCAACTTGGGAATATTGACAAAAGGGGTGATTTTATGGCAAGATAATCTTTTTAAAGAACTTATGTTAAAGGATATAATAAAGGAGGATATGGCAGGATGCCTTGTTGGGAATTTAAGTTAAAATGATGAATATATCAAGGAAGTACCATAATTATATCAAGGTAATATGGAGGGATCAAGTCGTAAAATGGATAACCATTTAGCATGCTTCTTGGGTGATTTTGGGCACCATTTTACTCTAGAATTGGTTCTTTCAAAAGAAGTAGGAGTCCATTTTTGTGGGTAATCAAGGTAGGAATAGAAGTATGGGGGGGGGGGGCGCAATCTGACGAGGCAAGAGTTGAGAAATTATTCAAAAGGGAATGAGGTTTCGTAGGTTTGGGAACATTTGGAGATGCAAAGGTTTACTACCTTCATTGAAAGGCTCCATGGATTCAAGCTTGAAGCTATTATGGAGCTTTTTAGGGGTTGAAAGAACAAAAATGCTTCTATGTATAGAATCACCTTCCCTCTTAACACCCATTTTATTTAGAAATATATGTCCTACCAAAATAAGGCTTGAAATTTATTAAAGAAAGGAAAATCAATGAAGTGACACTCTAGAAGTTGCCCAAGGATGAGGCTGAGAAGAAATCTCTTCTTAAGGCGGGTACCTTATTTTATAATAAAAAAATTAAACCTATTTGGTGTAGAGTGTTAATATGTGTTAGCGCATACTTTACCCTAGATGACAAGAAGAAGAGGGTTTATTGCTTTAACTTTGTGTTTCTTATCATTTTCATTATGGTGACAAATGTTCCTTTCCTTATTAAATTATGAATTTCTTGAATAGAAGTGTGGTTAATCACAAGAAGAAATTCTCTTACATAATCCTCTAGGAGGGCCTTATCCTTCTATTTGTAAATCATTTTAAAGTAGGGATACCTAGTGTGAAGCCAAAAATCAAAATAGATAGTGGGTGAGGGACTAAGATGTTAGTTTGTGGTGACTGATTAGGGAAGTACTATACATACTCCATAAATTCTTTAGGGTTCGAGGTAGCGACCCCAAAAAAAAAAATTTGGGCCATGGTCGATGTTGTGGCCGACATATAGACAACATGTTGTAACCGTAAAGTAGCATAAAAATACTTGTATAAAAGGGCTTAGGTTTAGGGAGTGTTTCATCATGGTGATGGAAAAATTGGTTATTGTTGTGGTATTGAGCTGTAAGGGATTACGGATTGTAATTAGGTTGTAATCATTGGATCATAACAATATTAGACTTTCTTTTTGGTTGACATAGCCCAGGGATTGGGTGACCCATGTTAAATATTGGTGTCTTGTGTTCTTTTCTATGTGATCTATTATTCTTTGTTATTGGTTATATTTGCATGTAATTGTTATATCTATTCGTGGTTTAATACTAACAAGTGGTATCAGAGCGAGTTTTTTTCTAATCATCCTCTATAGGAAAGTCTCGCAGTTGAGTGGGACAAATGGCAGATGAGGGTAAGCTAAGGGTTGACAAGTTTATTTGTGCAGAACTTTTAGTTATTGAAGATGCAAATGGAAGACTTTCTTTATCAGAAGGATTTATGGAAGCCGTTGGAAGGAAAAACCAAGAATCAAGGATCTATGTCAAATGATGAATGGGATCTTTTAGATAGAAAGGAACTTGGAAGCATTCAATTATGCCTGGCACCATTAGTGGCATTTAATATTACAAAAAAGCAAAGATGATAGAAGAGTTGATGCAAACCCTAGCAAACCTATATGAAAAGTCCTTTGCTTCAAACAAGGTATTTCTCAAGAAGCATTTATTTAATATGAAAATGGTAGAAAGTGGATCTCTTATAGACCTTATAAATGATTTTAATACTATTACTAGTTAGTTATCTTCTGTGGAAAACCTCAGGTGGATCTACATTAGGAAGTTCTTTGAATGCACAAAGAAAAGGTAGAACTAGTAAGAGAGGAAATAATTCCAGAAATTGTGGGAAATCAAAAGGAAATTCAAAGGGGAGGAGGTTTCAATTGGGAGGATCGAATGATTGCTAGTACTGTGGGAAACTAGGGCATAAAAAGAGAGGTTGTTGGACTCGAAAGAAAAATGAAGGAGATAAATTGGATGGAGAGGAGGCAAATGTAGTAAGTAACAAATCTGAAGAGGATTTTTTGCTTATATATTTAAAAAGTGTTGATGATTCATGGGTTTTATATTTTGGTGTTTCATTTCATGCTACACCTCATAGAGGTTATTTCATTGATTATGTCCAAGGGGATTTTGGGCTTGTTTAAATGGGGGATAATGAACCCTATCAGATTGTTGGAAAGGGAAAAGTTAAGATTAAGTTGTAGAATGGAAATCATTGGCTACTATGTGAGGTAATACATGTTCCAAGGTTGAGTAGGAATTTAATTTCAACAAGGCAACTCAATGATGAGGGTTGTGTAGTTATTTTTAATGATAAAACATGGAAGGTTACAAAAGGTTTCCTTGTAGTAGAAAAAGGTGTGAAAGTAGGCCCCTTGTATCTTTGTACAGGTCATATTGTTCCTTTTACTTTAATTGTTTCAGAGAAAAATGAATGTTCAGGAATAGTTGTTGCAATTGAGCAGGGAGACTAAATAGCTATTGTAAATTCTAATACAGTGTTGTGACACAATAGACTTGGGCACATGATTGAGAAAGGTATGTAAGTACTTCATTCAAACAATGTTTTACAAGGTTTAAAATGTGTTAATATGGATTTCCATGAAAGTTGTGTGTATGGAAAACAAAGAGAGTGAGTTTTGTGAAGACTAGGAAGGAAAACAAAAAGGAGAAATTAGAGCTTGTGCATACCAATGTATGGGGACTGACTTAGGTATCTTCCCTTGGAGGCTCTCATTATTATGTTACATTTATTAATGATGCAACTAGAAAGGTATGGATTTATTTCCTTAGAAAATTTTTTTATGTATTTCATAATTTTAAGAAATAGAAATGCTTGGTTGAAAATGAGATTGGTAAGAAATTAAAATATCTCAAATCTGATAATGGTGGTGAGTATTGCAGTCATGAATTTGACAATTATTGATCCACTAATGGGATTCATAGATAGAAAACTATTCCAAGGACTCCACAAGGAAATGGAGTGGTTGAACGCATGAATAGGACTATAATGGAGCATGCAAGGTGCATGAAGTTGCATGTTGGGTTGACCTTACACATGTGGGTAGAGGCTGTTAGTACTACTATATATTTGATTAATAGAGGTCCCTCTACTCCTTTGGGTTGTGGTATTCTAGAGGAAGCATGGATTGGTAAGAAGGCGAGTTATTCTTTTCTCAAAACCTTCGGCTGTGAAGCATTTACTCACATAGATTATGAAAATAGAACTAAGCTAGAAGCTAAGTCAAAGAAATATGTATTTTTTGGAGATGGCATTGATGAATTTCATTATAAGCTTTGGGATTTTGGAAATCATAAAATTGTAAGAAGTAGGGATGTCATATTCAATGAGAAAGTATTGTACAAAGATCTATTGTAGCAACATAAGAAGAAAGAAGATGATTATGTAGTGTTGGATGATACTCCAAAAGATATGTTCTAGCCATTCCTCATAATGTGCAATAGCTGTAACAACAAATACCACACACACATGTGAATGCTAGATGGTCAAAAAAAAAAATTAGACCTCCAGAAAGATTTTATCCCTCTTTGTATTCTATTTTATTAATAGATGCTAGTGAATCTAGATTTTATGATGAAGCTATGCAAGTGGATACTAAGATTCAGTGGGAGTTTGCAATGAAAGACAAACTGGACTCTTTGCTAAAGAATAAGACATGGGATTTATGCAAGTTTCTTGCAAGTAAAAGGGCTTTGCAAAATAAGTATGTTTACAAGTTAAAAGAAGAGGATGGAGGTAAGAAAATATTTGAAGCTAGGTTAGTTGTAAAAAGATTTGCATAGAAAAAGGGCATTGATTTTTATGAAATATTTTCTTTTGTTGTTAAAATGACTTCTATCAATACTATTTTAAGTATTGTGGTTACTAAAGATTTGCATTTAGAGTAGCTTGATGCTAAAATAGCCTTTCTTCATGGTGAATTGGATGAAGAGATATATATGGCTCAGCCATAGGGATTTGAGATGAAAGGTAAGAAGAACTTAGTGTGCAAATTGAAGAAAAGTTTATATGGCTTGAAGCAAGCACCTCGACAGTGGTATCTGAAATTTGACAATTTTATGCATGAGCATGGATATAATAGGTGTCATTTAGATCTTCATTTTTATTTTAAGAGACTGGATGATGATAGCTACATTATTTTATGTTTATATGTTGATGATATGCTTGCAGTTCAGTATAACATGGATCATATGAAGGGGCTGAAATGCCAGTTAACACATGCATTTTCTATTAAGGATTTAGGGGAATAAAAAAAATCCTTGGTATGAAGATTTATAGAGATAGGAAGAACATGAAATTGATGCTATCTCAGGTTGATTATGTTGAGAAGGTGTTGCAACATTTCTCTACGGAGAATGCTAAAGATGTCAACACACCTTTACCTAGCCATTTGAAGTTGACTAAGGAGATGTGTCCTAAGACACAAGAGGAAGAGGATAAGATGTCCAAGGTACCCTATGCTTCAGCTGTAGGAAGCTTGATGTATGCTATGGTATACACTAGGCCAGTATTGCACATACAATGGGAGTCATTATTAGGTATATGAGTCATCTAGGAATTGAGCATTTTAATGTAGTCAAATGGAGTCTTAGATACTTGAGAGGAGCATCCAATAAGTGTTTACACTTTGGAGGCTCTACTACTGGTTTACAAGGCTATATTGATTTAGATTTGGTAGGGGATATTGATATTAGGTGGAGTACTATAGGTTATGTCTTTACTATTGGTGGGGTAGCTACGAGCTGGATTTTTAGGTTACAGAAGGTTAATGCTTTATCCACTATAGAGGCAGAGTATGTTGTTGCTACAGAGGTGGCCAAGGAGATGATATGGCTTCAATTCTTCTTGGAAGAATTGGGACACCCTCAAAAGGATAATTATTTGTTTACAGATAGTCAACTGTCATTCATCTTACAAAGAATTCAGCTCTACATTCAAAGAAAAAACATACTTGGTTGTGGTACCATTTCATTTGGTCAATTTTAGAGGATGGACAGTTAATGCTGGACAAGATACATATAGATGAAAATCTAGTAGATATGTTTACAGAGATAGTGACAAGTGAGAAGCTAAATTCCTCTTCAGCTTCTATTGGTCTTCTAAACATGAATAAACAAATAGTAGAGTCTAGGGTGGTTTGATTTAGTGGGAGCCCCATGTGGTAGTGGTATTGTTACAGGATTAGTCTCCAAGTGGGAGATTGTTTTCTAGTGTGGAGTTTGATTAGTCCCCAAGTGGGAGATTGTTAGTTTGTGGTGACTAATCGGGGAAGTACTATACATACTTCATAAATTCTTTGGGTCATGGCCAACATTATGGCCAATGTTGTGGTTGGTGTTGTGGCCAATGTTGTGGCTGACATGTGGCTGACATGTTGTAACCCTAAAGTGGCATAAAAATACTTGTATAGAAGGGCTTAAGGTTAGGGATTGTTTCATTATGGTGATGTGAAAATTGGTTCTTGTAGGGGTATTGAGCTATAAGGGATTATAGATTGTAATCAAGTTGTAATCATTGGATCATAATAATATCAAACTTGTTATTTGATGGACATAGCCCAAGGATTGGGTGAACCACATTAAATCTTGGTGTCTTGTGTTATTTTCTATGTGATCTATTATTTTTTGTTATTGGTTATATTTGCATGTAATTGTTATTTCTATTTGTGGTTTAATCCTAACATAAGAGTAAAACCCCTATTTTTGATAAAAATAAGAATTTTTTTTTAAAAAAACATTTGTTGTAGAGAGTGATGACACTAGAATGGACACAAGAGAGGAAGAAGATGTCACATTTAAGTATACAAAGGACGAAATGGTCTCCATGATTTTTTGGGAAGAGGATGGAGAAGGTATGGATATTGGGGATGAAATTGAGATTCATGCACTCCCTACAAAAAAATAAAAATAATATGTTGATGCAACTAAAGATCACCTGACAGTTAGCAAGAAAATTCATGTATTGGATAAGTCTCTAAACTCTAAGAGATTTTTAGATGTGCTACATTGCTTCATCTCTACTCTCTACTACCTCTATTATTGCTAGCTTAGATTTGAAATTTTGTGGTTGGGTGATATACAATTATTTTTCCTCTCTCAGAAGCCTAGTTGTGCCACATACATTCAACCCTCATCCAATAGAAGCAAACAAAAAAGATGTGCCCACATGTTTATCATATAATTAAACTACTCCACAAATTGATAAGGAAAAGATTGAAAGTTTAAACAACGGGGAAGAAGAAAAGTATATCTAAGGAAAATGATCTGGATCACTTCTTTTTTTAATTATTCTCTCTTCTCCAAAGGGTAGGAATTTAAAGTACTCATAAGCTCAATGCACCATTTCATATACTCTTGAGGAGGAAAGAGAGGTGTATTTTCTGATCTCAGTTTTATTTTCTTGGAAGTTTCTTAAGGAGTCCATTTATTTGTTGTAATTTTATTCAAACATGAAAAATGAAGGCTTCAACTTAAAAAAAATCTCACTCCTCACATTTATAAAAGAGAACATGGCAGATCATTTCATTTTTTCCTTTTATTCATTGTATTATCTGACAATTTCATAGCCTTCCTAACAAGTATACAACTTTTCTAAGTTGTGGCTCTTTGAAATAATTGTGTTCAATTATTTGGGGATGAAGTTTTTGGTAAATAGGAAAGAAAATTCTAGTGATATGTGGACAATATATTCAGTTTAGTCTTAAACATCACACACTAAGGAAGAAATTAAGTTTGAATAAATAAGTCAACTTTGACTACCTAACACTTTTTTTCCTAGAAATCAACTTTTACTGTATGATGTTTAACAATGCCAAAAATGAAAGTGTGCTAATATTCAAGGTCTGAAAAGACAACCCTGCTATTATGTAATCTAACCAATATCTCCAAAGTGAGATAATAATGTCCATTCAAAACCCACTTTCTCATATTATCATAATTCCATGAACATGCTCCTTCTATCATTCAAACTTCGATAGTAAAGTTTTGACTAAAAACTCTACTCTACATACTACATAAAGTTATGTTTTTATCTTGTTTTGGATTCTTTCAAATACTTAAGATTTCTGTTGTGTCATCTTTAATGACTATTTCTCAATGTCATCTATTTTAATGGATAAAATAAAATATAAATTTTGGTCAATAGAAGTAGGAAAATTACTTCTAATTTTGTAATAGGATGATATACAGTTTTATTTAATTATTTGATCATTAAATAATATGATGATTTTATAAGTAAGAGATTTTTCTTATAACAAGTTAAATTATAATATTGTTATAATGAATTAATTGTGTAGTTTTATGAGTCAAACTTGTCAGACCATATTTAATGAGTAATGTTTTATGAGAATGAAGAAAACACAAGTCAATGAATTTGACTCAAAAAATTACACTTTTAAATCTTGATAGCAATATCACAATGATATTTTAAGTTGGAAAAATTCAATTTCCTATTTATATTATATAATTAAATAAGATTATTCAAATATTAAATTCATTTACATTCTATAATATTTAAATAGATTGTGAAATCATACTCTAGTGTGTGCATATTACAATACACAACAATTTGTTTACATCATCTTTACTTATCATATTTTATTAATATTCATCATCAATTTGTTGAGATAGAGTCATTTTCTTTTGAGTTCACACCCTATTACACACACACACACACACACACACACACACACACACACACACAAACACAATAGGGTATGAACTCAAAACAAAATGACTCTATCTCAACATAGCATGAATATAATGGTAGTTTAATTCTATTCAAAATAGTAATTGAAATCTTTAATGAATACATTGCATGGTGAGAGCTAAAGACAAATAAATTTATTCATTAATAAGTTCATGTGCTCTCCTTGTCATCATTTATAAACTAATTTAATTATTTTTTACAATTGTTCTTTTGATGCTAATTAACAAACATTATAATTATTTAACTGACTTGTCTAGTGCTTCTTCCAAATATTGATTGAATTTAATTTATAGTATTCTATTTTATTAATTAATATTTCTTTTAAATTTAAAACTTAACTAAATAAATTATGAAAATATTTTTTTGACCCCACCATGTGCTAAAACTTGACTAAATATTCTATTTTATTAATTAATATTTCTTTTAAGTTTAAAAATTAACTAAATAAATTAAGAAAATATTTGTTTGACCCCACCATGTACTCATTCATAAATTCCTTGTTAAATATGAAAAATGATGTGAGTAAAGAACAACTGGTTGAGTTATTTATAAGAAACTTGAAATCTATTCCACCATACATGATGCCTCTAAATTGCTTTCCTAGGTTTTAAGTAAAATCCCTTGACAATGATAATATACTTAATATATTTATATCATCTTTCATTGGGAAGGAGTTCTTTGAGATATACTTTCCCTATAAATTTAGCATCAATGCATATCTATGTTTTTATTTACACCCAACTCAAGAATGGATTATAGGAAAGTGGAGATTGTCACCATGAAATTAAAATTTTAAATATTGACTATTGAATTTTTATTTAAGATCCTCTACCTATCACAATGGGGTGAAATGTTTTTGTTGTCATTATTATTATTTTGCGAAAATGAAATCGTATATTCTTTTCACCCATATATTTTCTTCCATAAATTATGTTTTCAAATCATTTCTTATCTTTAAATGGTCTAATACTTGATGTGTTGTAATAGTTGTTATAATGCATTCAAGCTCATTTTGTTTCAAAATAAAATAAAATTTGTGAGTATGATTCATATGAAATATTGATTTCAAAACATGAAAGGGTTCTTCCTTATACATATCATGTTCTACACTAAGTATTTAAAGATTATAAATATATCCAATCTAAAACTTAATATATAATTATTAATAAACATAGTTTACATTTCATAGTTCTTGTGTGCATACACGATCTTTTAGAATGATTTAGAATAATTGAGGCAGGGGATGAATTAGCTATCCTTAGGTCTTGATGTACCAATTTAACTTTTAAACAATTCAAATACCTTAGATCTAAACATTCAGTACCTTGATCTCTGTACAAAATAATAAGTTACATAAACTTGTAGTCCACTATCGTAATGATAACAAACTTGTTGAATGTAAAACATCAACACTAAAAAATCTTAGATAACATCCACAAAAGTATGACACTAGGATTTAATTTTTAAACCCAACTCGGGAAAAAACACCAGTAACATGTCACCAATTTTTTGCTCTTCCGAAGTGGGCTTTGTTAGGAGCCAACCTTGTTAAAGATTAAAAAACATATTGTTATATGTGAACTTGTTAAAGGATTTAATCACACTATTAGGAGTGGCCTATTTAGAGGACTTAAGAACACTTCATTAGAATTCCACCTTGATTAAAGGATTTAAATATTGATACAATGGTTAGAAAGTAACAATAGGTTGATCTAAAAAGTACTACAAACTTTGTAAATACATATTAGAATTTGGTCCAACAATTAACTCATTGACCGACCTCCATTAACATCTCCATCATTGATTCTTTTGGAATCCCTTCAAGCAATCACTCTCCACTTCAACACTTCACTATTAATCCTTCTACTCAAGTTCACCAATCAACAAAATCAACAACTTTCTTTAACCTTAATAAGTTTTCTAGTAGCTCTGCTAACATTTTCAAGTTTATCCCTTGTACCTCCTTAAATAGGAAATTGTGATCTTTTGCCACTTGAACATCATTGAAGATCTTAGAATTAATTCAAATTCATCAAATCCTTACATCATTTTATCTTGTCTTTTCTCTTCAACAATCTTCTCCAAACATCTCCTTGAATTATTGCATAGGAATGCTCAAACATGGTTTCCCTTGAATTAATTGCTCCAAGTCATCCATCCTTTTTGTCAAAATTATTTACATATTACAAGAAATCAACTGTGTTGGTTGGAAATTATGATTTTTTCATAATCTGTCAAATGCTATCCCTTGTCTAACATTGTGTTCTAACACTCAGTTATCATTGGATTGCTTGGTCTCTAATAACTATTTTTTTGGTATTTCTACTAACACTTAGTCTATATTGATACTCAGTCAACACTATATCTTTCTAGAAGCTTATAATATCACTCAGGCAACTCTAGCATCACTCAAATTAAACTTTAAATTATTTAATCTTTTTCTCTTCTTCTCCATCAAGCCTATGCATTTGGTCATTCTTTGATCACTTCTTCTAGACTTCATTAAAACTTTCTTCTTCACTTAGGTTATTATTAAATAATCAAATTATCTTGTCAAAGTCTAACTAATCAAGTGCCCATTGTAATTCCTCATAACTCAACTTGTTCTCTAAGGCATTTTGTTATGTCCTTCTCAAATCCTCTTCAATCTTGATATGACACTCTACTTAGATAGCAAGAGTCTTATTAATAAGGTTTGGGATCAATGACAACATAATAATTGTTTCAATTGTAGTTTCCAATAATCTCCCTCTTTGGCATTAATGACAACACCTCTAGTTACCATGAAATCCATAAATTATAATTAATTCAAGAATCTCCCTCTATATTGAGTAATAGATCTTCATTAACATCCTTAGTTTCATTTTTATTCTCATTCATGTAGCTCTAATATGCACCACATAGACTCCTTCTATCATATCAAATAATGATTGATCAACTCCTTCAAGGATTGTATTATCAAGGCAACACCATGTTCTCCCTCTTTTCAACACCTCTTATCTCCATATGGTAAACTATATATCATCTCCCTCTTTGACAAAAATATAAAAAACTCTTCAACTTTCTCATGCATCTTTACCATGTAGATGTCTTCATGTTAGTACTTTTGAATCTTATTTACCATCTGTTATTTGTTCTTATGACTGATGCAACATTCTATTCTTCTCTCTTCACTACTTTAGGAAGCTCCTAAAGTATGAATTTCTGCATCAACTTGTAAGATATTAAAAAATCAACTTATTTGATGTAGAGGTCCATCTAATATTAAGTATCCTTTTTTAATGGAATCACCCCTTATTGACCTCTTCAATGTTCATGTGTATCCTTAAGAAAAGATTTACTAAAACTATTAGCTATTTTCTCATTAGTGCTCACATATTCTAATCTCACTTCTTTGTCTTGAACTAACTCTCTCAAGTAACATGATACTTGATAGCAATATGGTTTGGATTTTTGTACATTATAGGGTTCTTTGATATATTTATAACAGTTGTATTGTAATAATAGATAACAATAGGATTGGTGATATCTTTCTTCATAAGTTTCAACAATTTTTTGATCCACATAATGTTGGATCAATTCACTACTACTACAACATGTTTAGCTATTGTTGTTGACTGTGAAATATAGTTCCAATTCTTGCTTGTCCATGAGACTAATCTCTTTCCTAGAAAGAAAGTTCTACCACTTGTACTTTTTCTATCATCAACATTTCCTGCGCAATCAACATATGTGTACACTTTCAATTCAAACTTGTCATTCTTCATGTAACATAGACTCTAATCTTTTGTTCCTTTAAGATATCTCAGTATCCTTTTTACTTCCATCATATGATTCCCCTTAGGGTTTGTATAAAATATTGTAATAATTTCAACTACCAGGGTAATATTAGTTCTACTATGAATACGATATTGTAGCTTTCCAATCATTGATCTATACAATATCTAGCTTAAATCAGTAGAATCATCATTCTTAGATAGCTTATGTCCTATAGCCATAGGTGTGATGTGTGGTCTTGAATCTTCATTCTCAAAACTTTTTAGTGTCTCCTTGATGTATTTTGATTTAGTGATGTAGGTACCTTACTTCATCTAATATACTTGTAAACCAATACAAAATTTGATCTCACCTTGGAAACATAGATATTTCAAATTTATTCTTCATTGCATATGCAAATGATTTGCTTAATACATCTTGGTCTCCAAATATGACAATGTGAACAAATATTTTAGCTAACAATATCCCTTTACCATATTCAGTCTTCAAATATAGATCAGTGATATCAAATTAGTTATTGCAAATCCAATCTTTACCAAATAACTATACAACTTTTCATACCATGCTCTAGGCATTTATTCAAATCCATATTATTCTTTGTATAGTTTGCATACCATGTTCTTATTGCTGGGATCAACCAATCCTTATGGTTGTTCAATGTAAACCTCTTTTTTTGGTATTCCATCTGGAAATATAGATTTGACATCCATTTGGTACACTTTAAATCCTTTATAAGAAGAATATGCAAGTACTATTCTAACTCCTTCCAATCTTACAACTAGGGAAAACATTTCCCCATAGTCAATTCCCCTTTCTTGTACAAATTCTTTGTACACCAATCTAGCTTTATTACTTGTGACTTGTCCTTTTCATTTAGATTTTTCTTGAATACCCACTTTGTTCCAATAACATTCTTGTCCTTAGCTCTAGGTACCAATGACTAATTTTGTTTTTCTCCAATTTTTCAATTTCTTCATTCATTGCTTGAATCTAGTCTTCATTGTCCAAAGCATGTTTACTAATTTAGGCTCAAATTCACAAAGCAAACATGTATCACTTCTAAGTCTTTTCCTTGTCATAACTCTACATTCTTTGCTTCCAACAATTTGTTCAGGTGCATGATGTCTTCTCACATTCTTTTTTAGTTTAGGTTATTTTCTTCTTTCTTCTTCTATAGTCTCATCTTGCGAATTGATATCAAGTTCATCTTGTATATCTACTTCTTGTTCTAGTTCAAGTTGTGGTTTCTCGACAATGTCTTCTTGGTGTTTGGCATCTTCCTCATGTATCTTAGCATCATTCATGTAATGTCCAATATCTACAATCTATTGCTTGATAGCCTATTACAGCAACTCAATATTCAGTGGTTTTTGTTGGTCGATATCTTTGTTCTTTTTCTCAAGAAAGGTGTAGAGAACACCTTCATTGACATATATGAATGTGTTGCAATCTTCATATTTTTGTCTTGCGTTCAACATCACTTTTTTGGCATATTCATCAACTTTCACATTTACACTTTCCACAATTCTAATAGTGTTAAAATTCAAACACTTATAAGCTTTGATTTTAGTGAAATATCCTAGGAATATGCTTTCATTTCTTCTAGCATCAATTTTTCCATTACTATTGTGCTTTAGTATATAATGTTTGTGTCCAAACACATTAAAATACTTCACATTAGGTTCATACCCATACCATAACTCAAAGGGTGCAATATTTGTACCTTTCCTAACTTGTACTCAGTCCAAAGTATAAATTTTTGTACCTTTTTTTTGAATATGTTGAATTCATTAGAGCTAAACTCTTCTCCTCTATTAGATCTCAAGTGCTTTAAATTTTTACCTATTTCATTTTCAACTCTAGCCAAATACCATGTAAACAACTAAAAAAATCATATTTCTCTTTAAGAAACATTACAGTCATCATTCTAGAATAGTCATCAACAAAGAAAATGAAATATTTGTCTCCATAGTGGATTTGCACTCCAACCAGTCCAGAAAGGTTAGTACAAACTAGTTCAAAAATATCTTTAGATGTGTAGGCTTCATCATTTTTGCTAATTGACATTGTTTACAAATAGCACTATTAGGTTTCTTGAGTTTTGGTAATTCTCTTACTCTTTTCATATTACTGATGCTAACCAAATTATCAAATTTCACATGAAATAACCTCTTATGCTATAACCATATATTTTCATATTGAGAAAATAAGCATGTCTCATTAGATAAATCTAGATAGAATAAGTTACCTCTTTTCTGATCACTGCTCCCTATTAGCGCACTACTAACATCAAATTCCTGGCCTTCCTGTAATGAAATTCAACTTTATATCCTGATTTGTTCAATTGTGAAACACTCAACAAATAATAGTTAAGTCCTTCAACCCAATAAAAATTGTCACACTTGATCTTATCACTTAGTTGTATTCATCCTTTATCTTTCACAAGACATGGTGCATCATTATGAACCTTAACACAACTACCTTTGTATGGTTCCATGGTTTTAAACTTAATTTTATCACTAGTCATGTGATGTGCAAAACCATTATAAATCATCCATCTATTACCTTTACTCAAATACAATTTTGTCATCATAATTAGATTCTAGTAACATAGACAACATCTTCATCATGACTATTAGACTCATTATAAGTTTCTTCTTTAGAAATGTAACAAAATTTCTTACCTTTTTCTTTGTAGTTCTAGTTTCTCCTATTCTTTTAGTCATATCTTCTACCTTTGTACTTTGTTACATGAAAAACATATTATAGGAAGTTTACCTTTGTACTTTTCTCTTCCTCTTAGAAATATTCTAGCCATTAGTACTTCATTTCATCAATGTCACTATCCACTCTTCCTTTTCTTTTATTACTAATAACCAATTGAGATTTGAAAGTAGATTCAATAGTAGTAGGAATGAAATTATCAAATTTTGAAAATTCAAAAAAAGTAAGCCTACTAACTACACCTTCAAAAGTCATATAGTTACCAAGGGTACATCTCAGTTCTTGTATAATTGTTGAAACTCTAATAGCATAAATAGGAAGTAGGGTTAGTAGTACCTTACTAATCACAATTTAATCAACAATATTTCCATTTGATCCCCTTATTGCATTCACCACCTCTTTGATTCTTCCATAATATTGTACAATATTTTCTCCTTCTATTATTCTTATTTTATCAAATTTATCTCTCAAGCTTTTTGATTTTTCTCTCAATTTCTTTTTTCCCTCCATAGATAACCTACATTGTATCCCACATTTTCTTAATAGTAGTACATTTTTTTATATCATCAAACTTCACATAGCTTAGGACTAATGCAATCTCCAATATAGCCCAATTGCATTCTTGCTTCTCTTTCATCTGCTAAGCTATTAGAGGACTTGGTGTCACCACATATGCACATCCGAGATAGTGCATTGATCTATCTCTAATTCCTTCTAGATCCAACTTCACTAAAATCTACCATGTAGGGAAGTTCTCTTTGGTCAACTTTGGCACCTCTTTTTTGTACATCTTGATCTTTAGCTTTAATTACCTTCAAACTTTTCTCTACAAAGACCACTGCTTTGATAAAAATTATTAGAATGATTTAGAATAATTGGGAAGGGGTGGATCAATTATCCTCAAGTCTAGATGTACCAATTAAATGTTTAAACACTTCAAATACCTTAGATCTAAACATTCGATAGCTTTGTCTCTATAGAAAATGATTAGTAACATAAACCTGCAATCCATTTTCCTAATAATAATAAACTTGTAGAATGTAAAACATTAATAGTAAAACATCTCTAATAACATCCACACAAGTATGACACTAGGATTTAATGTGGAAAACAAATTTGAGAAAAACCACAAGTAACATGTCACCAAATTGTCACTCTTCTGAAGTGAGCTCTATTAGGAGCTAACCCTATTAAAGGTTACAAAATGCACTATTAAATGTGAATTATTAAATAATTTAATGACCCTATTAGGAGTGGCCCTAGTAGAGGACTTAAGAATATTCCATTATAAGGGTAAGAGCACAAAGTTGGGTCACAATTTTGTAGAAGTCAATTCCGCAGAATGAGACCTTCCAGAAATAGGTACTTGATTTGTCAAAAATTGGGTAGCCAATATTTAAAAAGTTGGGTACCCGATTTTGGAAAACTACAAAAGCAATTTTTTTGGTTTTTTTTGTTCATTTTTACAAAATATGAGCCATATTTTAGCAAGATATGGGAGCCTATTTTAAGAATTCTATTGACCCCCTATTACTCTTTTTAAACATACCAGGTATTTCACTTTGTTTTCTACTATTTTATTTCATTATTTTTAATTTTACACTTTATAATTCTATCAATTTATTAATTTTTTTCACTTTTAACATGTAAAATTGTAAATTTCTATTGTTAAACATATTATCTTTAGATTATTGTATCTGTTCATTTAAATAGTTTTGTATATTTTAATTTTTAAAATCTGTAGATGTTCATTTAAAAATTATTATTTTAGATGTTTCAATGTATTTAATAAAAATTACAATGTTGAATGATTAGATAGATGTAAGTTTGATTGTTTAAACATGTAATTACATTCAATAGTTTATATTTATTTCAACTAAATAGTAATTAATTATAAATTAGTTTTTAAACCATATAACAAAGAAAGTAAAACTAACTATATTCCTATGTCTAACCTCAACCTAGAACCATAATTGCATAATAATTTAATTTAAACCCTAAACATAAAACTAAGTATTTAATGTGTAATGCCCCGCCAAGGGATCCAAACACAAAACTAAGTATTTAATTATTTTACTTATTGTATTTTATTGTCTCATGGATCAGAAAGGAATGATGCAATCTATTTTATAAATGTATATTCTTTCTACCTTTCATACCCTATGACATGTATAGTGCATGATTGTGCATTCGAAATTAATGCCAAATGGCATTCAGAACAAATGTATATTATTTAAATGGATTGAACTTGTAGTTGTTCTTTCATTTTGGATGTGTTATTTATTTTACTTCTAGTATAATTATTTAAAAATTAAATGTGACTCAATGTCTTGGGATCCTTAAGAAATTTAATCTCTTATGCTTTCTTATGTATTATTGTATGTTATTGTGTATTTAGTAAAACTTTATTTTAGTTCTTTGGATCCCTTGGTTGGGCGTTACATAATGTGCTCCCTTACATTAAAACCATATCTTTTAAAATTAAACTACACACTAACCAGAAACATAGTATTAATCTTGATGTAAAATCTCACTCTCACCATAATTCTAAGCCTAACCCTAATCATTAATAAACTTGATCCTAAATGTTAAACCCTAATTCTAATTGTAACTTCAAATCTTAAGCCTAACACTTGATCCCTAGATAGGTAACCATAACAATAGGTCCATAATGGAAAGTAATCTTAATCTTAGGTTTGAAAAGCTTATTTAATGATTTTAAATTGGCTTGAAGAAATATTGAAATCTTTAATGATAAAATATAAAATAGTACTTCAAGAAAAACTTATTTTGTAGACTTATAATCTAATTATATTAATTTTTTAATATTTCTCTTGATAATGATATTTAAATATTCTTTTAATTTCTCCACACAATATGTAAGACTTAACTTTTCATTATAATTTGTGCAGATAATACATTTCAATTGATATGGATTTTATCTTTAGATGTGTGTTTGATTCTTTTAGCATGAGGTTTGTTCACATTGGACATAACTAGAGTGTCATAAATTTGACAAAGAGTCCAATCTTCCATAAGAAAGAAAAATACATGGACATCCAATAATATCTTCCAACTAAGATCTAGTTATCACCCTAACTATTACTATGACATTTACACAAAACATAACTGTTATCTAGTAATCAAACATGAAGTTGCCTATAAGTAAACACCACTTTTTGATACACATTCTTGGTATCATCCAAAATTTGTTCCTTAGGAAATACAATAAGTGAAGCTCGATATAAATTTAAAATGCTCCTTAAGTCCTCATTTGATTGAATATTTGAGCATACAAATTTACAGTCATTATCTTTGAATTGTGACAACATATATAAGATGGCATTAGGTTAGACACAACTCCATCCTTTGTTAATATAAATTTTAATATAGTTAATATTAATATTTGTACTTTGAGATTTCAACTAGAATAATTAATAAAATTGGAAGAAAAAATATACTTTATAAATAATTATAAAATTCTTTCAATTTGAAAATACAAAAAAAATTGCAATTTTACATTTATAATTTAATTATAAGAGTGCCTACTCTATTTTTAAATTATATTCTACCAAACATTTGAAACCAAATTTGATCATTTAAAAATAAATTATTTATTTATTCTATGAATTGGTGTGAACATTCTATTAATAGGAAGTATAAGTACACCTATTGGACGAGAAAAATATTGGTAGATACATGATCATAGCCTTTTATAATTAAGTCCAAAATAATTCATAAATTATAAAAGGTCATTAAGTCACAAGATAAAAACCAACATAAACAATTATTTTATGATTCAACAAATTTGTGAATATCACCTGAACCAAGACCACATTGGTGGAGATGAAGAATTCAAAAGCCCAAGGTTGTGGTGTTAAGATATGTGCAAGGACTTTCTCTACACACCCAATACCATTGATATCATTCCTTGATACCAACTATTCAAAACACATGTTACAAATGTTAGGAATGGAGTAAAAGAAGAAGTCTTAATTTAGCTACCTTTTAGCAACAATTTGTAATGCTCTTGACCTTTTGATAATTAAACTCTATTGTTTATTTTTTAATATACATCTTAAATAGTATTTTTAATGAAATTGTTGACAATAATTCTTGTAAAAAGTTAGAGATAAAAATTAGAGAGAAAAACAAAAAGAAAATAGTTTTTCAAGCCACGTGTCATTTTTAATATTCATTTCTAGCCTCCACACCTCCCCTTTTCTTGGATGGAGGATTTTATAACATATAGGAGTGTACCTATAAAATATCGGAGCATGAGCCACAAGTAGAACCTCTTTGACTAAGAACTAATGATAGAGGGGTGTTCTCTTTATTCACCAAACATCTTTGAACCCATCAATAACCCCTCCTCCCATCATTAGGATGAAAGAGTGCAAGAATAGAAAAAGAAGAAAGGAGTGATGCTAAAAATACAAAATTGAATCCAAAAATATACGAGCACATTTACTAATAAATTGTGGAAATCTAATAATGTTATTATTTTATATTCAATCCTATTTATATGTTCAATCCTGATTGTTTTAATATTGATCCTTAATCATACAAATTTGCTAAGGCATAATCATAAACATTTTTATATAGGATATTTTTAGAATTCACATTTAAGTTGATTTATTAATATGGTTTTTTGGAGTATTATTTTATGATTAGGCTTAAATTTGGTATAATGTTCAATTAGCCTTAAAATTAAAATTTACTTAAGTGTTTAACTTTATTTATTTAATTCATATTGTTTTAAAGATTTGTGCATTTATATAACTGATATTTTAGGTTTATTTTATTAAATAGTAATTTTGTGATTTTTTATGTTGTTTAAAAAATATATGCAGATTATATTTGATGGATCCAGCCCCACCCCTCCCCCTCCCCCACCCCTGTCTCTGCCCCCTCCCTCTCCACCTCCACCTACACCCCCACCTCCATGACCATCTAGTCCTCCTCCACCACCTATCATAGAGGATCTACAAGAGGGCATGAGGCATAATCTTAGAAAACTCATTTGAGATATTGAGACTATCAGGCATGAGGCCCACCCCCTCCTCACCTATTATGCCTTGCGAATGGCATGCAAGGTTTCATTCGCTCTATAGAGCATTTGGATTTTGATATTGATAGCTTTAGATTATGGAGGAAAAACATGTGTGCCTATTATTCTGATGGCCTATCCTATAGAGAGGTCCATAATCTCAAAATAATTAAACGACATTTTACTAGATATTTTGTAAACCTAAAGACAAGTGAGGAGATTAGTGAGAAGAAGCCTCACATTTCTATTAGATGATGCATGCATCTGCGTATATCAACACACTTTTCGGAGTGATGGTGGATGGTATTTGACCATCCACCACATGCTAATCATGAGGTGCCCATGTAATTCCTTAAGAAACTATGGGCTAAGTTTGAATTGGGTTTGAAACCCAATTATTTTGATATTAGAGCATTTCAGGGGGTTGGTTGAGGGATGCCTTAGGATAGGTCTAGGACAAAGCTATGTGATAGAATGAGAAATTTCATACAACCTCAGCCTCTTGTACCTCTTCCCGCACTAGTTGTCCTAGCACCACACCATCATCAAGCAGTGTCATCTACTCTTACCTCATTGAGTGCCTTTCGAGCAATTTAGTAGAGTAGTGGATGCAAGTGAGAGATATTCATCCACTTGGACACATTTGTACTAGCTGTGGAGATATATGCAGAGGCCCCTAGAGTGATGTTGAAGTGGCACATGATGACCATTATGATTTTTATGATGATGTATATGCTTCCCATGGTGACGGTGGTGATGATATTGATGTGTCATCATTTGTTGACCTCATACAAGGAGAGTCCAAAGATAGTCAAGAGCAGCAGGTAAAATTTTAATTGAAATGTAAATATAAATTGCATAATTATTTACTTTCTACATACATGTGTAATTGTATTAACCATATAAGTGTATGTTGATTTTGAAATAATAGAGGATGGATGATATTGTTCCTCCTAGGAGGTAGTATAGTCCTTTTTGAGACCTACAGACATTGACATCCCTCATATGGTATGTACTTTGAATTACATTGTAAAAATGTACATTCAAACTCAAATTTAATAACATGTGATCTTATGTTCTTTTTATCTAATTTTGTAGGAATTGTTGGTTGCTACACAATTCAATGTTAGTACAAGTCCTGATCCATTGACCACTAAAGCATAGCCTCAAATACCTATGCTATGAACTTTTGACTGAGGGAAAATAATTTGTAATCTTTTTATGTATGTGAATTGTTATTAAATTATAATCTTAAAAACTTTGATTCATGTGTATAATTTTATGTGTTTTGATTTTACGGATAGGAGATGGATTGTACTTATCCATATAGGCCTCAATATAGTTTATTTTCAACTGCATCTTTTGACCATGTGAGACATGCCAATGATCATTATGCTAGCATATCTTTAGACACATCTGTGACAGTGGCTACTACTTAGGTATGATTAATATACATGTTTTTATAGTGTATAAAAAATGTAGTGTACAAATTATGTACTTTTTAGTTTACTTACTTTTGTAATTCATGTATATATAATTTGACTCAACTTTTATGGATCCATAATTTTAGGACTATGTCACCATGGGTGTTGCTGAGTATACAAGACTAAGCCAAATGGAGGTACCTACATCATCCTTTGAGGTCAATATTGTGATTTATGTACACACATAGTTCATTGTGCTCTTTATCAAATTTTTAAAATGTATCTATTGTAAATTATAGGACCTCATAGTGCACCTCCTCCCATTATAGAGGGAGACCCATCTCATGTGGTATTATTTTTATTATGTAATGAATATTTAATTTATTTGCAAGCTAGATTTTGAAACCCATTTCAATTAAGCATGTACATGATGAGACACTTCATGTTACACAAGATGATCCATTTGCCTCATGGGGTATCCCACGTGATGAGACAACTCATGTTATACAGGATCATCCATTTACCTCAGGGGGTGTCCCACAAGATGAGATAGTTCATGTTACATAGGATGATCCATGTGAATCCTCTTCGCGTGGACTAAAGAGGACTGCAGATCAAATAGATTAGGTCTTTTTGGTACCTTTAGATTTTATCTTTATAACACATTGTTTATTTTGATAGACTTTATATTAGGATAGTTAACTACATTATATGGAGTATATGTTATTATGTTAGATCATGTTGTAATTATTCAAACCATTTTCTTTATTGCGACATATTTTATTCATGTTATGACACATTTTGTAAGAATATGGTACATGCACAATAATTTTAACTATTTATATATACAAACATTAATTTAAACATGTTTGAATGTAAAAGTAATGGAAAAAATTAGGAGGTCATTACTTGAATTAACAATTAATTTATAATATCAAGTGCACACCTTTAACTTGCAAATAGAAGTAAACTCCTTTTTTAAAATTTTTACAACATGTTTCACAATATATGTGAGACAATGTCAATGGCATATTTATAGAAGTGAACTCAAAATATAAAACTAGTTCAACACATTTCTTCAAATGAGGTCTTGTAAAATAAAATTGTAAAACAAAAACACATGTTAATAAAAGCATAAATTAATATGAGCTATCTGAACTATGTAAATATGCATAATTTGTATGTACTCACTATATTTAATTGCACAAGATGTTGATGTTTGATCCACCTTAACATTTAAATTTGCATAAATTGTAATTGAGACATGAATAAGACATACACATAAGTTCTCTAATTTTCTATTGACAATGCATATATATAGGTATATACTAAGGACATATATAAAAATAGCACAATAAAGAAAAAGCTTACATGTTTTTTATTTAAATGTAGTCATCCCATTGTACCATCTGCATCCTCTCTCTTTTGCAATGCATCTATGATTGTCTCATGCTCATCCATTGAAATTGTCCATAACACCTTATTGCCAAGTCTCCCTTTGTATCTTTCTAATTTTAAACCATTATTGTTTACTTGATGACATATCAATTTTTTCTTAGGTTCCACACATCTAGCTAGCCAATACTCAGTTTGTTCATCATTATCATTAGGTGCAATAACAATATAAACATGTCCTACAAGATAAGATAAAGTACATAAACACTTTAATCACATGTGTAAATATATAAATAATATGTTAAAGACATGTCTGTACTTGAATTATATTAATTACATGTACATAAATAAATAATATAAATTGAAGCATGATCACAAAAAAATCTAGTTAAATTGTGCATACTAGGTTGTATGAGGTTTGAAATATGATCATAGTCTTCTGATGCAAAACTAACATTCTGGCCTTCATTTACTATATCATCTTGAAAATGTGTGTCAGTATGTGCTAATGATTTTTGTTTCAAATCTTCAACCCATTCTATATTCTCTCATCCTTCCCATTCACCTACAAAACAAAACTAACAAAAATAGGCAAGCTCCCTAGTCCATATAGTCCAAGTGTTAGAATCTGAACTCCTAAATGAATGTCATTTAGCTAACCCACTAATTGTATCACAATCATATCTTGAAAGGATATTCTTCTCTTCAACTATGTAGAAGAAACTTTTGATTGTAAAGTTCTCACTTGATCCTGTGCATAAATATTTGTTACACCATTCGACAATCTCATGTGCATTTTTGAATTTGGCTTTTTTCTCATATTTTAATTGCTCTCTACTAAGGGATCTCTTCATGCATACACTGACACCATCATCTTCTCCTTTACCATGTCTAGCCTCAACAAAATCCACACATGTTGGATATTAGTTTTCCTATGTGTCCTACTCAACCAATAGAACATTCTAGCATTATTGAATTGTCCTATACAATTATCTGACCATATCCAATGTTGTCATTTGAATTTGTCTCTCTTTTAAATTATCATAAAAGACCTTCAAACAACATTGGACAAACTTATATGAATGAAATTTATTATCACTCATATAAAAATGGTACTCTCATTATTTTTCAATCCTCCTCTATACTATTAGGTGCATGCCTATAAACTATATGAACATAAATTGTTACTTGCACTAAATTGTAATATTGTGGTTGTACCTCATCTTGCAATGCAAGTGTGTAGTTCTTTGCAAAGTCAACAACTAAAAGTATAATATCAATTGGAAATGTATTCTTACATATGCAAAATTTTATATCAAGCCACCTAGCATATTGAGAGTGTTTAACATATTTTGGTATGATCACACTCTTAAACTCATTCATAAATGCATGACAACTAACTTTATATGTAACTAGATCACGCCTTCTAATCTTCCCAACCTGTTGGAAATGATTGAAAAGATCATGAGGAAAATTGTTGGATTGATCATATGGAACTGGTAGAGAATTTTCTCAATCATTGTTTTCTCATTGATGTCAAACTTGCTACTTGCAGGAATGACAATTTCTTTAGTGATCCAAACACTATCAAGTGGTTGATTGACAAGGAGGAGGCAATCAATAAGATGTAACTAGAACACCTAGAGAAAGGTTGAAGTTATGATGTTGAAATGAAGTAGAAGGATCAGCTAACTCATTGATGAAATAGTGCATTGATGAAATACTCTAAGACACAGAGAATAGGCACATTGAAATATATCAAAGATGTAAGGCTTTAGCTAAGACATCTGTAAAGCCTAACTAAAATTCATTAGAGAGAGGGAACTGAGCAAGCTAGTAGGTGCTGAATAGATTCCTAGTTGAAGCCGAGCTAGTCAACTTCAAGTGCCGAGTGAACTTCAGATGCCAAGTGAACTTCAAGTGCCGAGTGAACTTCAAATGCCGAGTGAACTTCAAGTGCCGAGTGATCTTCAGATGTCGAGTAAAATCAAGTGCCAAGTAGATACAAGTGCCAAGCAGAAATAGATGCCGAGCATTAGAAAACCAATAGTGTCGAGTAGCATAGAGATGCTGAGCATCAGCAAATTAATAATGCCGAGTTACTGCATTATTTTGAAAATCAAAGATTCGCCAAATCTAAGCTGACAAGGTTGTTATCTACAAATCTGTGAATTAAATGGAAGATAAGAATGATGAGCCGGTGGCATAGAACACCATGTAGAACATTTTTGGAGATTAAAAATGGACTCTAGATGAAGTTTTCTAGATAAGAGCAAGATATAGGGTAGATACATTGTATCCTACCTAATCCATTTTAAACCCTAAAGTTGGAAAGGGAGAATCAAGCGGCAAAGGAAAATCAGATTTCTATTTAAAAAAGTCATAAGGCCATAAAGAAAAAGGAGGAGAAGGTGGTTGAGCATAAAAGCATGAAGTGTTGAAGACAGTGTCAAGGAGAAGAAAGCACAAAAACTATGTTTGGATAGATGACCACAAGGATGATTGCATTGGCATGATGAGTAAGAAGACTCAAGGAGACAAAGCTTGAGAGGAAGACAAGATGTCAGAGCTGAAGTGATTAAAGCCAAGCAAAAGGATAGAACTAAAGTGAGATCTGAAATCTACAAAGTATGTTGTAAGTTGTATCAGATCAACAATCCATTATTGTTACTCTCTAGCAATTGTAATAGATAGTTTAAATCCTATGGACTTAGGTTGGTTTAATAGCCATGTTGTAAATCCTTTAATAGGGTGACATTCCAAGTGAATGTTCTAAAGTCCTTTGATCAGGCCCATTCCTAATAGTTTGGTGAAATCCTCTAACAAGGTCACATTTAACAGTGTGTTGTAAGCCTTTAACAAGGCAAGCTTTTAACAGGGCATCACTTTAGAAGAGTGAAAATCAAGTAGCATGTTACTGGTGGTTTTTCCCAAATTGACTTTCCACATAAATCATTGTGTCAAGTGTTAATCTTGCATGTTTTATTGCTTCATGTTGATTTGTTGTAACTTGCTGAGATGGTTGATTTAAAGTTTGGATGGATGAAAAGTGTATGGATTAATTATAAGTTGTGAAAAAGTATTATTAGGGCATTTGGACCTTGAATAACTGATTCACCCCCCCCTTAGTTATTCTAAAGAATTCTAACAATTGGTATCAGAGCCAAACTGCTGATTCAATTTAAAGGGACTATAAGCAAGAAAGATCAAAATGCCTAAGAGAGTAGTCCCCAAGCTCAACAAAGACAACTTTGTTGCATGGAAAAGTTTGATAAAGCTACATCTTGGATCCATAGGAGATTATGCCCAAAATTCAATTTTTACTGAACATGTTGATCCAACTGGTACTCTTACTATAGAAGATATGAAAAATAAATAGGAACACAATCAGACAATGCTAGAAATTGCCTCTGCACTCAACTATGCTGAATTTGATGATATCAAAGGATGTGACACTGCATTCAAAATGTGGAAAGCTCTATTAGACATCTATGGAGGAGATCAAAATGTCCAAAGAGCAAAAAGAGAAAGCCTTAGAGGAAAGTTTGATGATATGAAATGGGAGGAAAATGAGAATGCTGCTCAGTATGACGCAAGAATAAAGGAAGTGGTAAGTGCAATAAGATGTTTGAGTGGTCAATTGGATGAAGATACTATTAATAGTAAGTTCTTAAGAACCTTTCTCCCTATCTATGCTATTAGAGTATTTGCAATACAAGAATGAAGATGTGTACCAGGAAACAATCTAAGTTTTGAAGGTATAGTGGGTAGACTCACTACATTTGAGTTATCTGACTTTGACAACTATAGACCTGAGAATGTTGAATCTGCTTTCAAGGCCAAGCTATCACTAAAAGATGCTAAACAGGTAAAATCAAAGAAGGGAAGAAAGATGAAATATGTATCCAATGAAAGTAGCACTAATGAGGAAGACGTGGAACAATTGGAAACTTTTCTAGCTAGAAGATTTCACAGAGGCAAAGGAAAATTCAAAGGTAAGATGCCTATCATTTGTTTCAATTGTAATGAAGTATGACATATTGTTGCAAGGTGTACACAGTAAAAGGACTACAAGGATGGCAACAAATACAAATATGGAAGAGAAGATAATAAGAGAGATTACAAAGATAAAGGCAAGAAGTGTTATATTGTTGAAGAAAATTTTGATGATAATGATGATGAAGTTGTTTACGTAGCCATGAAGGACCAATCTGATGAAGAAGAGTCTACAACACCGGTAACATAAATGAACAAAAATGATAGATGGATCATAGATAGTGGATGCTCACATCACATGACAGGAGACAAAAGTAATTTTGTTAACCTTACTCAATATGATGGAAATAGTGTTAGATTTGGTAATGATGCTCCATGTCAAATAAAAGGAAAAGGTTCCATTAAGCTTACAGAACAAATTTCATGTGATAATGCATACTATGTTTAAGGATTAAATTACAATTTATTAAGTGTTTCACAGTTAGGCAATATAGAATGCAAAGTAGAATTTGGAAACAAAACTACAAAATCTATGATATTGATGGTAAACTGATAAGAAAAGGAGATCAAACAAGGAGTAATCTGTTTTACCTTGATATGGATGATGTCTCTTGTTTTGTTGCAAAATTTGATGATGAATGGTTATGGCACAAAAGGCTATGTCATGTCAACTTTGACAATCTGGTCAATATTAGTAAAATGAAGAAAGTCAGAGGTTTACCAAAATTGAAGAAGCCTGATAATACCATGTGCAAACAATGTCAGCTAGGAAAGATGACAAAGTCAAGTTTCAAAAGCAAAAACTATACATCTAAAGAAGTACTTGAGTTAGTTCATATTGACTTATGTGGTCCAATGGAAGTACAAAGCTATAGAGGAGATACGTACATAATTTTGTTTGTTGATGACTATTCCAGGATGATGACTGTTATGTTCTTAAGACAAAAATTTGAAGCTTTTCAAATTTTTAAGTGGTATGTGGCTAGAGTTGAAAAGGAAACAGGAAAGAGCTTGAAATGCCTGAGATCAGACAGAGGTGGTGAATTCACATCAAAAGAATTTGAGATATTTTGTAACGAGAAAGGAATCAAAAGACAAATTTCAACTCCCAGAACTCCCACACAGAATGGAATTGCTGAAAGAAGAAATAGATCTTTGATTGACTGTGCCAGAACATTAATGATGGAAAAGAATGTTGCTCTAAAATACTGGAGAGAAGTTGATAGTGAAGTTGTTCATACACTAAACTAAGTACAAGTCAAGAAAGGTACAAATACAACACCTTTTGAATTATGGTATGGTCACTCACCCAATGTAAAACATGTCAAAGTATTTGGTTGCAAGTGCTTTATCCTTAAAGATGCTAGAAATGGAAAATTTGATACAAAAAGAGATGAGGGCATATTCTTTGGTTACTCCACTAGAAGTAAAGCATATACGTGTTTGAATACTAACACTAACAAAGTTGTGGAAAGTGCAAATGTAAACTTCGATGAGCATACAGAAGTCCAAGCTGAAGAACCAAAGAGAATAGATGAATACAGAACCTTTGTGTATTCTCATGAAGGAATAACTATTGACGAGGATGTTGTCAATCAAATTGAAACTCAACAACAAATTTTAGTTTCAGCCGAGTCAGAACCAGTGAATGTCGAATTGCATTCAGAAGCCGAGTTGCAGAATGAAGGAAATGCACAATCTGATTCTAAAATCAGTACACATGAAATAGATGAAGAACAACCTAACAACTTAGTACATAGTGACCCTAAATCGAAAAGATCAAACATGGAAACAAGGACAGAACCAAGATTATCCAAATATGTAAAAAGACATCACCCTGCTAAACAGATAATTAGTGATAAAGATGCAAGACCAATGACAAGGAACGGATTGAGACATGAGTCATGTTTGATTAGCAAATCTAAACCTAAAATAGTATATGGTGCATTACAAGATGATGACTAGTATAAAGCTATGGAAGAAGAGATTGATCAAATAAAGAAGAACAAAACCTGGAGTTTAGTTCCCAGACCAATTGACAAAAATGTGATTGGCACCAAGTGGGTATTCAGGAACAAGCTAGATGAGAATGGTGAGATTACTAGAAATAAAGCTAGACTAGTATGCAAGGGTTATGCTCAAGAAGAAGGACTAGACTATGGGAAAACATTTGCCCCTATTGCTAGAATGGAAGAAGTAAGAACTTTACTTGCATATGCTACATATAAAGATTTCAAAGTTTATCAGATGGATGTAAAGTTTGCTTTTCTAAATGGTATACTAGAAGAAGTCTACATTGAAAAACCAAAGGGATTTGTTGATGAGAACAATAGGGATATGGTTTGTAAATTACATAAAGCACTCTATGGTCTAAAACAAGCACCCAGAGCATGGTATAAGAGACTTCAAAACTATCTAGTGCAAATAGGATTTGAAGGAACAGATGATAACAGCAACATGTACATCAAAGTAGAAGAAGGTAAGGATATTATCATATCTAAAATCTTTGTGAATGACATAGTGTTTAGAGGAAAGGAAGTGCTTTGCAAAGGCTTTTCTGACAAAATGAAACATGAGTTTGAAATGT
Organism: Cupressus sempervirens; assembly: GCA_028749045.1. NCBI lineage: Eukaryota > Viridiplantae > Streptophyta > Pinopsida > Cupressales > Cupressaceae > Cupressus > Cupressus sempervirens. The sequence goes on along the minus strand of CM053785.1, from coordinate 400,212,255 downwards.
CTATGTTTGGAGAGATCAAATTTTTTGTTTGGATTGCAAGTACATCAACTAAAACATGGTATATTTGTGACACAATCAAAGTATATCAAAGAAATACTCAAAATGTTTGGATTGGAGGAGTCCAAACCAGTCAGCACACCAATGGTGATAGGAAATAAGCTATCCAAAAATGATGAATCAGCTAAAGTCAATCAAACAATGTACAAATCCATGATTGGAAAACTACAACATGTTGTACATAGCAGACTAGACATAGCATTAGCAGTTGGAATAGTGGCTAGATTCTCTGCTAATCCCAAAGAAAATCATCTCATAGCAGTAAAAAGAATAATGAGATATCTTAAAGGAACTGATAACTTTGGTCTATACTACAAAAAGAATGGGAAGTTTGAACTCAATGCATATATAGAGCAGATTGGGGAGGCAACATTGATGACAAAAAAAGCACAAGTGGAGGTGCATTATTTTTAGGTAAAAGGCTAGTTACTTGGACTAGCAAGAAACAAACATGCACATCCTAGTCCACTGCAGAATTAGACTATGTGGCAGCAGCAATCAATTGTATAAACATTGTGTGGCTCACACATCTATTGAAAGGAATGAAAGAAGAGGTAACAAAACCTGTGATGTTGTATTGTGATAATACAAGTGCTATAAACATATCCAAAAATCTAGTAATGCATGCAAAAACCAATCATATTGCAATCAAGTATCATTATGTCAAAGAATTGGTAGAAGACAAACAAGTGAAGTTGGAATACATTCACACAAAGGAACAAACTATAGATATCTTCACCAAACCATTTCCCAAGGATGCTTATGAATATCTTAGAGGCAAGTTGGGGGTAATACCCCTAACTCAAGAAATTTAAAGGAACAAGGATGTTGCCCTGCATCAACAAGAACAAATCATTGAAATATCAGAAGAATGATGCAGAAGATGACAGCAGGAGTAGAAACTCCAAATCAGTCACAAGCATGGTGACAGAGGGAGAAGACATCAAGAAGCCAAAGCTAATATTTTGCATGATAAAGATGCTACATCTTTGGCATTTATGTCGAAGAGGGAGAAATATGCAAGAACCTGATCAATACAAAGCAAGAGGGAGATGTATATGAAAGAGGGAGATATATGAGATCAGTAGTAAAGATGCAGTAGCCAAGAAAAGTAGCATACAATAGCAGATAACATATACAATCGTGGTGGTAACTAAGTTGATCAATTGATCAGTTTGGTTTTGCCATAAATGCCAAAGAGGGAGATTGTTGGAAATGATTGAAAATATCATGAGGAAAATTTTTGGAATGATCATATGGAACTGGTAAAGAATGTTCTCAATCATTATTTTGTCATTGATGTCAAACTTGCTACTTGCAAGAATGAATATTGCTTTAGTGATCCAAATACTATCAAGTGGTTGATTAACAAGGAGGAGGCAATTAATAAGATGTAACTAGAACACCTAGAGAAAGGTTGAAGTTATGATGTTGAAATGAAGTAGAAGGATCAGCTAAGTCATTGATGAAATAGTGTATTGATGACATACTCTAAGACATAGAGAATAGGCACATTGAAACATATCAAAGATGTAAGGTTTTAGCTAAGACATCTGTAAAGCCTAACTAAAATTCATTAGAGAGAGGGAGCTGAGCAAGCTAGTAGGTTTTGAATAGATTTCTAGTTGAAGCCAAGCAAGTGAACTTCAAGTGCCAAGTCAACTTCAGATGCTGAGTGAACTTCAAGTGCCGAGTGAACTTTAGATGCTGAGTAAAATCAAGTGCTAAGAAAATACAAGTGCCAAGAAGAAATAGATGCTGAGCATCAGAAAACCAATAGTGTTGAGTAGCATAGAGATGCCAAGCATCAGCAAATCAATAATGTCGAGTTGTTGCATTATTTTGAAAATCGAAGATTCGCCAGATCTAAGTCGACAAGGTTGTTATCTAGAAATCTATGAATTAAGTGGAAGATAAGAATGATGAGCTGGTGGCACAGAACACCATGTGGAACATTTTTGGAGATTACAACTGGACTCTAGATGAAGTTTTCTAGATAAGAGCAAGATATAGGGTAGATAAATTGTATCCTAACTAATCCATTTGAAATCCTAAAGTCGGAAAGGGAGAATCGAGCGGCAAAGGAAAATTAAATTTCTATTTAAAGAAGTCATAAGGTCATAAAGCAAAAGGAGGAGAAGGTGGTCGAGCATAAAAGCATGAAGTGCTGAAGAAGGTGTCAAGGAGAAGAAAGCATAGAAACTCTATTTGGATAGACGACCACAAGGATGATTACATTGGCATGATGAGTAAGAAGACTTAAGGAGATGAAGCTTGAGAGGAAGACAAGCTATCAGAGCTGAAGTGATTAAAGCCAAGAAAAATGATAGAACTAAAGTGAGATCTGAAATCTGCAAAGTATGTTGTAAGTTGTATCAGATCAACAATCCATTATTGTTACTCTCTAGCAATTGTAACAGATAGTTTAAATCCTATGGACTTAGGTTGGTTTAATAGCCATGTTGTAAATCCTTTAACAGGGTGACATTCCAAGTGAATGTTCTAAAGTCCTTTGATCAGGCCCATTCCTAACAGTTTGGTGAAATCCTCTAACAAGGTCACATTTAACAGTGTGTTGTAAGCCTTTAACAGGGCAGGCTTTTAACAGGGCATCACTTTAGAAGAGTGAAAATCAAGTAGCATATTACTGGTGGTTTTTCCCAAATTGGGTTTCCACGTAAATCATTGTGTCATGTGTTAATCTTGCATGTTTTATTGTTGCATGTTGATTTGCTGTAACTTGCTAAGATGGTTGATTTAAAGTTTGGATGGATGAAAAATGTATGGATTCATTATAAGTTGTGAAAAAGTATTATTAGGGCATTTGGACTTTGAATAACTGATTCACCCCCCCACCCACCCCCTCTCAGTTATTCTAAAGAATTCTAACACAAGCTTCAATGGATATTCAATAGTTTTGAATCTTTTCACCTAAACTAATTGTTGTCCAAAAGTAGTCAAAGCATTTTCATGCAAAGATTCATCTAACAAAGAAAGATCAACACAGATATCACATGTACTAGAAAGACATGCATTGAATATAAAGTATTGATCATTAGGTGGCTTACAAAACAAACCTGATATTAAATGCTTTATAGTTTTAGGTGGTATTTTTATACCAGATTCTTGCAACATTTATTTACTATGCATGGTACTACGTATAGATTGAAATACATAATAATTGTAATAAAATTGAATATGATTTTTGCAACGATATGTGATTCTTTCCTTGTTAATCCTTACATACCATGGTTTACACTTTTCAAAAGACCTTCGAATAATGGCAATAGTTAACACCTTACCATCTACAAATTTTCTAAATAATTTAGTTTGAGACATGTCCAAAAGGTGTTTAGGATGTGGATCACGTATTTTTTACCCAACTCTTAATATAAAAACATCTGTTGAATTAGGTGATACTCTTGTATTATCATGCCGAAAAATTTCAAACAAACTTTTGACTTCAGTAATAAGTTTCATATCATATCTCAGGAGACTACCACTAGAAGTCCACAAAATATTTGTTGGATCACATTCAAAGTTAACCTTTCTCTTTATAGCTCTTTTTAAAGTCTTATGATTCACATTAAATATCCACTTATGTCACTAATCAATATTTTGTTAGTTATTGATTTGTTAACTAAAGCTATTGTTATTTCTTGTCGTGTTGCATTCTTATCTTTAGAGAAAATTTTCTTTCTAATAACATCAAGTGCACTAGCAACAATGGATACAACTTGTTTTAAAGACTCATTTTTATTATTGGTTTTTCCATACATTCCAAACCTTTTCATTCATTTTTACATTTGAGACATTTTAATTAGTTGCAACATCAACTGACATTGAAACCCAAATTTCTTATTATAAAAAAATTTCTAGATAATCTATTAGAACGTGTCCTATTTTTTCTCCATGAAACTAATCTTTCAAGATTATCTAGCACATCATTAGGAAAATGAAATTTATGTTTAGGCACTTTAGCATCATTCTGACATGTTTGTTCAATAATTGGTATTTTTATGTCTACATTTATACAATTGTTATTTTCAATTGGCATTTCATTTTCTCTATTATTTGGGATTTGAATCTCATTTTCAATTTTTCTTGGTATTTCTTTTGAGGCATGCATTTCCATTAAAGTTTTTTGTGCATTATCATTTGACAACATCTATTCTCATGAAGAAAATCTAAACCATTTAAATCATAACTTGCTTCTAAAAAGTCACCAGTTTCATCATGAGAAAAAAATTGATGGTTTGGAGACACATCTGTATTGAATGTTTGATTAAAATGTGCACTTGAATCTCCTTGTAGAGGGTTTTCTTCTTCAACCTCTTCATCCATTATAGTATCCTCCATGTCTTTCTCCTTTGAAATATTGCTCAATTCTCTAATTCTTTGACTTCTCTCTCAATGTTGTGCTTCACATTCTTTATTTTTTGCAATCTCCTTATTTGTTAGAACCTTTAATTTCTTCTTTCTTCATTGTTTTGATCCCATGTTTGCACCAATTTTGAATTTGAAACAATAGCTTGCAAATTGTAGAAGACAAGAAAATAGAATAAATATGACATAATTTGTTGTTACATATCAAAATTGTTATTCAATCATTACAACCATTGAAAAGTGGTCTATGGGGCATCTTTTGGGGCCTAGCAGGTAGATTAGAATTGGGTACCCAATTGTTTAAAAATTGGATACCCAATTTTTAAACAATCAAATGTCCATTTCTATCAATGGCTAAAATTGAATTGGGCACTTGATTTTTAAATTACAAATCAGGTGCCTGATTTAGTTGAGATGTGTGGGAATTTGGAATGGCCACGCATTTGCTTCAAATTTTTCCTTGGAGAAAGGAATGGCATAAGCTTAGTCCCACCAAGCCATGCCTTCATGAACCATTTTTTTTTCTAAGGCATTTAATCAAAAAATTTAGGGATTGTTGTAATTTATATATTGCCATCCCATTGAATTTTTTGATGAAACAAAAGTCCTTATAGGTCTTACTATTCTAATTTCAAAAATATAAATTTTATAGTGTTATGAATTCATTTGCTATTTTTCCATTATTTATTAATCAAAAGTATCTCTTAAACATTAAATAATGACATTCACTAAAACTTTAATAACTTTTTCAAATTTTCATATTTTGTAAATTAATTTGCATGTCATCAATCCTCACACGATTCTTTTAAAGTTTAGAAGACAAAAAAATTGATTCAATTATGGCATTCATACACGAGACATTTGAGAAATTAGCTTAATCATCAATTAAAAACTAATAAAAAAATATTCATTAAAAAATTCAAGAAAAATATTCTCATCAATCTTTGTTGTGTCAGGTAACTCTATTTAAAAGGGTTTTCAAAAATTCATTTAGTTGTGTCAAATTATGGTGTCCATACACAAGCATGGTATGGTCCTAAAACAGACATTTTGAAAAAGTGATTTTTAAAGATCCATACCAAAAATAATAATCTATCATATTAGTATACAAATAAATTACATATTCATAAATAAGGTCCTAGGCACTGCAATTTTTATTTCTAGAGTTTTTTAATATTTAATCTCTAAATGCCTCAAATTTTGGCATCAATTAACAAAATATTTCAAAAATAGGAAAAACACTTCCACTTTTTGGCCAAAAGTGAGACCCAACTTCTTGCACTAACCCACAATGCTACCTTGATTAAAGGATTTTCATATGACTATTAGGTTAACCTTGATTAAAGGATTTCAATACTAATACAATGGTTAGAAATTAACAATAGGCTGACCTAAAAAATACAACTCACTTTGCAAATGTAGATCACAATTTTGTCCAATAGTTAACCCAATGATTAGCCTCCATTAACATCTCCATCACTAATTCACTTGGAATCCCTTCAAGCAATCAATCTTCACCTCAACACTTCACTAATCAGTCTTCTTCTCAAGTTTACCAATCAATAAATGTTAATCTCAGATTGGTTTTGACATATGAGTAACGATATACTTAAGCCATTTACTTTGTTCATGCTGAACAACTAATACATGCTAAGCATAAGTTGTCAAATAGTATATGTCGAGTGGCATATATTTAGTGCATGCTAAGTAAATAGTGAATGCTAAGCCACTCAAGTGCCGAGTCACTCAAATGCCAAGTAGATAGTATGTACTGAGTGATTCAAGTGTCGAGTAGATAGTGCATACCAAGTCATCCAGATGCTGAGTGTTATCATTGAAGTTGTAGTTGATGCTGAGCATCAGGGACTTCAAGTGCTAAGTTACACAATTTTGATATAGTTGTTTGGAATGGCACAAACTTCTATGTAAACCATTTTAGGGTTATTTTAAGGATTGATTTATGATCTTTATTGATACGGATGAATCTAATCAAAAAAAGGGAAGGCTTAACTGGAAATATGGGTGAATCACTACCATTGATTCATACCTAACCCTAAGTCACCAGGGTGAACTTTAAGAAAGCCGCCTCCAAAAAAAGATATAAAATATTGGCGAATCTTTCATTATTTTGAAAAAAAAAAAATTATATTGGCGAATCTCTCAATTTTTTATTCTAAATATGATTAATATTGGCGATTATTTTTGAATCATAATTTTTTTTGTATAAAATATTGACGAATATCAATAATAATAAGAAGTTCATTAATCACTATGGAATATTACAAATCAAAATTGAATATTTTTTTACCTCATGGAATATTATGAGAATTGTTACATATACTTTAAATCAATAGTGAAAAATAAATATTGGTGATATATCCCTAAAGTAACTAATAATTATGATAATTATTGGTTAGTTCAATTTAATTTCTCCAATAATATATTATATTTAGGTAACTCAAATCTATTCATGTAACGAATATTGTGGCGAATATTTGAGTTTAAATTTTTTAATAAAATAAATTATTGAGCGATTTTAAATATTCTAGAACTTAATTTTATAAAACTATGGCTATTTAGGTTGTATCAAATCTTAAATTATTAGCCAAATTACTAGCCAAAAAATTCTAAAATTAGCCAAATTACGAATATTAGCTACTAAATTATACCCTATAAGTCACTTAGGTCTTCTTAAGGAAGACAAACCTTAAAATTTCTAAGAATGCTAAGGAGATTAGAAGTGAGTTTTGCATGTGCAAAAAGTGCATTCATGGTGATTAAAGTGTAATGAATTGAGTTACATTGTAGAATCAATTAAAGGAGAACAAAGGAAATGAATAAGAGGAAAATAGAGATACATCTAATTAGAAAGGATCAAGTACACAATAGTATAGAGGTGATCTAACATCAAGCAATATAGTGCTAACTGTAGGATCATTGTTGAGCCATTCTAATAGTTGTATCAGTTAAATCTATTAACATAGTAGTCTTAATGAAAGTTGTATTTTAATATTAGAATATTGAAATACAACTTTCATTACATCAGCTAAATGAAGCAAGAAATCATTTGAAGATATGACTAAAGAGAATGAAGGAAATTGATATTGAAGAGAATGACACACAATACCAAGAGATTAACACTACTAAATTGTTTGTTGATCGAAACACAAATGAATTTGATGTAAAAGAATGGAACCTTAATTGAAGAAGTCGTAAGTCTAAAGAGAGAGCAAGAAGTCCAATCAATATTGTTGTGTGAGGTGACCGAGCAGAAAAAGAAAGCTAAAGAGGAAAAAGTCATGATTGAAGATAACAAAAGGACTTTGACAAATAGACTAGAAGAGAAAACATCAGGGGTAACTAGGATTTCTAACATGCAATTGAAAACTTGGGTCAAAGGATGATTGTAAATCATGAACTAAATGCAAAGGATATTCAGATTACAATACTAAAGTTGCAAAATGAACAACTGAGGAATGATCTGAAGAGAGAAAAGAATTTTTTTGATAGTGTCAACAAACCTAGTGAAGCCATCAAGTACTTTGAACAATTGATGAGATCCCCTAGATCCAACAACAATAACTCTACATTGGGATACACTAGTACTAAAGAAGGAGAATCATCCAAAAGTGGTGAAGAAAGAAGTAAAAAAGGTAAGAACTCCGAACCTACTTGTCATAATTGTGGTAAGATAGGTCATACTGCTAATGTTTGTAGGACCAAGATTGCAAATCAAAATTCTAAGCAAAATTTCATAGGCCATTTCCATAAATGCAATAAACAAGGACAACAGGCACAAGAATGCAGAACCAAGACCTCAAGCACACAATGATTTGAAGGATATTGTTATAACTATTAGAAGCATGGACATAGAGGATATGAGTGCAAATCCAAGCCTAAATGGTCATCAAACAAGTAGACAAAGGTAAAGAACAATGGAAACTCTTATAATTAAGACTATAATACAAGGTATAGTTGTCACTATTGTTAAGAGTATGGACACGTTGCTGAAAATCGCATAAGAACACATTACAGAAGTGGATACAGTAGATGGTTGAGCCAAACCACATGTTTTAGCTATTTGAAAACTAGTCATATAAGCAAAAATTGTCCAACAAGGTCAAAGGAACCAAGTACCAAGTTCAACAAAAGAAAAAAAAAGGAATATGTTGAGAATGTTAGAGATGAGATGACCAATAAATGGAAAAGAAAGGAAGATTATAGCACGCTAAGTTTAGAAGGGATCACTTCACCCAATGGGTCAAGTGATCATACCTCCTCCAATTAAGTAATTAAGAGGTATGTTGGACTGATATCTAAAATATTTACTATACATTAGTTCCAAGGATTTAGCTATGAAAATATTACATATGCATGAATAAAGATGCTAGAAGTGTTGTTAACAATCTAGAAGAAATCTTTAAGTTCTACTAGTTTTCATGATACTGTCGAGCATGAAAAGTTTCATTGTGGTTGTCGAGTGAAATGTTAGTAAATGTTGAGCTATCACAGTTGTTAGTGTTGACCAAGCTCATAGTAGTTTTTGAGTGAAATGGGAACTTCATAGAAGCCAAATGATTCAAAATATTTATTGAAGATGAGCTTATAGTTGTATAAGCATTAAGCATTAAATGCAATTTTTTGAGGTCTATATGATCAATTTTTGCTCATTTGACATCATTTGAATTTGAAGAAGGGCACAAAGAGAGAAAGGAAAAATTGAAAGAGATTACACCAGTGTTTGCAAGCCGAATTCAATAGTTGCTCAATACCCTAACAACATATTCACAAAAGTATTTATCATGTGTCAAGTTATGCAGTTTGAATTTTTGCAAACCCTAGTTTACATTATGGCATCTAGTTCTTTAGCTACTAAGATTAAAGAGGGTAAAAAGTTTTGAATGTGCAATTTTTAAGTAATGAGATTAGACAACCAAACTTTAAATTCATACCTAATATCACTTACAAGTAAGATCCACACTTACATGCAAGATCCATCTGGTGCATTGTCGATGATACTACTCAGAGTTTTCATGATTCAAGATGTAAGATGCTTTTATACATGTAAGGTTGGTAGCATAGGATACATGAAAATTAGGGAAACCTATAGAAAAATGTGTGAAAATAGAGCATTGAAGGATGAATTCAAAATCATAGAAAGGAAAGGGTTGACCCATCCCCTAGATTTTCTAAATGTTTTCAAGATTGAATGGATTAAGATAATATTGAGTACAATTCAAGATAATTCTATTTGGTTGGATAATGGACTGGTGAAGATCAATACAAAGAAAATTTTACATAGAGTAATAGGGTATCCAATACTTGACCAACCTAAAACAATGAGAAGTGAATCTAAAGAGGTCATTGAAAAAATATATAGGGGGGTAAAATTACAAAGTTGTGTCACCTTTCAGGCTGACTTATTTGAATGACTAAATTTTAGTATTTCTATCTAAAAAAAAAATTTGTTCAAACATATGATCTTGATAAATTTATTATAGCTAAGTTATATATGTTCACACACTTTTCCAATTGGAAATGTCTATTAAATGCATGTTCTATACTAGTTACTATCCAATTACTAAATAAATACAATTATTTTAGAAAATTGACTTTTCAATAACTCTTACTATTTCAAGTATGATATTTTTTTAATAATATATAGCCACCACTTTATAGAGCTCAAACTCAAAAATATTCTCATATAGAGTTCATAGTGTTTTAATTAGATATAGAATATTATCATTAAAAAATTCTACAAGTATGTGTTTTAACAATCGAGAAGATGTCAATTTGAGAAAGAAAAAAATACTAAATCATATTTAAAAAATTTTAAAATTATATGACACTATAGAGGAGAGAGACCTCTTCTAGAATCTACTATTTTCCTTTGGGTTTGAATAGATTTATTTTGAAAATGGTGGTGGGTGATGAAAACTATCAATTTGAATAAGTTAAAATTTGAATCACTATAAAAGATAAAATATAGGTCTAAAGCCAATTTTTATTTTTGATTGTTCTAGCTATATATGTAATCTATAACATAATCTGAGATCAAAGGGAAATAAGTTTATTTTCATGTAGTTTTGTGGTGGGAACTAGACCCCTAATTTCTAACATTTTTCAACAACTAAAAGTTATCTATAAAAAATAGGAAAATATATAATTTCTTATGCCAAATAATTATTAAAAATTATAATCCTAAACTTCATCCATTTCTATACATTTCATTAGTTTACTTCATTTTCAAAATATAAATAATAATACCAATTTTGTGTCATTGAAGGTGAACAACTATACTTTTGTTAGCCTTTTCCTTTGTAAAAAGGTGACACAAGTTTGTGCTTTTGCCCAAGGGCAGTGTGCAACAAATGAGGGATGACAATTGATAATATTTTAGATCCCCTAATTGCATTTGCAATGACGATAATAGCACATGAGTTCTATCAATCAAGAAGGCTCATCAGTGTACCATTTATTGCTACTGACATGGGCTATATGATAGTAAAGAAGGATCATACCTATGACCTTACCAACATGCAGATGCAACAATTGTCAAGAAACTTGGGAGCTATAAGGAAGACCAAAAGTGCATAATATAAATTTTTCTCAATTCTTGTATGTATAGAATACATTCGCCACATTTGGTAAAGTGTCCTAGAAAACAAACAAATATATTGCAATGTAGATAGGAGAGTTTGTTGAGAAACTTGGGAAAAATTTTGAGTCAATTATGACTAGCTATTTCGAGGACTTCAAACAATCAATGAAAAAGAGACAAAGGATACTAGTTTCACTAGTCGAGAAATTTTTTAATGATTTTTTCTTTCTAGTTGATATTGATTATACTTATTTTCAAGCTGTTGTTCCAAGGGTTAGGTGGCTAAGGCCATTAGCCTATGAAATCAATATTGATGAAGCCTTTCCAACAATAACTGCATTACTTACAAAAGATGTAGATGCTAAGGCTACTACCTTTGGAACTATGATGTGGCCAAATCTAAGATAACAATGTATTTCAATACTACCTTAGTCATTAAGAAAAAGAACAAAATTGTGAAGAAATTAAAAGAGAAATTTCATGAAGTGGTAGATGAAGAAGATGAAGAAGAAGAGGATATATCAGCTCAAGCTCCATTTTCCTTAACTCAAGTTCAAGGAGAAGATCAAGTAGAAGAAGTGGAATTTGAAGAAGGTGTCGAGGGAGAAGAAGCTAGTGAAACACCTAAGAAAAAGAAAAGGAAAGCTAAGACACCGACTACTAGCAAACAAAGGAAGGTTGTAAAACCTAAGCCTACAATCCCCTCTACAAGAGCAAGCACAAGGACCACTATAAAGAAGGAACAAGAAGTAGTCAAGCCAAAGGAGAAGAGATCTAGTCAAGCTAGTAAGGGGGAAGAATCTCAGAAGAGAGAGAGGAGAAAATATGTTTCTCTAGTTGAATCTATTGAAGAGAAGACTGAATCTGATGACAACATCCAGTTTCAAGTGGTAAGTCATGGTCCTTCTTTAGATATAGATATCATAAGTGAAAATATAAAAAACAATGCTAACTCATCTTGTGTCTCACATATTAAATTTGATACACTTAGTAAATTTGAGATGAACCAAGTACATGAGTCGATTTATGCCATCATGGCAATGTTTAACCAAACTCGAATTGAGATTGCCAACTCTCTAGCAAAGGAATTATTTGATAAAGTTGAGAAAAAGTGGAAATATAGTTTTAAAATAGAAAGACAAATCAGAGAGACTACACTTGTTAGAGTAATGCCAGATTTGGATAGGGAATCAATGGCCAAGGCATTGAAGAAGCATACTAGAAGATTTGAACCAAAATAGGGGGCATTCAAAATATTGTAGAATAAGATTGGGGATTTTGTATAAAAGACCACTTTAATTTGGAAATCACTATATGGTTTGACAACACCCAAGGAAATAATGCAAGCATCTATTGAGGTAGGTAAGGACAAAGAAGAGAAGAAAATGTAGATACATAGGCACTAGCTGAAGATGAGTAGAAAATAGAATAGAGTGTACTAGACACACTAGTGTCGAGTGCCAGTCCTCCACATGAAGTAAATACAACATGAAAAAATGTAAAGATTAAGGATGTTTCTAATTCTATCACTTAGAACATCAATCCCCTCATAGTGAATGACTTGAAAAAGATATTGATGGAATTCATTACCCAGGACAAACTTTGTGAGAATCCTCTATTGGTGAGTGTTGATGATATTAAGAAGCTAGGTAAGATATATGTAGGGGAGGAAGTAAAAAAACAAGTTACACCTACAATCCTTCCTCAATTTTCTATGATATAACCTAAATTACCTCTTGTGGTATATCAATAGAAGGAGCTAGCTACTTCTACCATTAGTATATTAGCACAAAGTACTCCAGTCTCAGTCACTATAAGGGTAAGTGAACATAATAAGGATGAGATAGCTGGAGAGCAAAAAGTAGAAATAGAGAAGACTAAAGGAACACAAGTTAAAATAGGTCAAGTAGACACTCATGCACCTACATCACAAGAACAAGGTGCATCTATGAATGTAGGGATATAAAAGGGTAAGACTAAAGAGCTAGGTATGACTACTAAAATTGAGGAGAAATTAGCAATACAAATAGTGGTAATTTTAGCAAAAATTGCTACTCCTCCTAGTCAAGCTCTTCATAAGCTAAGTATAGAAGCTATACCCCTACAATAATAATGGCCTCTTCATAGGACAAGTATAGAAGCTATACCCCTAAAATCATAATAGTCGAGCCCAAGCACATCTAAGGTAGATGAAGTCACATCATTTGTCAATACAAACTTGGATGAGGTGATTGAGTTGCCCAAATGTGATTTTTCAACTATAACTATTGAGTAGTTGGGCATGCTATAGGATGTTCTAGCAAAGAAAAAGAATCCAAAACTACTTAAATAGGAGAACAGGCAGAATCAAGCCTTTCAAAAGATACCAAGGATATTTTCTTTGATGCATTCAATCTACTAGCTCCAGAGGAAAACAAGCTAATAATTTAATAGTCAACCAACTTAGTCGAGAAGCTAAATGATATAGACCTAGATTCAAATGTAAAATTACTTGAATGGTATAAGAGAAATTTCCAACATAAGGTTGATGAAAAGATATCAAGTGTTATTGCACTATCACAGGTTGAGTTAGAAACCAAAATAAATAGTGTGAAGAAGGTACTAGAGAACATCTTCTCTTTGTACACCAAATTGTGTAATCCTGCACTTTTCGCACAAGAAACAAGGAGTCATATTCTATGTTTGGAGAGTAATATATAGTCATTTGGTATAACTCCACCAAAGCCTCTAGCTCAGAGTGTGGATCATTTCAAACATCTCCTCAACTCCCAAACTCAGTTGGCAATGTTACAAACAAATGAAGCAAACATCAAGGCTAAACTAATAAGCATCCAGTCCATTCTAACTCCACATATGGAGATATTATTCAAGGAAATAGCCTTTTCTAAAATAGTCATGAAGAAAGATCTACATATTTCTACTCATGAAGGTTTAGTTCACCTTGTTGCCAAGCTAGCCATATAGATCAAATCGTTGGAGGTAGCTTGTGACAACAAGGGTACAACATTAAAAATCATGCTTGAGGTCTACAAAAAAATTTTGGACAAACACACTCTAAGTGTATAACCCTTTTGACATCAATGCCAAAATGGGGGAGAAATAAGGTATGGGAGAGATAAGAAGTATGGGAAAGATAATATTTTTGAGGGAGATGAGAAAAATAGAGTACATACAAATTTACTCAACAAGAGAAATTATTTTGAGTTCAAATAGATACAAAACAACATAATCAACTCAAGGGAAGTTATTGAATTTTGAGGTATGACTGATAAGTCATAGGCTTTTGCAAAATTTTGAAGTTTTGAAAAATTGTATGTATATGGATATTATCTTAATTATGCATGAAAGGCTATAGTTTATTCATACATGATCAAGTATTTTTCCACTCATGTCAAAGGGGGAGATTATTAATCTCAGATTGGTTTTGACATGTAAGTGACAATACACTTAAATAATTTACTCTGTTCATTCCAAATAAGTACCACATGTCAAGCATAAGTTTTCAGATAGTATATGTCAAGTGACAAACATTTAGTGCTTGTTGAGTAAATTGTGAGTACCAAGCCACTCAATTGTTGAGTCACTCAGATGCCAAGTAGATAGTACGTAGCGAGTGATTCAAGTGCCGAGAAGATAATGCATGTCAAGTCATTTAGATTCTGATTGCCAACATTGAAGTTGTAGTTGATGTCGAGCATCAAGATCTTCAAGTGTCAAGTTACACAGTTTCGATATAGCTATTTGTAATGGCACAAAATTCTATGTAAACCAATTTTTTCCTAACTTAAGGATTTATTTATGATCTTTGTTGATAAGGAAAAATCTTAATAGTGAATCACTATTCATTACATTTATCCAATCAAAAAAGGTAAAGGTTTAAGTGGCAATATGGGTGAATCACTATTGTTGATTCATACCTAACCCTAAGTCACCTAGATCTTCTTAAGGAAAACAAACCCTACACTCTCTAAGAATGCTAAGGAGAATTGAAGTGAGTTTTGCATGCAAAAAAAAGAGTGTTCATGGTGATTAAGGTGTTATGAATTGAGTTACATTGTAGAATCAATTAAACAAGAACATAGGAAAGGAATACGAGGATAGTAGAAATAAATTTGATCAGAAAGGATCAAGTACACATTAGTATAGAGGTCATCTAACATCAAGCAATAGGGTGATAACCATAGGACCATTTTTGAGACATTCTTATTGGTGAAATAGTTAAATCTCTTAATAGAGTAGTCTTAATAGGTTTTTGCTTTAACAGGGTGCTTACTTCATTTTAAGTTAAAGTCCTTTCACTAGGCACACTTTTAGTAGGGTGTTTAAATCCTTTAACAAGGTAAGATCTAATAATCTTATAAGCCTTTAACAGGGAAAACCTTTCACAGGGTAGATCATGTTTCATGGTCAAACATTGCAACCTTCATTGGATATACTTTGTTATTGTAGTAGTGAAGATTTGTGGGTCTCATCCCCATCCTAGTTTTACCTTCTCCTTGGAGGGTTTTGGGGTAACCAAATATCTTGTGTCATACATGTGTTTAATATTTTACTTTCATGCTATGGATGTATATGCTTAATTTGGTATTTTGGTTTATATGCATAGATTGTGAGATGGATGTGTGGTAAATAATTTTAGAGGTTAAAAGTTTGAAGTGTTGATTCACACCCCCCTCCCTCTCTCAGAATTTACTTCCCTATTGTATTTCCAACAATAAAATCAGCAACTTGCTTCAACCTTGTTAAGGTCTCCACCAGCTCTACTAACCTCTTCTAGTTTAACCCTTGTAGCTCCTTAAATAGGTAACTCTAATCTTTTGTTTCTTAAACATCACCATATATCTTTGGATTAAGTTAGATTAATCAAATCCTTCCATCATTTCATCTCAAGTCTTTTCTCTTTTGGAAACATTTTCGAATTTCTCCTTGAATTATTGCATACAAACCCTCAAAAATGGATTTCCTTGAATTAAGTGCTCTACATCATCCTTCCTTATCTTCAACACACTTTACATATTACAAGAAATCAATTGTGTTGATTACAAATCATGATTTCTGCAATATCTATCAAATATTGTCCCTCAGCGAACACTTTGTTCTAACACTCGGTCACTAGATGACTTGATCACTACTAACTATATTGTTTGACACTTCTATTGACACTCTGTCAATACTAATACTCAATTGACACCATATTTTTCTCAGCTTATACTATCACTCAATCAACTCTAGCAACACTCAAATTAAGCTTCATGTTTCTTAATCTTTTTCTTTTTTGATTTGTCAAGCCTGTGCATTTGGTAATTCTTTGATCACTTCTTCTAGAATTTAGTTTAATTGTCTTCTTCATGTAGGTTATGATTAAATAATCAAATTATCTTTCCAAAGTCTAACTAATCAATTTCCCATTGTAATTCCTCATAACTCAACCTTTCCACTAAGTCGTTTTGTTATGTCCTCAAATCCTCTTCATCGATCATCTTGATATGATTCTCTAATTAAATAGAAACTATCTTACCAATAAGGCTTGACATCAATGACAACATAATAATTTTTTCAATTGTAGTTTCTAGGAATGATCATCTTTTTCTTTCGACCTAGGGTATGCAACTACTCACTTACAGAACCAGTGCATCATTGAAGCAGACCATCAGATTTGAACCCAATTTTGTGGTTAACTACCCACAACCTAAAGCCTCAACCACTAACTAGGTGTAATTTAAATAATAATATATTTTTAAATATAAAATGAAATATTCAATCCCTTTTCAAAGGTTTTTTTAATTTTATTTAGTTATAGAGTAGTTTGATGTTCTCGCAATCATTAGTCTGATACTTTATTTCTTCCATCAAGTTCTCAATCTAGTCCTTGGAGCTCTTTAACTCCTCACAATTATCCTCCTTAATCTAGCTAACTTTTATAAGTTTACTTTTCCCATTGATGACCCCAAAGATTTCCTTTCACATCATTTCTTTCATGACTTTGCAAATGGAAGATATAGCCACACCCAATTCAATTACCTTAACCATTGACTTAAACATTTTATCCATGGCCTCAATGTTCTCTTTAATTTTGGATATTTTCTTAGAAAAATACTTCTTTAACTCTTCAATCAAGTAATTTAGATTAAGGATAGAGAATTATCTATGGCATTTCCTCCAACATTATCATTCTCCTTAATCCTCTCATCTTCCCCTATAATTTCTAAGGCCACTTCAATTATCACCCATTGAGGAAATTGGATATTATCATCTATTTCTTCTAGTCCTGCATCAAAATATTTATCTTTAGTGCCATTATTACAAAATTTCACCAGTGATTCTTCCACTTCAGTATCTACAATTGTTTACTCATTTTGGGAATTATGAGATTCCTCCTTGATTTCTTCCTTATAATTCTTATCTCTTGTATTTATCAACCTCATAGGCCTCCTCTCTCTAGTGCTAAAATTCACATTTTTCTCATTATAATCCAGTAACCTAACCCACTCATCATTCTCCAAATTCCCCTCCCCATCTTTCTTATCAATTTCAATAATTTATTTAGAAACTTTTATATTTTATGGGGTACTCACATGGCTAGACTTGGTAGATGCATTTTTATGCTTCTTGGGGAACTCAAATAGTAGGGTATCTTCTAGAGAGGTGCAATGCTTCTTAAAGGAATTATAAATCCCTTTTGAGGAAGGAGAGTTATTTGAGATCTAAGGGGAATATTTATGGATAATATCAGCACCAATCTCTTCAACAAACATGAAGGATTTGGGAACTTTAGGGATCTCATTAGCTAGGAGACACCTTCCAAAACCTAGGTGATGAGCAGAAACATAGTGATAAAGAACAAATATGAGCCCTTGGTGGATAGGAGGATTGTCCTAAAGGGAAATGTTGTTGACCAGAGATGAAAACAAGAAAAATGGGGCATTAATATTTTGCCCATGCCTTAACATGTTTAGAAGTGGAAAATGATAGTCATGGTAGGTCATAAAATGACCTTGAAGAGTGAATTATTTAATTAACCAAAAGAAAATAACACCAAATGGGCTAGGGAGAGAAAAAAATATCATACCCATTACTAGAGCTTAGTTTCATAGGTTCCTCAGAAAGAGTTGATTGGTAGTAATTAAATTTTCTTTTATAGTTACTTTAAATTTAACAAGTTGTTTCATACTTCACTTTTAAAAAGTTATTTTTTGGTCACTTCATTTATAGAGTTATGCTATAGTTACATAACATATAAGTTCTTGTATTGTTATTATATTTTATCTAATTCAATGTAAATGCTCATCTTCTATTGTTCAACTTTCAAAATATGGAGTATACTATTTAGTGCACAAAAAATAAAAATAAGAAGTTTTTCACTATGCATGTTGATGAGAAATGAGGTCAATCAATCTGCAATATAACCTACAAACAACTATGCAACAATAAACCTCACAAATTTATGCATCATCAACAATTGTTATGGTGATAAGGAGTGAGAGCGGTGGTTGAAATGGTGCAGGTAGAGTTTTAGGGGTAAAAAGATCAAGTGATGGAGATAGAGGTGGGGAGTTGAATGAGGATGATCCTAGAGGATGAAGGATTGATTTAGTGGCTACTTGGGTTGTTGAATCAAAACCTAGGTTGTCAAGTGTTGAGGATTTGGGGGCTGAGGTTGTTGGGGAATTGTGAATCTGGGAGCTATGGTTGAGCAACTTGTAGTCTCTCTCTTCTCATCACTATCTTTTTGTTGGTGAGATATTAGTCTTGGATGGTTTCAAAGATTCCCTTGGGTAGCTAGGGGTCTCATTTTTTGGTTCACACTCTATGTTTGGAGTCACTAGTTTTGGATACATCCTACTCTACATCTGTGGAGTATTTTTTTTGGATGGGCCTTCTATTCTAGGGAGCCCTATGGATTTATTCTAGCTGGCCTTTCTAGTCACAACCCTCCTTGATCCCTCTTATGTTGTTTGATTGGAGGACACTATTGGGATTGTACTCTTTCAGCTTTTCTAGGAAAGCTCATTTATTTGGGTCCTACTAGGATGAAGGATGATCTACCACCTTGGTGGGTTTTTGGAGTTAAAACCAACAAGTATTGGATGCTCCATGATTCTCATTCGAATGGGAAATTGTGTTTTTATCTTTCTTCATTCCCTTTTTCCTATGGGGCTCTTTCTAATTTTAGAAATATTTGGAATTTGTGGGTGCTCTTTTCCCAAATTCATAAATGGGTTCTTTTGAATTGCTATGAGGAGGATGTTCAAAACTTTCTTGGGCCCTCTGTGGCTCAATCTTGTTCATATTTCAGTGGAGGATTTTCTGCCACTTATGGGCACTGGTGGCTAAGTTCTCAAGGGACCTCTCTAGTTCCTTGTGTTTGGTTTATTGTAGTTCTTGTTCTAGGAGAGCTTCTGCTTAGCATATTCTATTGCTTTATTTTTCAAAGTATTAAATAGTCTATGTGCTTTCTCCTACATTTCCCCCTTGATATTTCTATATAGATGAAGTCTTGCCTTTGGTTTCAAAGGAACCTTTGGCTAACTTCCTAGCTTAAGGACTAGTTTGTTTTTTTGTTTATTTAGATCACAAATCTTATCAAGGTGGACATATCATCTATTAAGGTGGTGATATGTTGTGTGGTCATTGTTGCTAGTGGGTTAAAAATTGCTTCTTACAATGTTGACACTTGGAAGGTGGGTTGGATTCAACAAAAGGCTTGTTTTGGGATTCTCTTCCTCCCTATTATCCCTATTGAGGTTAGACTCCTTTCTATTAATGGGAAGAAAGCTATGTGAGGAAAATTTCTATTATTGTCCTTTTGTGGATTTGGGATGTTCATTCTAAGTGTTAAACTTGGAGATTATTGGTTTCTCATTCTAGATTTTAGACAATGAGAATGAATCCTATAGAGGGTGAGTTCCTTGTAATTTTCTAGGTGGAGGTAGTCATAATTGGAGGGGAAGATAGCTATTCCGCCATTAGTGATAGCACTTAAGTTTTGGGACATCTCTCCCCTAGCATTAGATTTGTGATCTTTAGACCACTTAATTCTACGAAGCTGGATCCCTTTGATATTATGGTGTGAAGGGATTTTGTAGAGGGGAGCAATATTTTTGGTCTTGACAAGTGGTTCTATTGGTTGTGGACCTATGGCTATGAGGGTGAAAGAGAAACAAGTTACCCATTGCCTAAAGTTGGTTTCTAGGCCTCTTGGGGATCATTTTGTCTCCCCCTATTTCTTTATTTTCTTCCTATGACTAGGTGGTCACTAATAGTTTTAAAGGGCTCACCTCAGCCCTTTGTTCCTATTTTTGGTTTGAGAATGTAGCTAGCAAGGGAACTTTTCCCATGCTAATCTTATCAATGCAGACCATGGTTGGTGGGTTAACCACATACAAAACTTTATTTTTGGTAGAGGTAGAGTTTAGTTGATGTGTTTACTTAATGTTTAATAGTAGTTGTTGTTAATATATTGTGTTATAATGTCTAGTGTCTTTGTATTTACCATGGAATAGCGCCCTCTTTCTACTTTCTATAACAAAAAACAATAAACATTGAAGATATTAAGATAGGAAATGAGGAAAAAAAATATGATGTAATGATCAACTTTGAACATCTTAACCACAGAAAACTTGTGCATGATACCTATAAATCTCTATTATTTCAAGTTTCTCACCCATTCTTATAAATTAAATAAGACTACTTGAACATGCAAATAAAGTTGAATAAAGAACAAAAATCTATACTAAAAGATTTATTAATGAAAAAGCAACTTGCTCTTAATAAACCATTTCTCTTTTTCTTTACCAACAAAGTTGGTATTGGAAAAACCTTTACATCCAATGTCATATTTGAAGCAATGATCTAGATCTATGATAAGTGATTAGATAGTGCCCTTTTAAAGTTGAAAGGACTTATTTTGGTAGAGCTAATTGTTGGAAACATGGACGCACAAGGTGGGTTGGTCAATGGTACTAAAATTATTTCCCAAATGAAAACATCTAATAAAGAAGATATTGTGTGCATTCATTTTAAAGTTAGTTTTATCATTGGAAGATCTTGCTGCCAAAAAATGGAAAGGCTTTACACAAACCATATTTCATCTTCTTGGACACCTATCATGAGAATGAATAAAAGACTAAAAACAAGTACTAAAATAGTTACACAAATACAATTCTCTTTTCAAGGAGCATTAGCATGAACCATCCATAGAGACCAAGGCTTGACAATGGATGCAATTTCTTTTGAAACATTAAAAGTCTATCGACATGCTCTCTCTTACACTATTATGTCTCATGTATGCAACATTGAGTCATTGTATCTAATACAGAGGATGGAACATAAGAACTTCAAAATATGAAAAAAAACATTGATGAAGAAATTCAACACCTGGACAGTATGAAAAAGTGAGAAATCAAATATAGTGTTCCCTCAACAACACCAAATTACTTCATTATATTCTCCTTGAATACTCAAAACATCCCACTTTACACCCTTAATATAACCCATGATCATGATATGCTCCAAGAAATTGTGCTTAGTTTACAAGTAATAAAGCACAAAGTTCATGACCAACTTTATTGCCTCAAAGCTAGATTCAACTATTACTCATCATTTTTTCTTCATGGGCTTACAACATGTTCTACAAAGACAACCACTATGATTAAAAATGAGAATTTTATAAAAAAAATCTTAAATCTATTATCACAAATCTTTTATGCTTGGGCCATGCACTATGCATCACAAAACTTGTACCTAAAACTTGATGCACAATTTCAAGATGTATTAAATCTGATTAAGATGATCACAACCACCCTACTACCCAGTTCTAAACTCTTAATTATTAGAGACTTCAATATTAACATGGTACTACAAACAAAAGCATGATTAACACTTGTTGAGTTCATGAAATACCTTAATTTAACCTTAATAGTCAACAAACCAACAACCCAAGCTGGCACATTAGTGGATCAAATTAGGGCACACAATATTGACATTAGCAAGTTCTATATTCACTGTACTAGATACATATTGGCCAGATCATTTTGCACTCTCCATATGACTTTAATTCTAGTGCATACAATACTCATGAGGTCATAGAAAACAAAGGCAGTTTGCATAGTAGTGTTTTATTTGACAAGGTGATTATTTCCCTTTTTGTCTTTCAAATAAATTGATAACATATCCTTGATAATTCATGATTTGAGGCCATACATGCAACATGCTATGAAAAAAAATGTATTATTTAGTTATTGAGCTAAATAGTTCTACTACCAATGGCATATTAAATATACACAATTTGTTCTATGTATGTGCAAATCTAGTTTGAGGAGAGAAGATAAAAATTTTCAATGTTGTCATATCCCAAACAATTCTCAACTCTCAAAAACATGAAAAATTAACATTATCTCTTCACATGTCAATGACATAGATAGGCCAACTTGATAAAAAATTCTCCCACCCTTACTAGCATATAGTGATTTTTGGAAAATACTAGGGCACTACCAAGAGCATAGTTTTCAAATCAAACCAATAGAAATAATGATAATAAATGTTTCTTAAAATATACCCAAGCCAAAAATGCCATGCATAGATTAAGTATCTTTTACTTGACTCAAGTAGACTTCCATATGTCCATCCCATGTTTCACATATATATTGGTTATTGATATTAGAGAATAAATAATTTTTAACCAATTTTTTAATTGGACTTCATCTATAGCAGTTAAAATTTCATCATCGCCATCCACATTACCAACTACTAATGTAAAAATATCCATGTTTCCTACAAATATATTTAGGTAATTCCATATTTTTTATATAAATATTATCTTGTTATGCTTAACAAGCATGTAACTGACACAACCTGCTATATCAATTGTTCATACAAAATTTACTTAGTTGATTTCCTAATTACCTTTCAAAACACTACAAGTTTAAGTAATTTGGACTCCCTCTCTTACATACTACCTTATGGCTATATTAATACTATCTAGTTTTTTATCAAATTGATCACATTTAATCTTGGTATAGAATAGTACATTGTCAAATTATGACATAATTAGTATACATGAATTATTGAGTATGTAACTGATATAGTTTCTTGAATTTACTCTTCATATAGTGTTTCTTAGGTTGTATAATTTTTTAGCTCTCAAAATATCTAGACTTTATAGACCTAGGTTTTCTAGAGATATTTATTTTCGTACTCTCTTTTCACCATGTTCTCTATTTCCACAAAAACAATGGAATCATCAAAATAAACCATCCCAGTTGAACAATGGTTCTACCATTATATTACTATACTTTGTACTAGTTTCTTATTATTCTTGCATATTTTATTTTATAGTTTTCTCTATAATTCCCACTAAATAATTAGCTATGCACTACATTTCGTTAGGAATTTAGAGATAACTTCTCAATGACACAAATGAACAAAAGTTGAAAAGGAAAATGACACAATAGACAAATCCAAAACAACCATCATATCCTAAAGATCATCTCCACCAAAAAATGATGTTTTGTACAAAATATGGGGCAACAACAAGCCAATGTATTTTGATCTAAACTTGAACTTCTTATATCCATTTTCTCAATCAATAACATTTCCTCATTCATTTTCTAAGTTTTGATTACATTCAATTTTAACACTCAATTTGTTACACATTTTTGTATGTTCTTAGACCCACATGTAACTTCAAAATAAATTTTGACACACAAGCTTCAAAGAAGTATACACTGTATGGCAATTTTTGAAATTCTCCTATAACCTTTATCTTTATGACTTCATCTGAATGCCTCATCCTTATCAACTACACATAGAAACCCTAGCAATATTTTCCATCCAAAATATTGTACATTTGTACATCCTAATATTCTCTCACTTTTGAAGGTAACATACTTTCACCTATGAGCCCACATTTTGCAAAAATCACTAGCAGTCCAACCAAAATACAAATAGTCTATGTCGGTGTCGTGGATAGATAGGGATCAATGATAGTTAAAAAAAAATGGTACCAAAAACCTAATTTAAAAACATCTTCCCAAGCTCTCCACTAGCTCAAGCATCAAACTATCATATTCCTTTATCAATAAAAGAAACTAGTTCAAAAGAGGGGATGTTGATTACTATATCCTCATAACTGTAGAAACCTCAATTCAAACCATTGGAAAAGTTTTCAAAAATCTTAAGCTCATTCCTTATGTAAATATTTCTTAGATAACTCAATCTACAAATGCCTGCCCATTTG
This sequence comes from Cupressus sempervirens, assembly GCA_028749045.1. Classification (NCBI taxonomy): domain Eukaryota; kingdom Viridiplantae; phylum Streptophyta; class Pinopsida; order Cupressales; family Cupressaceae; genus Cupressus; species Cupressus sempervirens. Next base: position 400,187,974 of record CM053785.1, on the reverse strand, counting down.
GAATAATAGGCATTCTTGTTGCAACCCATCACCAATCAACATCTGAAATTCAACTATATGTGGAATATGGAGCAAAAATATATGACACAACTAAGGTAAGATATTGAAACTACATACCAAATCATCTATGAATATTATCATATTTACCATGTCTATTTTTTACCATCCTTATCATCTGTAATTTATTTTAGGTGATAGTTTATATAACCACTCCCAAACCTTCAAAATACTGAAGTGAATACTCACCTCAAAAAGAGAATCCATCCTATTTCTCAAAAATGTAATTAGAAGTAGGCTATTTGGAAAAAATATCATTAGGTTGACACCTTCCACATTTATCGATCAGCTCAATGAGGAGCACTCAAAATATATTATTGAAACATTAGTCTCCACTTGTACATAGGTTAGTATTAAACTCGCATAATATCAAAACTCAAACTACTTTTCTATTTTGAAAAAACTAGCATAAAATATTTCTTTCTAAAATCTTGATTTAAAAATTTAAGCCTTGAGAAGTTTAAGGAAAAAAAATGCACATCTCCCACCATATCAATTTTTGTGCAACACTTTCCATGACCCACTTGTGTCACTAGTACTATTAGAAACAAATATGATCAAATGCCCCACATGTAAAAAAGGCATAACATTTACATATCATCCTTCTCTATAATGTATAGTGTAATATGAACATAACATTTTTTACTGCATCATGAACGGTAAACTGTTAGAATAACACTTCCTACAACTTACAAAAGAATCTTTTGACAGTTATGAAAAAGACATGTCTATGGTTATTAACTTGTTACACTAGTTGAAATTTATAGAACTTTCAAAATTTCAACGAGTGATGTCATTTAAAGAATTACAAAGGAGGCTGATAATGTATGCTCAATAATCTCTTTCATTAATCCACCAACTAATATAGTTATTATTCAATACCCATAGTCTTGTATTTCAGATTAGCCTAACATTCTTTTATTTGACTTGCAAAGTATAGGATTGCAAGAGGCCTCCACCCCCAATTTTATACTCAACCATACACACTAAGGTAATCCTCACTTCCTACACACTATTCTACCTCTACTTCTTGTCATGTTTCTCAGTTTGATACCATACTCCAAGTTATTCATTAAGGAAACAAATTTGGATTCTACTAACTAAAGATCATATTTTTAAATCTTATTTACAAAGTGAAGTCAAAAAGAAATTTTATTAAAAATAGTATTCAACTGTTGGCTTTGAAAATTTAAAATATTGAAAGACAAATTGTAAACTATTTATATATAAGAGTTAAATAGTGGTACTTAATTATATATGTAAAGATTTCATTTTCAAGCATAATTTGTGTGTTTACCTAAAATATTGTCAATATTAAAATAATTTTTTTCTTCAATGACTACATTTAAATAATTTGTCAATAATTCCTTAATCTAAGCTAGCTTCAAGAAAATAGATGTGAATAAAATAGAGGGCTTTGTGGTTTTTATTATCTATAGGCCTTACCTTCCTGATAATTCATATAAGGTCATTATTATCTATACAAACTGCACATCAAGAGAATTTATAAGAGATCTTGCATTCACACCACCACCATGTCTTCACCTTGTCAATTATTGGGAATCTCACGAATCCTTGGTCATTACATTTTTGCATTCATGGAAAGTCTCTAGGGTATCAAGGAAACCCCTCCATTCTTCATTCTCTCTTGTTTTCTCTTCATTTTTGTGTATTTGGTTTCTATAATCTAAGTTGATAAAAATTACTTTGTTCCTATCACATATTATCAAATTTCTCATCAATACAACACCAACTTATCTAATCTAACATAAAAGTAAATTTGATTATCAATCATTCCTCAGCTCTTAGTTTTAGAACCTCAAACCCTTGATATTTTAATATGTAACCCTAGGTAAAGGTTAGCAACTAGTCTAATAGAGTTATATATGTGGCACCAACTATGGACTACCACTAAATATGATATTGTTATTAACTATATTATTTAATAAATAATAAATATTTTAATCTAACATGCAGTCATAGTGTCACTAGTTAAGTACAATGCAATAATTATACACTAGAAATCTAGAAAACTACAAAAAATGAATCTAACCATACAAAGAATTGGATTGGAAGATTAGAATGATAGTTGCCCACATTTTCAATAAATTGAATTCAGCATAAAAATATCAATGGAATACTCTTATATGTATCCCATTCAAGGAAAAACAAAATCTTTCAAATCTAGGTATGTAAGACATCTTGATTGATGTTACAGTCATACATGGCTCAATGAAAAAACATCATTTTAGTCTCTTTTATTGAAGAAGTCATAAAACTAGACATACACCACTTGATTCTCATTGAAGTCTACAATATTTTTATGGAATAACAATGTGAGATATGAAACGATGTTAATTTGTGGCATCTTTAATGTTGCAACAATACATAAAGAAATGAGATGGCAGATCACCAAATTGAAATTTTCCAAAAAATTTACACCTTAGCTGAATTCTCCATGAAGATCATGGACTCAGCTGCCACTACTCTCTATTTCCTATAGGTGAATAAGGACAAGAAGGATTTGGGCAACTAGAGCGAAACTATTCACTCCATTTACAACTTCCTAGAGGAGGATTGGTGAAAGACACTATTGGACAAACCTATCAAAGAGGAGGGGGTGGGCTTAAATAGGGAAGATCTTGAGGAGAAAAAGAATGGGGAAGAAAGAAAGAATATGGGCAGCTATTGGTCTTAGAATGGTTTTGACATTTGAGTGTCAACACACTTAACCACTTTCTACAATAAAGTCGAGTACACTATGTATGCCGAGCCATAGTTGATGCTGAGAAAGATAGAGTGCAATAGGTGTTGAGCATTATATAAGTGCTGAGTAATATATAGGTGTTGAGTAATAATTGATTCCAAGCAAGATAGAGTGCACTAGGTGCCGAGAAAACCAAGATAGTATATGTGCCAAGCACCAGTAGTCCAATATGAGTTGAGTAACACATAATAAACGTATGATTTTGTGCCCTCAAAAACTTAGATGTAAACCATTTTTGGAGCTGACATAGAAGGATTTTGAAGGATAAAAAGGATAAGGATGAATCTTTTACATTTCCTATGCAATTAGCATGCATCCAATCAGAAAAAAGAAGGCAAGCAACCAATGAGAAAAATGCAAGGAATAAGCGAGAACTTAAGATTCAATATGGATCATAGATCCATACCTAACCCTAAGTCTATACAATCTTTAAAAGGAGGATGAAAACCCCAATGTAAGTGTGGATGAGAATAGTGCATGGGGAAACTATAGCAAAAATTTAGTATGAAGTGTGAAAGACTTAGTGAAGTGAACATCAATTGCACATCTAGTTGATCAGAATAGTACAATGGACATGATCAGATATCAAATCTCAGAGGATCAAGACTAGAATGAGCAGATCAAGTGCCTGAAATTAGCAATTGAAGATTGTAAGCAATCAGGTCAAAGGATTTATAATACTCTTTTACCATTGTATTAGATAGTGAAAACACTATGATGATAGGTTATCCTAATAGTTACTTTGTAGATCCTTTGAAGAGGTGATTAAATCCTTTAATAGGGTGACACTTTATGTAAAGTGTTTGTAAAATCCTCTAACCAGGTCACTATTGACACAATGTAAATACTTTAACAGGGCAAGCCTTTCATAGGGAAAACCATCAGAAGTGGTCAATTAATTATTGTTGTAGTAATTTTTGTGGGTATCATCCCCACCCCAATTTTACTTTCTTATTCCTGGAGGGTTTTAGGGTTACCAAATCTGGTGTCATGTGTGTTGATGCATGTGTTTATTTTATGTTCATTTAATATGCTTACATGCATGCAATTTTTAGTTATTTATTTTAAAGGAGTTGAAAAGGCTAAAGTGTGATACTTATGATTCACCCCCCCTCTCAAAAGTACATTTCCCATTTTTGAACATTCCAACAATTGGTATCAGAGCACTAGCTTCTCACAAGAAGCTGCCTAACAATGTAGAGAAAAAGGTCTGAAGATGGAACTCTTCAAAATTGAGAAGATTATAGACAATCAGGTGATTGATGTTCACCTTGCTCTACACAAATTGGAGGAAGCCAAAGAAGAATTGAGAAAGTCCTTAAAGAGAAGGAAGGATATAGCCATAGCTGAAAATGATATACACTGCAAGGAGATTGACAGCACACAAGTGTTTGCCAATGGAGATTCCAAGGAATTTGATGTAGCAATAGTTGAACTGATGGAGAAAAATAAAGCACAAGCAGAAGAGATTAGATTACTCAAGCTTGAACAAGAGTCACAAGCCATAATGCTTTGTGAAGTGACTAAACAAAAGAAGAGAGCCATTGAAGACAAGACCATGATAGAAGATGACAAGAAAAATCTTACCAATAGACTAGAGGAGAAGATAATTGATTTTGAAAGAATCTCAAATATGTAGCTAGACACCTTAAGCTAGATGATGAATGTTCATCGTGAAGTGAATATGAAGGACACTAAGATCACTACATTGAAAATACAAAATGAGCAATTGCAGAATGAATTGAAAAGAGAGAAGGGAGATTTTAAAAAGCTTCAAAAAACCAAATGAGGCTATCAAGTACTTTGAGAAACTACTAAAACCACCAAAGGTTAGTAATGATACTTCAGGATTTGGTTACACTAGCACTCAACAAGGAGAATCATCCAAGACTATAGAAGAAAGGAGCAACAAAGGTAAGAATACTAAATCTACTTTTCATTTTTATGGTAAAAAGGGACATACTTCTAATGTATGCAAAAGCAAGAACAATCATCAACATGATAAGCCTACAAATGTAAGTTTTTGTCACAAGTGCAAAAAACAAGGACATCAAGCACATGAATGTACAACCAAGACCATGAGGACACCAAGATTTGAAGGTCACTACTATAGCTGCAAAAAGTATGGACATAGAGCATTTGAATGTAGATCAAAGCCTATGTGAACACCTAATTAGCTTACAAAGGGAAACAACTGTGGTCATCACTACAACTAAGATTACAACACCAGGTATAGCTGTCAGTATAGCCAAGAGTATGGACACATTCCTAAAAATTGCATAAGGACACATTTTGGAGGGAATTACAGTAGATGGTTAAGTCAAACTACATGTTTTAGGTCCTTGAAAACTGGTCCTATTAGAAGGAATTGCCCAACAAAGTTAAAAGCATCCAAGACAAAAGTCAACAAAGGAAAAGAGAAGGTTGATGTTGAACAAATAAGAAGGAAAATGAACAAAACTTGGAAGAAGAAAGATGAGTGCAACACATCAAATAGAGAGCTCACTTTACCAAAAGGTCAAGTGATCAAATCTCATCCAACTAAGCAAGAATAGGTGTGTGGGACTGATACACAAAAGTTATATCATATATCAGTTCCAAGACAAAGAAGTACTGGAAGGAAGAAATCTGCATGAGAAAAGATGCCAAGTCAAAATTTGAAGTTTTCGCAAATACTTTCGTACTGTCCTTAGATGTCGAGTAAAGCTTCGATGGATTTTGAGTTTCTAATGGTGACTGAGTTGATAGTTGAAGCTGAGTGAAATAGAAAACTAGTGGAAGCCGAGTAAACAAAATACAATGGGAGCCATGTCATGGTGAAACCTTCAAGTGTCGAGTTTATAGTTGTATAAACTAAGCATTTAATGCTAGGTTTTGATAGGTATAAGGTCAAATTTTGATCATTTTCACGCCATTCAAATGCAGAGAAAAGATGAGAAAAGAGTAGGAGTGATCATACAAAAACTTTGAAGCCATTTGCATCGATCTCAATAGTGATTCAACATACATTTCAACGATCTAAGGTATTTATCAAGTGCTGAGCTATTCAGAGTTAAATTTTTTAATACATTAAAACCCTAGTTTGGTATAATGGCTTCTAGTTCAAGAAATCCAAAAGGAAAGGAAGGTCATGAGGTTTAGTTAGTTAGTAATGAGGTAAAACAACCTGAGTTTAGGCCAATCCCAAAAGTCACCTAAAGAAACAATTTAGCTAGCGAATTGTCTATCATTCCACCAAAGGTTGTCATGGTACAAGATGTGAGAAAGTGTTGTAACTACAAGACAGGTGTAGTAGGTGATCTAGAGATATTCCAAGCCTATGGTAGATTGTGTGAAAAAAAAATTTTGAAGGACGAATTATAGATTATTGAGAAAAAGGGTTTGACCAATGCCCTAGTTTACCCTACTAGTTTCAAAATTGAATGGATATGGATTGTCTTGAGAAAAATTCACAATGGATGTTTGTGGTTGGAAACTAGACCATTAAAGATTACAAAAAGGATAGTAAATAGGGTTACAGGTTTCCCAACCCTTGATCAACCTAAGACACTACATAGTGATTCCAAAGAGATCATTGAAAGAAATACGGGAGCCAAATGGAATAAGAGGGGTATGACTATTGATATTGTAACTAACCCTCTTCTAGATTTTTCTGTGAGAGTGATCTCTCATAAATTCTACCAATCCAATAGATTGAACAGTGTGTCATGTATAGCTGGTGATGTAGCCTACAAACTGGTAAAGAAAGATCACACATATGATCTCTTAGAACTAATGTTACAAAAAATAAATAAAAAACTAGGAGCAATAAGGAGATCAAAAGGCGCTCAATGCAAATTTGGTTCAATCCTTATGTGCATATTTTTCTATATTATGGAAGAGTTTCCTTCTATTGGAAAGGTGCATTGGAACCCTAACAAAACTACAATTACACAAATCAATGAGTTCATTGATCAAATGAGTGACAATTTTGAGGCCCAAATGACAAGCTATTTTGAGGATTTTAAGAAATCCATGAAGCAAAGGGTGAGAATACTAGTTTCCCTAGTGGAAAAATACATCAATGACATATGATTTTTGGTTGACATTAACAACACCTACATCCAGGCAACAACACCAAGAGTAAGATGGCTAAGGCCATTGGGATATGAACTTGATGTAGATGAAGCCTCATTGACAATCACATCATTGCTTGTAGAAGAGATAGATAAGAAGGCTCCTAATTTTGGCACATATGATGTTGTCAAATCAAACGTTGAAACTAAATTGAAGATAGCCTCTATTATTAAGAAGAAAGATAAGTTAGTAAAGAAGATAAAGAAGAAACTTGGGGCAAATATTGAAGGAGAAGCAAGTGGTGAAGAAGAAGAAGAAGTAGAAGGAGAAATTGAAGAAGAAGAGAAAGGGCAAGACCCAATGGAGCTGACACAAGGCTTAGGAGAAGACAAGGAGGAAGGTGCCAAGGAAGAAGAAGCCAAGGAAGTGCCTATAGAAGCTAAGAAAAAGAAAAGAAAGGCTAAATCTCAGCCTCCAGCTCAACCCAAGCCCAAGAAGGTCACTAAGCCTATACAAGCCAAGCTAGCTTCAAAAACAAGGACTACTACAAGGACATCCACACAAAAGGCCAAAGAAGCAACAAAAGAGAAGAAGAAGGTCAGTGAACAGACTGATGAAGTGCCAAAGAAAAAAAGATAAAATGTGGCATAGCCTGACACAGATTATGAGAAAAGAATAGAATCAAAGGATATCAACCAATTTAGAATGGTAAGTCATCCTCCCAAATTTGCCTTAGAAAAAAATTGTGAAGATGTTAGGAATGCAGATTTGAGTGATCTAAAAAATCTTGATTTTAATAAGTTAAGTAGAGCAGAGAAAAATAGAATGGAGGAATCAGTATATGACATGATGGCTGAATTTAAGAATACACCTCTAGAGCTAGACAATACCATGCCTAGAGAGCTATATGAGATAATTGAGAATAAATGGCATTATTGTTTGAAAATGGAAAAGGAGATCAGGGAATCTACCTTAGATCAAGTAAAGTCTGACCTAACAAGAGGTCAAATAACAAAGGCTAAGGAGAAACATAGTAGCAAATTTGTATCTAAATATAGAGCCTTTAGCATCCTACAAAACAAGATTGAGGATGTAGTAAATAAATCCACACAATTGTGGAAAACAATTTACAAAATAACTGATGACAAGGAGGAGGAAGCAAACAAGGAAAAGGCCAATGCCAAGGAAAATATAGAGGAAAAGAAGAAAATAGAAGAGAAGAAAGGAGAGGAAGAGAAGCAAGAGGAAGTAACAGTAAAAGAAGATGAGGAAAAGAAAGGAGAAGAAGAGAAGAAATAAGAGGAAGATAAGGGAAAAGGTGAGGAGAGAGAAACACAAAAGACAGAAGATATGGCAATAGCTGAACAACAAAGAGAAGAGGAATAGAGTGTGCAAGACACATAAATACCACCTCCTAGCCCTCCTCATGTAACCATCACACCTTTAGACACAATAATTATTAAGGATGTTCCTAACAATTCATCTTAGAACATCAATCCCCTAGCTATAGAGGATCTCTCCAAGATCCTTCACCAATCCACTCTACAGGCATAGTTATGTATAAACCCTATATTGGTGAGTGTAGATGAGCTATAAAAGGCAGTAGCAAAACCACAAAGAGAAAAGGTGAAAGCACAAGAACCACCTTTCACCTATGCAACTACTAGCACAGAAGAAAGGAAGTCATATAAGAAAGAGGATACATTAAAAGAAAAGGAGAAGGCCACCATACAAACACTGGTAGAACTACCAAAGATAGGCACTCCTACAAGGACCCTTCAAAAACCAAGCACTGAAGCCATACCTTTACAAATCTCAACACTAAGCTCGAGCTCAACCAGAGTGGCTAGGGTACTTCACTATGGAGACCCTGAATTAGATGAAGATATAGTGATACCTACCTATCACTCCAAGACCATCTCCATGGATCAGATCACAAAAATGTAAGATGCATTAAACAGAAGGAAGAGGCAAGAAATACTCAGAAAAGGGTACAAACACAAGCAAGCAGTACATGAGATTAAGGACATCTTTATGGATTCCTTCAGCTTATAGTCACCAGATGAAACAAAGTCCATAATGGAACACCTATCTGATATAGTTGACTAGGTGACTACTAAAGACCAGGATACTAATGTCAAACTTATGGAATGATCTAAGAGAAAATTTTAGGGGAAAGTGAATGAGAAGATGTCAAGTGGTATAACACTTGAACAAGTATAATTGGCCAAGAAAATTGACAAGGTCAAAGCTGTACTTGAGAACATTTTCTCATTGTATAGAAAGTTGTGTGATTTTTCCAACTTCACACAAGAGACAAATCAAAAGATATTGAGCTTGGAGAGAAATTTGAAGATTTGTAGCATGCAACTACCAAGGGATCCAACTCAAAGTGAGAAGCATTTTTTCCAATCGCTTCACACACAAAGAGAGTTAGCTACATTAGCAAGTGAAGAGGCCAATATAAAGGCCAAATTAATGTAGATTCAGTCCTCCATAACCCCAGATTTGGAGGTCCTCCACAAGGAACAAGTTTATGCTGAAACTATTTTAAAGAAAGATCCAAATCTTTCTACATTGGATGGACTTGTACATCTTGTTGCAAAAACTGCCATCCAGCACAAGTCACTAGACATTGCTTTGGAGAATTGGGATGCAACTCTAAAAATAATAATGGAGGTAAACAACAAATTTTTTGAAAAATATGGTATTACTCCTTAGAACCCTTGGACATAAGTGTCAAAAATGGGGAGAAATAATAAGGAAGATAGGGGGAGAAATAACAAGGAATATATATCTAAGGGGGAGAATACTAAGTTTTGATTACATTATTTCATGGGGAGAAATAATGTTTAAAGATAGAAATCAGTACAGGTATAAATAACAAAAATAGGGCAAAGGCACACAGAATTTTAGTTGCAAGAATCTCAAGGCACAATCAGCTTAGGGGGAGTTATAATGTATTTTTTGAACAAATTTTGAAATTTTGTACTTATGTAGAAAAGATTGGATAGGGAACTCATAAGAAAATATTAGTAATGATAAGTTAATTGTTTTTGACACTCATTTTAATGGGGGAGATTATTGGTTTTGACATTTGAGTGTCACCACACGTAACCACTTTCTACATTGAAGTCGAGTACACTATGTATGTAGATCCATAGTTGATGCAAAGCAAGACATAATGCAATAGGTTTCAAGCATTATATAAGTGCTGAGTAATATATAGGTCTCGAGTCACAATTGATGCCAAGAAAGATAGAGTGCAATAGATGCCAAGCACCAGTAGTCTAGTATGAACCGAGTAACATAGAATCAACATATGAGTTTGTGCCCTCACAAAGTAAGATGTAAACCATTTTTGGAGCAGACATAGAAGGATTTCAAAGGATAACAAGGATAAGGATGAATCTTTTACATTTTCTATGAAATTAGCATGCCGCCAATTAGAAAAATGGAAAAGCCATGCAACAAAAGAGAAAAATGCAACGAATAAGAGGGAACTTAAGATTCAATATGGATCATAGATCCATACCTAACCCTAAGTCTTCACAATCCTTAAAAGGAGGATGAAAACCCCATTGTAAGTGTGGATGAGAATAGTGTATGGGGAATCTATGGCAAAAATTTAGTATTAAGTGTGAAAGACTTAGTGAAGTAAACAACAATTGCACATCTAGTTGATTAGAATAGTACAAGGGACACGATTAGATATCAAATCTCAGAGGATCAAGACAAGAATGGGTAGATCAAGTACCTGAAATACACAATTGAAGATTATAACCAATTAGGTCAAAGGATTTCTAATACTCTCTTACCATTGTATTAGATAGTGAAAACCCTATGATGATAGGTTAGCCTAACAACTACTTTGTAGATCCTTTGAAGAGGTGATTAAATCCTTTAACAGGGTGACACTTTATGTAAAGTGTTTGTAAATCCTCTAACTAGGTCACTATTGACATAGTGTGAAGCCTTTAATAGGGCAAGCCTTTCATAGGGCAAACCATCAGAAGTCGTAAATTAATTATTGCTATAGTAATTTTTGTGGGTATCATCCTCACCCCAATTTTACCTTCTTATTACTAGAGAGTTTTTGGGTTACCAAATCTGGTGTTATGTGTGTTGATGCATGTGTTTATTTTATGTTCATTTAATATGTTTACATGCATGCAGTTTTCAATTATTTGTTTTAAAGGAGTTGAAAAGGCTAAAGTATGGTACTTCTGATTCACCCCCCCACCTCTTAGAAGTACTCTTCCCATTTTGAACATTCTAATAGGCAACTCTCTCTCTCTCTCTCTCTCTCTCTCTCTCTCTCTCTCTCTCTCCATATATATATATATATATATATATATATATAATGGCTTTTATGTTTTGGATCACTCTGAACTTGGTGCCCTATGGTTTTTTTTTATATGTGTATATGTTCAAGTACTAGGCTAATAGCAGCAACATGTCCCCTTGATGCTGGCATGTTTTTCCATTTTATTTGTTTGTTAGTAATAAGACTAATGGTAAGGATTTCTCTATTTTGGATCCTATCTTTATTTTATTTTTTGAAGTATAAAATGGGTATCTATTAGATAAGTGGGAGGTAACCTCCTAGTGACCCTTCAAACTTTTTGTACTTTAAGGTTAGGGTATGTGTAGGATCATGGTGTGCCAAAAAGTGGCGATGTGAAAAACATGTAGTTTTAAAATTCCTTAAAGCATTTCAAAATGTGCTTTGACTTTTTTCCCACCCATCCTGGTACCAAACTAAAATTGTAATACTTTGCCTAATCAGGTATCTGATTTGAGAATGGGTATCCAATTTGAGAACAAATATCCAATTTGAGAACAGGTATCCAATTTAGGAACGGGTATCCGATTTATGTTCCCAAATTATGGTCCCAAATTCAAACGTAAAGGGAGTGGGGACCAATTTTTAAGATAAATTTTTATTTTGATTTACCAAACTCAATGCGGGGACCAATTTTTAAGTTGTACCAAGTCCTACTTGTTGGAAATGAGAATGGAGTAACTGAGAGGGGAGGGGTGAATCAGTTACTACAAAAACTTTTCCCACAAGTCCCTTAAGATGTCAAAGGAAATACTCATTGCTGATACTCATATGATCAAACTGAAAACACAAGAAACAAGAGACAAGAGACACCAGATTTAACATGGAAACCCAATATGGGAAAAACCACCAATGTAACTAGTTACTGTTTTTCACTCTTCTGAAGTGAGCCCTGTTAGGAGCCAACCTTGTTAAAGGTTACAAAACACACTATTAGGTGCGACCTTGTTAGAGGATTTAATCACCCTGCTAGGAGTGGCCTTGCTAGAGGTCTCTAGATCAATTCAACTGAATTGCCACCTTGTTAGAGGATTTTACAAAAGGCTGTTAAACCCACTCTGTTAAGAGATTTGAAAACACTGTTACAATTGTTAGAAAGTAACAATGAGTGATCTGAAATAAATACAACTTATCTTTTGCTGATACAGATCTCTGTTCTGTTCCTCTCTGATCAAATGCAACTCTGCATCTCTGATCCTTCAAAAACTTGCTCTGACCTTCCTTATAATTCGCATATTAGATATTCAATCATATCTGCTCGCTTTTTCACATTCATACTTCCATACTTGAATTCGCAACTTGATCCTTCATATATACCTTTCAGATTATCAAGTCGGCTCAAATACAAGTTACAATTATAAATAATTGTGCTATAAGTCGGCTTCATGCATTACATAAAGTAATTAATTTTAATTACTTAACCTTTGAGAAATCCTTCGCTGACTGACTTAACTCGGTAAATACTGCACAGAAAATAATTCCTGTGTTAACCGACTGATCTCGGTTAATACAGAGAATTTTGTGAAATCCTTCAGTCGCCGAGTGAACTCGGTAAACACTGATTTCTCTGACTTTCCTTTGATGACCGAGTGAGCTCGGTTAACACTGTCTGCTTCTTTTCTTCGATGACTGAGTGAGCTCGGTTAACACTGTCTGCTTCTTTTCTTCGATGATCGAGTCAACTCGATAAATACTGACCACCTATCTCATATCCTTTGTTTACCGAGTGAGTTCGGTAAACACTGTCTTTCGGCAACAAATCCTTTGATTACCGAGTGAGCTCGGTAAACACTGAACTTCCTTTGTTTCCCTTGTAAGCTCGGTAAACTCTGTCAACAGCTGTACTTACCTTCTGAGATCGGTAGACTCTGTCTGATGACTGATATGACATTTGTGTAACATCAAAGACAATCATGCAATTATCAATTGTATCCAACAATCTCCCTCTTTGGCATTGATAGCAACACAACATGTCATAGCAAAATGAAATTTGAAAACAAGTCCTTATCAGCACAATGTGTCATCAAAACAATTCTCCCTCTAAGATGATAGACTCTCCCTCTTTCAGTAATCTCCCTCTGTGAAGGAATTACATAAGAACTTTCTTTTTCACACAAATTTTAGAAAGATATGACAGTAAAGTAAATCTCTCCCTCTTTGACAAAAAATGCCAAAGACAATAGAACTTAAATGAATTGTGATGTACCTTTAGTACTGATTCATATGCAAAGCTTCTAGATTTAACTGCATCAACAGATAGATTTTCATTTTGGTATGCGTTGATGCATCACTAAAACTTATTTTTAGTGAATTTCGGATAGGGGTGTAACCCCTAACTTACCTCTGAGATACAAGAATGCATCCTTAGGTAGTGGCTTTGTGAATATGTCAGCAATTTGTTCCTTTGAATTGACATATTCCAATCGGATCTCCTTGTCTTGTACCAATTCTCTGACAAAATGATATTTGATTGCAATATGCTTGGTCTTAGAATGCATCACTGTATTCTTTGATATATTGATTGCACTAGTATTGTCACAGAACATAACAACTGGTTCTTTGATTTCCATCCTCATTCCTTGCAATAACTGCTTAAACCAAACAATATTTGAACAATTTACTGCTGCAGCAACATATTCTGCCTCTGCTGTAGATTGGGATATACAATTCTACTTTTTGCTTGTCCAAGAAACCAATCTCTTTCCAAGAAAGAATGCTCCTCCACTTGTGCTTTTCTTGTCATCAAGGTTTCCTACCCAATCAGCATCAGTAAATACTTTCAAATCCAAATTACCTCCAAATTTATACCATAACCCATAATCTTCAGTTCCTTTCAAATATCTCATTATTCTTTTGATTGCCATTATATGAGTTTCTCTTGGTTTTGCTGAAAATCTTGCTACAATACCGAGTGCAAGGGCAATATCTGGCCTAGTATGTACTACATACTACAACTTTCCAATCATAGATCTATACAGTGTTTGATCCACTTCTTTGGATTCATCTTCCTTGGTAAGTTTCAATCCAGTACACATAGGGGTTCCAACTGGTTTACAATCCTCCATACCAAATTTTTTTAATATCTCTTTGATGTATTTTGACTGTGTGATGAAGATTCCATTCTTACTTTGTTGGATTTGAAGACCTACAAAGAATTTAATCTCACCAAACATAGACATCTCAAACTCCTTGTTCATTTGTTCTAAAAATTCTTTGCATAGATCATCATTGCCTGTGAAAACAGTGTCATCTACAAATATTTCTGCCAAAACAATCTTATTATCTGGACCTTCTTTTATATACAAGTTACTGTTATCATTAGTCCTTTGAAAACCAATCTGAATAAGATAGTTATGCAATCTTTCATACCATGCTCTAGGAGCTTGTTTTAGACCATACAGCGCCTTGTGTAATTTGCAGACCATGTTCTTCTTATCTGGATCGACAAAACCTTCAGGTTGTTCAATGTAAACTTCTTCATCTAGTATTCCATTGAGAAATGCTGACTTGACATCCATCTGATAAACTTTGAATCCTTTGTGAGCAGCATATGCAAGTAAGGTTCTTACACCTTCCAATCTTGCAACAGGAGCAAAGGTTTCTCCATAGTCTATACCTTCTTCTTGAGCATATCCTTTGCATACTAGTCTAGCTTTGTTTCTTGATAATTTTCCATCTTCATTTAGTTTATTTCTGAATACCCATTTTGTTCCAATCACATTCTTATCTTTGGGTCTAGATACAAGAGTCCATGTTTTGTTTTTCTCTATCTGTTCTATTTCTTCATTCATAGCCTCAATCCAACTATCATTTGCCAATGCATCTTTGATATTTCTGGGTTCAAAATCAGCAAGTAAACAAGTGCCTTTTAACTTACTTCTTGTCAGAGTTCCTTCAGATTTGTCTCCAATGATCTGATCTGGAGCATGATGCCTTCTGACATATTTAGCTAACACAGGTTCTTTACTTCTTGAATGAGTTTCATTGTTGTCCCTTTGTTCTTCATATTCTTGCTGTTCTGGCTCGGTAGATTCAGACTCGGTAGATACTTGCTTGGTAGAGTCTGAAAGTGACTCGAATTCTTTTAGCTCGGTAAAAACTTCCTGTGTCTCGGTTTGAACTTCCTGCAACTCGGTCATTGATGACTCAGGAGTTGAGGATTCCTGATTAACTGGAGTACTTGGTATAGTATCAGGTTCAATGTAAATAAATCTTCTGTAGTCTTTAGGAACCTTCTTGCTTTCTTCTTCTGATTTCTCTGCAAACTCATCAACTTTCACATGTGCACTTTCTATGACCTTGTGAGTAGATAGATTTAAACATCTATATGCTCTGCTTTTACAAGAGTAACCTAGAAATATTCCTTCATCTCCTTTTACATCAAATTTACCTTTTATAGATTCTTTCAGAATATAACATTTGCTTCCAAATACTTTCAGATAACTTACATTGGGTTTGTAGCCATACCATAATTCATAGGGAGTTTTGAATGAGTCCTTTTTCAGTTGTACTTGGTTCAAGGTATGAACTGCAGTGCTGATAGCTTCCTTCCAGTATTTGATAGCAATGTTCTTTTCAATCATTAGGGTCCTTGCACAATCCATAATGGATCTATTTCTTCTTTCAGCTATCCCATTTTGTTCTGGAGTTCCTGGTGCTGAAACTTGTCTTTTAATTCCTCTTTCAATGCAGAAGTTATTGAACTCATGTGAAATGAATTCACCTCCTCTGTCTGACCTTAAGCATTTCAATCTTTTCCCTATTTCTTTTTCTACTCTTGTCAAGTACCATTTGAATTTCTCAAAAGCTTCTGATTTATTCCTTAGATACATAACAGTCATCATTCTTGAGTAATCATCAACAAAAAGAATGAAGAACTTTTCTCCAGTATAACTTTGAATTCCAATGGGTCCACATAAATCAGTATGCACAATTTCTAATATATCTTCAGACTGATGGCTTTTACTTTTAAAACTAGTCCTTCCCATTTTTCCAATCTGACAATTCTTGCATAAACCGACCTCAGGTTTCTTTATATTAGGAATGCCTCTTACCTTTTTGAATTTGCTTATCTTCACCAGATTATCAAAATTGACATGACACAACCTCTTATGCCATAACCAACTTTCTTCAATTTGAGCAATAAAACATGAGCATTCACCAAGTTCTAGGTAGAACAAGTTACCTTTAGTTTGTGTGCCAGATCCTATCAGCTTTCCTTGCTCATTCAACAGTCTTGCCTTTCCATGCATGAATTCCACCTTAAATCCAGTATTGAGTAACTGTGCCACACTTAGCAAGTTATATTTAAGACCTTCAACCCAATAGGCATTGTTGCATATAAGTTCTTTGGTTAGAGAGATTCTTCCTCTTCCTTTTATGAAACGAGGTTCATTATTACCAAACCTTACACTGCCACCATCATAATCTTCAAACTGATCAAACTTAGTTTTATCACCAGTCATATGATGAGAGCAACCACTGTCTATAATCCATGTATCATTCATACTTATATGAGAGATAAGAGCCATTTTATCTTCCTCATCACGATCAGAATCATCTTTCACAGCAATATAAACAATTTCATCTTCACTATTATTAGAATCCTTAGAATTTTCAGCCATGAAACATGATTTCTTACCTTTTTTCTTGAATGACTTGTAATCTTTCTTTTTATTCCATTTATGACCCTTCTTTTCATCATTTTTTTGCTTGTTTGGGCACCTAGCTGCAATATGACCAACTTCTTCACATGAAAAACAGATTAGAGGAACTTTACCTTTATATTTTCCTCTGCCTCTGGAGTATTTCTTTGCCAGTAGAGCTTCAATTACTTCAAATCACTGTCTGAACTTTGGTCTGATTCATCATCACTTTCTGACTCTGATTTCTTTTTGCCCTTATCTTTGAGTGAAAGTTTGGCCTCAAATGCTGATTCAGTGTTTTTGGAAGCTGGAACATAGTTGTCAAAATTTTCTAGTTCAAATGCGGTTAGTCTTCCAACTATAGCCTCCAAATTGATATTATGATTTGCTTCACACCTTCTTTCTTGAATTGCAGAAACTCTGATTGCATAGATGGGAAGCAAGGTTCTGAGAACTTTTCTTATAACCATCTCTTCTTTGATATCACCTCCAGATGCCCTGATTGCACTGACACATGCTTTGATTCTATCAACATATTTTGCAATGTTTTCATCCTCTCTCATTCTCATTTGGTCAAATTGTCCTCTTAGACTTTCTGCTTTTGCTCTTTTCACATTGTCATCTCCTCCATAGATTTCTTTCAGCTTGTTCCACATGTCAAAAGTGGTTTGGCAATCCTTGATATGCAGAGAAGTTATTTTTGTTGAGTCTTGGAATTTCTCTCTTGTAAGACATCTTGATCTTTGGCTTAGATCCTTGAAATCTTTTCCTGCAAGCACCAATAAGCTCTGATACCAATTGTTGGAAATGAGAATGGAGTAACTAAGAGGGGAGGGGTGAATCAGTTACTACAAAAACTTTTCCCACAAGTCCCTTAAGATGTCAAAGGAAATACTCATTGCTGATACTCATATGATCAAACTAAAAACACAAGAAACAAGAGACAAGAGACACCAGATTTAACGTGGAAACCCAATATGGGAAAAACCACCAATGTAACTAGTTACTATTTTTCACTCTTCTGAAGTGAGCCCTGTTAGGAGCCAACCTTTTTAAAGGTTACAAAACACACTGTTAGGTGCGACCTTGTTAGAGGATTTAATCACCCTGCTAGGAGTGGCCTTGCTAGAGGTCTTTAGATCAATTCAACTGAATTGCCACCTTGTTAGAGGATTTTACAAAAGGCTGTTAAACCCACTCTGTTAAGAGATTTGAAAACACTGTTACAATTGTTAGAAAGTAACAATGAGTGATCTGAAATAAATACAACTTATCTTTTGCTGATACAGATCTCTGTTCTGTTCCTCTCTGATCAAATGCAACTCTGCATCTCTGATCCTTCAAAAACTTTCTCTGACCTTCCTTATAATTCGCATATTAGATATTCAATCATATCTGCTCACTTTTTCACATTCATACTTCCATACTTGAATTCGCAACTTGATCCTTCATATATACCTTTCAGATTATCAAGTCGGCTCAAATACAAGTTACAATTATAAATAATTGTGCTATAAGTCAGCTTCATGCATTACATAAAGTAATTAATTTTAATTACTTAACCTTCGAGAAATCCTTCGCTGACCGACTTAACTCGGTAAATACTACACAGAAAATAATTCCTGTGTTAACCGACTGATCTCGGTTAATACAGAGAATTTCGTGAAATCCTTCAGTCGCCGAGTGAACTCGGTAAACACCGATTTCTCCGACTTTCCTTTGATGACCGAGTGAGCTCGGTTAACACTGTCTGCTTCTTTTCTTCGATGATCGAGTGAGCTCGGTTAACACTGTCTGCTTCTTTTCTTCGATGACCGAGTCAACTCGGTAAATACTAACCACCTATCTCATATCCTTTGTTTACCGAGTGAGTTCGGTAAACACTATTTTTTGGCAACAAATCCTTTGATTACCGAGTGAGCTCGGTAAACACTGAACTTCCTTTGTTTCCCTTGTAAGCTCGGTAAACTCTGTCAACAGCTGTACTTACCTTCTGAGCTCGGTAGACTCTGTCTGATGACTGATATGACATTTGTGTAACATCAAAGACAATCATGCAATTATCAATTGTATCCAACACTAGTATAATATAATTATAGCATAATTGGGGAGGGGGACCAATTATTATATATAGTTACTAAAATTTATTATATAGTTTTAAATAATAATAATTATTTTATATATACTTATTACTTATTATATATATAAAATATTACTTGTTATATAATTATTTTATATAGAGTTATTACTTATTATATATTATTATATAATTATACATCATATGTATTATTATTATATATTATATATATTACTAACCTAAGTTAATAAACTATATGATGATGTATGTTCCTAGGGGTCCCCCTAGGGACATACATGTGTTCTAATGAGTCCAAATGGGTCATGGGATACCCTAATTATATATCATATATATTATTATTATATATTATATATTAGTAACCTAAGTTAATAAACTATATGATGATATATGTTCCTATTGGTCTCACTAGGGACATACATGTGTTCTGATGAGTCCAAATGGGTCATGGAATACCCTATGACCCTTTTTGACCCATTATAAGACAACATATCTTCCTAAGGTTCAAAGAATGCCTAGGGACACATATCTTTTATTTTAATGAGTAAAAAGGGGTTATGGAGTATCCTATGACCCCTTTTGACCTAATACATGATAACATATGTTCCTAGGGGTCCTATGACCCCTAGGAACACATGTTGTCATGTAGTGGGTTGAAAGGGGTCATAGGGTATCTGATGAACACTTTTGACCCATTGGAACATAACATGTATGGCCTTAAGAGCATATGTTATCATGTAAAGGGTAAAAATTTGACCCATTATAGCACAACACACATGATGATAAGGGTCCTAGGACCCCTCGCAACATGTGTTCTCATGTAATGTGTCAAAATGGGTCATAGAATACCCTATGACCCCTTTCTAGCCATTGAAATATCAGAGGTATGTCCCTAGGGGTCATAGGATACCCTATTACCCTTTTCTATCCATTGGAACACAACATATACGTCCCTAGGGGCCCTGGAATCCCTAGGAACATAAGTTGTCATATATTTGATTGAAATGGGTCATAGCTTATCCTATGACCCCTTTCAACCCATTTCAACACAACATGCTTGTCTGCAGAGGTCTTAGGACCCACAAGAACATATTTTGTCATGGAAAGGGTCGAAATGGGTCATACAATATCAGTTAACCCAATTCAACCCATTGAAACACAACATGTGTGTCCCTAGGGGTCTTACAAATAATATGAACATATTTTGTAATGTAATGGATCCAAATATGCCAAGACATGCCCTATGACCCCTTTTACCCATTATAACACATCATATTTGTCCCTAGGGGTCCTAGGTCCCCTAAGAACATACATCATGTGTTTGAATGGACCGAAAGGGGTCATTCTATCCAATTAAGAGATAATATATATTGATAGCGGTCCTATAATCCCTAGGAAATATATCATGTCTTCAAATGAGTTGAAAGGGGTCATAGAGTACCCTTGAACCCTTTCAACACATTATATGACAATATATTTTCTTAGGGATCCTAGAACCCCTAGGGACATAAATCATGTATTTAAATCGGTTGAAAGGGGTCATAGGGTAACGTGCGATTGATTTTGACCCATTAAATGACAACATATGTCTCCAGGGTTCCTAGGATCCCTAGGGATGTATTATAATCATTAATATGAGCTGAAAGGAGTCATAGGATAAACCTATGACCCCTTTCGACACATTTCATTACAACATATTTCTCTAGTGGTCTTAGGACCCCTAGGGATATATTATAATCATTTGTATGGGTTGAAAGGGGTCATAGGATAACCTATCAACCCTTTCAACATATTTCATTACAACATATGTTGATAGGGGTCATAAGACCCCTAGGGACATATTACAATCATTTCTATGGTTAGAAGGGGGTCATTGTATAACCTATGACCCCTTTCGACACGTCATTACAACATATGTCTTTAGGGGTCCTAAGACCCTAGGGACATATTATAATCATTTATATGGGTCAAAAGGGTTCATAGGATAACCTGTGACCCCTTTCAACACGTCTCATGACAACATATATCTCCAGTGGTCCCAGGACTGCTAAGGTCATATTATAATCTTTTATATGGTTCAAAAGGGATCATAGGTTTTCGACACATTTCATGTCAAAATATTTCTCTAGGGGTCCCAAGAACCCTAGGGACATATTATAATCAATTATATGGGTTGAAAGGGGTCATCAAAAAAGCTATGACCTCTTTTGACACATTTCATTACATCATATGTCTTTAGGGGTCCCAGGGCCCAAGTAGGGACATATTATAATCTTTCATATGGGTCAAAAAGAGTCATAGGATAACCTATGACCCCTTTCAACACATTTCATGACAACATATGTCTCTAGGGGTCCCAAGACCCTACAAACATATTATAATCATTTATATGTGTGGAAAGGGGCCATCAGATGACCTATGACCCTTTTCAACACATTTCATTACCACATATGCTTCTAGGGGTTGTAGGACCCATACTGACATATTATTATCATTTATATGGGTCGAAAGGGATCATAGGATAACCTATGACCCCTTTCGACACATTTCATGACTACATATGTCCCTATGGGTCCTAAGACCCTTAGGGACATATTAGAATTGTTTATATAGGTCAAAAGGGGTCATATGGTAACCTATGACCCCTTTTGACACATTTCATTACAACATATGTCTTTAGGGGTCCTAGGATCCCTAGGGACATATTATAATCATTATATGGGTCAAAAGGGGTCATCAGATAACCTATGACCATTTTCAACACATTTCATTATTACATATGTCTTTAGGGGTCCTAGGACCCCTAGGGACATATTATAATCGTTTATGTGGGTAGAAAGGGGTCATAGGATAACCTATGACCCTTTTTGACACATTTCATTACAACATATGTCTCTAGGGATCGTAGGACCCCTAAGGACATATTCTAATCATTTATATGTGAAGAAATAGGCCATAAGATGTCCTATGACCCCTTTCGACACATTTCATTACAACATATGTCTCTAGTGGTCCTAGGACCCCTAAGGACATATTATAATTATTTAAATGGGTCGAAAGGGGTCATAGGATAACTTATGACCCCTTTCACCACATTATCATTATAACATATGTCTCTAGGGGTCCTAGAGTTCCTAGGACATATTATAATCATTCATATGGGTTGAAAGGGGTCATTGAAAAACCTATGACCCCTTTCGACACATTTCATTACAACATATGTTGCTAGGGGTCGTAGGACCCCTAGGAACATTTAATAATTGTTTATATGGGTCGAAAGGGGTCATAGGATAACTTATGACCCCTTTTGCCACATTTCATTACACCATATGGCTCTAGGGGTCCCAGGACCCCTACAACATATCATAATCATTCATATGAGTCAAAAGGGGTCATCAAAAAACCTATGACCCATTTTGACATATTTCATTACAACATATGTCTGTACGGGTCCGAAGACTCCTACAGACATATTAGAATCATTTATATAGGTTGAAATGGGTCATAGGATAACTATGACCCCTTTCGACATATTTCATTACAACATATGACTCTAGGGGTCATAGGACACCTACGGACATATTATAATAATTTCTAAAGTTTGAAAGGGGTCATAATATAACCTATGACTTCTTTCAATACATTTCATTACAACATATGTCTTTTGGGGTCTTAGGACCCCTAGGGACATATTATAATCATTTATATAAGTCAAAAAGAGTCATAAGATAACTTTATGACCCTTTTTGACATGTTTCATGACAACATATGTCCCTAGGGGTCCTAGGACTCCTAGAAACATATTATAATAATTTATATGGGTCAATAGGTGTCATGAGATAACCTATGACCCCTTTTGACACATTTTATTACAACATATGTTTACATGGTTTTCAGTACCCTAGGGGCATATTACAATCATTTATATGGGTCAAAAGGGGTCCTAGGATAAACTATAACCCCTTTCAACACATTTTATTACAACATATGTCTCTAGGGGTCCCAATACCCCTAGGGACATATTATAGTCATTTATATGGGTCAAAAAGGGTGATTGGATAACCTATGACCCCTTTACACACATTTCATTACAACATATGTCTCTAGGGGTCCTTGTACCCCTAGGGACATATTATTATCATTTATATGGGTTGAAAGGGGTCATAGGAAAACCTATGACCCCTTTCGACACATTTCATTGCAGCATATGTATTTAGGGGCCCCAGAACCCCGAGAAACATATTATAATCATTTATATGGGGCGAAAGGGGTCATAAGGTAACCCATGACCCTTTTTGGCACAGTTAATGACAACATATGTGTCTAGGGGTCTCAAGAACCTAAGAATGTATTATAATCATTTATATGGGTTGAAAGGGGTCATAGGATAACTGATGACCCCTTTCAACTCATCTCATGACAACATATGTCTCTAGGGATCCCAAGACCCCTAGGGACATATTAGAATCATTAATATGGGTTAAAAGGTGTCATAGGATAACCTATGATCCATTTCAACACATTTCATTGCAACATGTGTCTCTAGGGGTCCCAGGACCCGTAGGGACATATTATAATAGTTTATATGGGTCAAAAGGAGTCATAGGATAACCTATGACCCCTTTCAACACATTTCATGACAACATATGTCTGTAAGGGTCCTAGGACCCCTAGGGACATATTATAATCATTTATATGGGTCGAAAGAAGTCATATGATAACCTTGTGACCCCTTTCAACATGTTTCATTAGAATATATGTCCCTAGGAGTCCTAGGACTCTTAGGAACATATTATAATCATTTATATGGGTTGAAAGGGGTCATAGAAAAACCTATGCCCCCCTTTTGACACATTTCATTACAACATATGTCACTAGGGGTTCCATGACCCCTAAGTACACATTATAATCATTTATATCAGTTAAAAGGGGTCATAGAATAACCTATGACCCCTTTCAACATATTTCATGACAACATATGTCTCTAGGGGTCTTAGGACCCTAGGAACATATTATAATCATTTAATTGGGTTGAAAGGGGTCATAGGATAACCAATGACCCCCTTCGATACATCTCATGACAACATATGTCTCTAGTGGACCTATGACTCCAGGGACATATTATAATCATTTGTATGGGTCAAAAGGCATCCCAGGACCCCTAGGGACATACAATATGTGTTTGAACACGTCAAATGAGATTATAAAGTTCCCCATGACCCCTTTTGACTCACTAAATAAGAAAATGCATTCCTAGGGGTCCTAGGAATATATATTATGTGTACAAATGAGTCAAAAGTGGTAATAGAGTATCTTATGACCCCTAAGCACACTTAATGTCATCGAATGGGTCAAAAAGGATCATATGATATTCTAAGGACATTTTGAGTCATTAGATCACATCATTTATGTGGTTAGGGGTCCTAGGAACCATAAACACACATGTTGTGATTGAATGGGTTATATAGTGTCAAAAGGTACCTTATGACCCCTTTTGATCCTTTGGAACCATTATATGTATAGTTAAGGGTCAAAAAGCCTTTAAAAAACATATTAAGTATCCTAGAAAGGGATCATACTATTATAAAAGGATTTTTTAAAAAAATTTGAAAAAAAAGGGTGACCGATTTGAGAATGGGTATCCAATTTGGGAATGGATACCCGATTTTGGAACGAGTACCCAATTAGGCTTGGTTTTGCTTTGCATGCCAACCCTCCATGGTCAATGCCAAAACTTTCTCAAAAACATGTTGTTGGTGTGTTGTTATGTGTTTCTAACTTCGACGATGTAGCTGACAACTTCTTTTCATCCAAATTTGATGAAATGAAAAGGGTTTCTTAAGAATGTTCCTAGCTTTTCATTGATATAATGTCTACCAAATTATGAGTTAAGTAAGTAATTATTACTTATGTTCTAATGGAGTTAGCTACAATGTTCTAATTGAAAAAAGTTATAACTTTCAAATCGTGTAAGATTTGTGAAATCCAAAAGATGTGTCACATTCTATGCTTCGAGTAGTATAAGAAAAAAGAAAACAAAAAAATTTAAATTTGTTTGAACTAGCTAAAGTGGTTAGACATGTGAGTTTTTTAATTCTGAATACAGTATAGTAGAAAATTCATAATTAATCATTTATTTCGAATAACAATTCCCAAAAATATGCATCACATCTGGGCCCGAGTCTAACTTTTATATCTATAATTATATTAAAAAAATATGATCATTTCATTTTGATTAAGGTGGTCGGACATACACCTACTTTTTATTTTTACCTTGAAATTTTTGTAGTACTGCATTAAAATCCAAACTTTTGACCAATCAAATATTTTTTTCACCAAATAAGGCCTAGTAGTTTAGACACTAGATTCAATTTCTTGCAGATTATTCTCTTACAAGTTTTTGATATTAAGTCCAGAACCACTTTAAAATTATGTGTCAAGTTGGCATAACCCTAATTTGCTAATTTTTCACTGCCACTTAAGGCCATAGTTTGGTTGACCATGATCCTGCACATACCCATCAGCCCCCTTTCTTCTGGCTTCTAGCTAATACTTCAAAAATAATAGATAAAGAAAATCATAATGCAAAAACTTTTTAACTTAGTTCTAATCTTCTACATTCCATGAGAAGATTGATAACACCCACTAAACTACCACCAACCTATAAGAAGAAATTTAGATGAAACATCAAAAGAACTATAATACCAATTTGGTTATCTACAATGTTGTCTTCAATTTTATATTATTAAAATATTTTCATAAATGTTTGTTTATTTATTTTTGTCTAGTCTAATATTGCAAGAAAATTTCAAAGGTATAAAGTAGTCTGGCTAGACATAAAGTATCATACAATTGTTACGTAAAAAATCTAATAACCATAGAATATGCTAAAATGTGCTATAGTTAAAAAATCATTTAAAAATAAATCCAAAGCTAGCATTCATAACATATAGTAAGATACAATTAAGAAAATTGACAATCAGCATATTAATAGCCTTGTATGCAATTCACATCTAAATGATCACCAAGTCAGAAGAAAATAATCAAACTTAAGTTATCAAAGATAAGATATTTTCAACTTAGGTTGATAGTAGAGAACTACAAGAACCAATCACCACTATCACTTTATCTCAAATACACGTAATATTAAAGGAGAGATGGAATTTCTATTATCCATGGTATAAAAATTATATTTTCCGGACTTCAAATAATCACTTTCCCCTTTTTATTTTCTTGAAGATTATAAACTTTCTTGAACTCATTGGCTAAGATTTTGAGGTTTGACATCTGATTTTTCAACCATAGTTGAAGCGTCATCCATGATCTTCATAAAATATCTCCTTGGGAATTTGCATCATTATAGTAACATGAACAACAATGATATAAAATATGATTGTATTGCACCTTCTTGCTTGGAAATTATCCTTCTTCTGTAAAAAAAAAACATAGAAATGTAGAAGACAACTTCAAATGGAAGTTCAAATAATCTAAAAGAAAAACACCTACTTATCTCTATCTCTTCATGAAACAAAACTGAAACAAACACATTACCAATTTCTTTAGTGAACACCTCGCTGAGATCTTGACCTAAACTTTTGGTAGATCATGACTTCAACATTTTGTTAAATGAAGCCAATCTTTAACATGATTATTTGATGAATGAGTTTTCTTGAAATAAGAGATATACGCATGTTTCTTTTTTATTCTTTTCCTTAGAGTTGATTTGCTTCTATCTATTTAGTGGATCCATTTTTTCTCAAACAATTAAATTACCAATGTTAATAAATAGAAAAGTAAACTTTTTCTACAGCTAATGTAGGTAATATAACATTTTGAGCTTCCCGAAGTATAGATGAGAATTTTTGGAAGTAATCAGTACTAACAGATAGTGAAGAACATATAACATAATCAGATAGCATGGAGAAAACTATACCATCTCCCCCAATACTAGTTTCGACATGGAGCTATTTGAACGTGTTTTATGATATCGATCAATTTTGGTTTTTGAAGATGTCGTACTTTGTAATTTGGAAAACGCTATGTTACATCAATGTTATCACAAAATATTATCAAAGCAATTATTGCAAAATGATCCCAAAAAAATTCCTATAAATTTGCAATCATATCCAAATTGTAATTTAGTTTGTATTAGATCATAACACTATCCACGACATAAAATATACAGATCAATCAACTGAGAACCACAAACCTACAATTATCGTTCTATGGTTTACACTTTTGCTCCTTTCTAGTATTTGTATCTTGGGGATTCTCTCTACTGATGTGCATAACAAGTGCAAAGGAAAATGTCGATTCTTAAGAATTTGATTAACTGTCTAAACTAGAATATATCTGTTATGCAAGGGTTTACCTTTACCACACACTACCTTCCACGGACACAGGTATTAATAATTGCTCATATCGATTGACTGCCATCAATAAACAGTTTGTTGTATAAAACATTAGGGTCATGTCATTATTTTAGTTGATGTATCAATACTATTGATATCCTTAGTAGTCTTCTTTTACAAATTCAATCTTGACCAAAATATTGTTTTATCGATAAACAATTTACTATAAGATCACATCATTCATTTTAAACATCTATCAATTTTTAAATTCCATACCCCTATACTGTCATTTTCCTTTGCAATCCTACATCTTTTTATGACTACTACTCAGAAGACAATTTTTTATGTCATACAACTACAATTTAATATCATGGGCCATGACCTCCTCCTGGACTAGGAGTCGATCCCAGAATCCTCTCCTTCTTTCCTCCTGATCTCGAAACCTCCATGTGACCCACCGCTGGGCTTGAATATTCTGATGTCGACAGCCCCTGCACTTTGAACACAACAGACTCATGCTCTGCATCGCCTCCGGTTCGAATCTCCCTAACTTGGAACTCCAAGACATTATTGGCATTATTTTCAGATGTGTTACATGGCTTCATCTCCGTTACCTCTTCCAAAGCCACCTCAGCTTTCAAAGTTTGTGCTTGGGCGATGTTCAATTCTTTAACCTGTGGCATAAGCCTAGCTGCTCTACATGCACTCAACCCAACAACAAGGAAACACAAGAGATGTACCCACATTTTCACCATATTACTACTCCACAATGTTTGAAAAATTTGATTCTTGATGACTTCTTCGACCTTTCCTTCTCTACTCTAGTAATGTTTGTAAGAAACGATATGAGAATTCAGTGAACTTCAAGCGCTATTTAATACTCTCCAAAGGAGGAAAGATGCATTCGTTTTCCCGGTAGTTTCTCTTAAGGAATACATCATTTTTTTTCCATTTTATTCAAACACGGAAAATCAAAGCTCGGACTATAGAAACAAGCTCACTGCTCACGTTTGTAAAAGAGCATGTGAAAGAATTGCTTCATTGCTTCTCTTCGCAGATTTGTATTTTGTTCCTAGTGTTACCTACCAATTTGTTATCCTTCCAAGTGTACAACTTTTTATAAAATGCTCCTCGTCAAATATTGCGTTCAATTGCTTGGGGAGGAAGTCTTTGGAAAAAGGAATGAAACGTCCCGTGATGGGAGGAGAATACATTGATGGTCCAGAAAGACAGCACAGCACTGAGCTAAGCGTATGACTTTGAAGCCCACTTTCTCGCACCGTCGTTGTTTCTGACCTAATTTCAACGGTAATCTTTTGACCAACTACCCACCGAATAACTTTTTCTCTTTTTCATTTTCATAAATGAAGTAGAACTACGAGTATAGTTATCAGTAAAATGGTGATGTTGTCAGTTTGAGTGAATTGTTCTATTCTACGCCATTTTTAATCTTTTATTCAATTCTTCTAAACAATTAAGCTTTCCTTTTTGTGCATTTTTTCTATGGTTATGTTTAGATAATATTGTGTATTTTAATGGTCAAATCTAAAATTAGATTTTGGTAAGTACAATCTATGAAACAATTTATTATTTTTTTAAAGATGAGATGTTAAAACATTAACGACTATTCAATAATATGATGTTTTAAATAGAGTAGAATTGTATCTAATTGTTTCTTAATTCAACTTAATATTAGTCATCTATCAAATGAATGAAATAAAAGAGCATTTAAATAATTAGATAATAGATGAATAGTGAAATCTTATCTAATACTAGTGATAAACCTACTATGGTAAAAATGAATAGATTATATCTTTAATTATTCAAAATTTAGTAATTTTTATTATACATACCTTCTTTTATACATTATTAATTAATTCATCAAGATCACTATTTACATCTAATGTTATCTCTATATATCATCATGATAGCCCTTTCATCTATAAATGATATATGACATGATAATGGGTGCAAACAATTTTTTTTATTAGCTAAATCATGTACATGTTATCATGACCTCTAAATTTATTTAATTAGTTTTCTAAATAAATTTTTATGTTGATTTCATTATTTTAACATTTTAACTAATCTGTCTCATGCTATAGAGTGTTGTCTTTTATTTACTAAATAAATATTTCGTGCATGGTTAATAATTACATAATTTAATTAAGAATTTATTTATGTAATCTCACCGCCTAAAATATGACTCAGTAAATTAATAAGTATACATGCCTATCCACAACTACCCATTAAATCCTCCTATGAAATACTAACCCACAATGTTTTTATCCTAGAAAATATAAATCATTATATCTGATATCTCACTTAAGTGTGATAATTTATACACTATCATACTAATGTGTAACAAATTTTGTTACCTATGTCCTCAAAAACATGTTGGAAGATATTTTTCACTCTCTCTCTCTCTCTCTCTCTCTCTCTCTCTCTCTCTCTCTCTCTCTCTCTCTCTCTCTCTCTCTCTCTCCCCCTCACACACACACACACACACACACACACACACACACACACACACACACACACACACACACACACACACACACTCACACACACACACACACACACACACACTCACACTCACACTCAAACTTGAATACTTGGTGATTTTATTGGATGAATAATGACATCAATTAAAAAATGGAAAACAACTCAAAAACTACATCATATTGAGCAATGAAACCACACAACTAGATGTATTTACATAATGCAATAATAATATATAACTACACTAGTGTTCTAATTTTTTGCATTGTTCTTGTAAAAATACACTTGACAAAGATCAAATATCTCCTTGCCGAAGGAAAACCCTTAAATTTTACATCATAGATAAATAACTAGCTAAATATGAAAAATGAACATACATGTCATTGAGACTATTTTCATTGAGAATATGACATAAAAGTATAGGTGATTTCATCATCATCAATTTAGGCTACCTAGGACCACAATGTGTATAACCTATTTTGGATTGCTTAATTTATTAATCTCCTATGAATGTTCCTATGGTGCAATGGAAACACCTACCTACTTATTTTAGGGACACAAGTTTAGTAATTTTCTTAGGCTAACCATCAGTTGATGCATTAAAGGCATTAACTTAGGCTCACAAAAGATAAAGAGAGGCATCCTTTATATACATGAAGGTATGTGATGCTTAATTCAATGGACATTAGTTCATTTGTTATAACTTATTAATGACAAGTCCAATTGCATTTTATCTTGGTTCTTTTAAAACGGGTACCAAAGTTGAACCAAACATTATGACATTCCTATAAGATATCTTTCTTCTTCCTTCTTTGAATATCTAGGAAAAATGTATAATTTAGATAATCTCTAAGGTCATAAAGTCATCAAGAAACCAAAAGGATAACCTTATAGTGTTATGGAGATAAAACACACCATAATATTGAAGGATTTGATCAATACAAATCCACAAAGCCTTCGAATACATGCATGCAAAAACCTATCATAGAAGAAAAAGACAAGAGAAGGCAAAGGGTTTTGCTCTGAAAAATGTGGTAATATATTTTCAGCAATGAAAGAGATAATAAAATACAAAGGAGATCAATCCTTATAAAAGGAGATCAAAACCCTAAAAAGGGTAACCTAAAAGGAAAAGCTATTTAATAATTATTAATTAATTATTAAATAGAGATGCAAAAGGTGCATAAAGTAAAATCTTAAGAAGGGAGTAAAGCAAATTTAATAAATGAAATTAAATCAACGCTTTACTCTAACACCCCCCCTTAAGATGAGCAACAATGCAGCTACAAACAATGCAAAAAAAGAAAGGAAACTACAATGCAAAGCCTAAAGCAAGCTTGGGTCCCGGCAACAAGGCCTGATGAGGTACCCAATAACAACTAAATCTCTATGAAACGGAGAAATAGAGAAAACCTAGTGGGAAAAACTCTACTCCAAAAAGAGATAGCAGTAAAAAGAAGGAAGGAAGGACTCATCACTGAGACCCCCTAAGGACAACTTCCTTCACCCCAAGCATAGAACGCAGCTTAATATACCGCGGGGATGCAAAAGGTTTAGTGAAGATGTCTGCAACCTGCTCAGCAGTAGGAATGTACTTCAAGCTCAAAGCACCATCCTGAATGAGATGCCTGATGAAGTGCATGTGAAGCTCAATGTGCTTGGTCCACTGATGCTCAACAGGGTTGCATGAAATGTGTATAGCACTCTGACTATCACACCATAGAAAGGTGGGACTATTAGGAGGAGATCCAAACTCTGTCATCAACTGTCGAAGCCACAAAACCTCCTGACTAGCTAATACAGCTGCCCTGTATTCTGCCTCTGTAGATGATAATGCGTGAGCATGCTACTAATTGCAAGACCATGTGATAGGACCAGAACCAAGAAAAAAAAAAAAACCAGAAGTAGACTTGCGATCATCAATGTCACCAGCCCAGTCTGAATCTGTGAAACCAACAATGTGAGAATCCCCTGATGTGTAGTGAATGCCATAACATGTTGTACCGCTAATATACCTTAAGATACATTTGGATGCTTGCCAATGACTCTCATGAGGATTATGGGAGAATCAAGAGACAAGTCCAACCGCAAAGGAAATATCAGGACGTGTGTGTGTCAAGTACAACAAACTACCCACAAGCTGTCTATATAGAGTGGAATCCACTGTAGGAGTAGAGCAAGTGGTAGATAAAACAACACCTGACTGAAAAGGTGTGGGGGCAGGCTTGCAATCAAGCATGCCGAATCTCTGAAGCATATCATGAGCATACTTTTGCTGGAGTATGGCTATCCCATCTGAAGACTGAACAACCTGTAGGCCCAAAAAATAGTGCAGAAGGCCAAGATCTGTCATCTCAAACTGCTCTCTCAATGCTTGTTGAACACCCTATATCATGGAGAGTGAGCTTCCTGTGATGATGAGGTCATCAACATAAAGCACAAGTATCAATAAGTCAGGCCCATGACACTGAATGTAAACTATAGGATCAGAATGACATCGTGTGAAGTGGGAAGCAAGCAAGAAGGAATCCATCTTCTCATACCAAGCCCTAGGGGCTTGTTTGAGACCATATAAAGACCTCTAAAGCTAGCATACCAATGAAGAGTCCTGCACAGAACCATGAGGCTGCTCCATATAGATCTCCTCATGTAGGTCTCCATGCAAAAAGGCACTCTTCACATCCATTTGAAAAATTGTCCATTTCTGTGAAGTTGCTAGAGAGAGTACAAGGCGAATAGAGTTCATCTTGGAAACAGGGGCAAAGGTTTCAGAGTAATCAATACCCTCAACCTATGTGAAACCCTTTGCAACAAGACGTGCCTTGTACCTATCAATAGAACCATCTGTAGCATACTTGGTATGGTACACCCAACGGCACCAAACCAACTTTCTTCCTTTCGAAAGAGGACATAGATCCCATGTGTGGTTCTTCATCAAAGAAGAATACTCCTCAGCCATTGCCCTATCCCACTCTGAGTGTCCTGTCACCTATGAAAAATTCTGAGGATCATCAGAAATGGCATGACTCAAAAGGCCACTACCTGCAGTCTGAGAACGAGTACGACGAACATCTGTAGGATCACCTGCCAGAGGTCCTGCTGCATCAACAATATCACGAGCCCACTTGGGCACTCGCAGAACATCTGGTGGAGGAGGCAAAGGGGGATCAATCTCAAGATCTTCCTCAGAGGAGGCATAATCCTATAGAGGAGTAGATGAAGTACTGGGTAGTGAAGAAGTAGCTGAAGATGGAGGATCCATAGAAGGATAACGCTCATCAAACTGAACATCTCACCGAAACAAGACATCTCTAGAATCAGGATCAAAC
The DNA here is from genome assembly GCA_028749045.1 of Cupressus sempervirens. Taxonomy (NCBI): domain Eukaryota; kingdom Viridiplantae; phylum Streptophyta; class Pinopsida; order Cupressales; family Cupressaceae; genus Cupressus; species Cupressus sempervirens. The sequence goes on along the minus strand of CM053785.1, from coordinate 400,154,827 downwards.
AACCTGTATGCTTTCACATCCTCACAGTAGCCAACAAAAATGAGTGGTCGACATTCTATTCCACCAAATTTTGCCTCTCGGAGCAACGTTGTCCAAATTGGACAAACTTTATATGGAAACAGGGGTTTTGACACCTTTTGGATCCATCCGTGACGTCCATTTGGCCTCAACCTGCTTCAAAAATTAGTCACCCCCTATTTTATCAAAAAATACACAAAAAATTCCAGATCTATTTTGTCAAACCCTCATTCTCCTTTTTCTCCAAATAACGAACAAGCTGCAGCAGATCTGGCTCTGATACCATGAAGGATTTGATCAATACAAATCCACAAAGCCTTCGAATACCTGCATGCAAAAACCTATCACAGAAGAAAAAGACAAGAGAAGGCAAAGGGTTTTTCTCTGAAAAATGTGCTAATATATTTTCAGCAATGAAAGAGATAATAAAATACAAAGGAGATCAATCCTTATAAAAGGAGATCAAAACCCTAAAAAGGGTAACCTAAAAGGAAAAGCTATTTAATAATTAATAATTAATTATTAAATAGAGATGCAAAAGGTGCATAAAGTAAAATCTTAAGAAGGGAGTAAAGCAAATTTAATAAATGAAATTAAATCAATGCTTTACTCTAACAAATATTATTATAGATGAAGTAATTTATATATTTTCCCTTGATAAAATCAATATTCAAACTAACTAGAGTGAAGTTAAGCCTTTCAAATATAAATACTAGAATAAGTTGATCTACCAAGAAAATAAGTAGTAACAATAACTTTTAAAAATTAAAGAAAATGGTGAAAGTATACTTAGTGAAGTATATGTCTAAAACCTACCAAATCTCCATAAAGATAATGTAAAATTGAAATGTATAATAATGTATAGATAGAAATAGACATATAATTTTTGCTACTAGATTTGATTGTGTGTGTTTTTTTAGCTTCAATGTTTCTGATCACACTCTATGATCCATCATTAGGATGAGAGAATGTAAGAATGGATTCTCTCATCCTGATGATGGATCACAAAGTGTGATCCAAAATGTTGATGCTAAAAAAACACACACAATCAAATCTAGAAAAAAAATTTATATTTCTAATGGATTGTGGAAATCTAATAAGATTGAGAAATAAACATTTTAAACTTAGTAGTTTGTTACCTCTAGATGCACTAAGTAGGAGTTTCAAATATTGTGTACATCCAATGTTCCTCTTATCTGAGCACAAACCAAGTGGATCCCCCCAAGTGAGGGCTATTAAAAACTCAATTTTGATGGGGCTGGTAGGGGAAATCCATGAAACTCTTGCTATGGCATAGTCATTAGAGAATTTAAAGTTGATGTCATTGTAGAAATATCATCTCCTCTCCCTCCGAGTACTAATAAAAAATTTGAGGTCCTGACCTTTCTTTTTGTTTTGAAACTTGAAAAATCACTATCTATATCTAAGTTACATGTTGAAGGGGATCCAGTCATTATTATTAATGTGTGTATGAAATTTCATATATATAATTGGTCCATACAATATATATTGCATCAAGTCTGGTCTCTTCTTGATTCAATCTCTAAATGTTACATTATGCATACTTATAGAGAAGGCAGTCTATTAGGTAATTGTCTAGCTAATTTTAGTACTAATGGGGTTTATATTAACTCTTTACTTTCCCCATTTTATCTCCTTGATTTCCTCGACTTGTTTAATATTAGTACAAAAGAATATGCTTAGAATTCTGTTAACCCCTTCTAATTTTTTATTATAGGAAATCATGGCTTCTCTACAATTTCACATGTTTTAATTTTATGGATATCACTTGTTCTTTTGAGATATTGTATGTAGTTCAGGGTCCTAGCTTGCACTTGCATTAGATGGCTTTGGATGAAGATTAATGAAGGAAACTTTTACATCAATTTTTGGCTTGGCTTTGGATGTTTTCTCTGACACCAAATAATATTTGGATTGATAATTATCTTCATATGAGTTTGAAGCTCTTTTGTAATCACAATGTTCTAGATCTTGGATTCACAATGACTAGAGTCATTAGTGTTGATAGATACTCTCTCTAGATGTAGTCTTTCTTCTTCTACATCCTTTTTTTGAACTAGTTATTATTATTATTATTATCATTATTATATATAAAGTTTTGTTAAAAAGAAAAGAAAAGAAAAAAAAAGAATTTCCATAGAGAAGTTATAATTCAAAAAAAATAATAAATACCTTGAAATTCATGTGTGTCCCAGTAAAATATTATAAATACATAATTGAAAAATGGATTATTTAGATTAGAATTTACGAAAACATCATTAGACAAGTAAATGTGATATGGTGATGTATACTTTTTTTGCAAAGAGTAGTAGTAGTGTGATAGAGTACCACATATACATTGACCTTTAACTACAAAAAAAGTTATTTTTTTAAAATACTAACTAGAGTAAATGATGGAAATCTATTTTTAACAAATTATTTAGAAGAAATAAAAGTTGTCAAAGCCTAGATATTTTCTATTAGCCTTCGTAAGGATGTCTTCATCAATGTAATCTTGTGAAAGAATATATTCACAAGAAATCAATTGAGTGATACATTATCAACATGGTACAACATTCAGGTGTTGTTTATTTTATTATTATTGTAACTAAAAATTCTCTTGAAGCTGACTAGAAAACATATAATAATATATAAATCATGGAAAGAATATTCAAATCATTATTAACATATTAATAAATAACTATAATTATTTAATTAAAATTCACATCTCAAAATTTACCTATAGAAATTATCAATCATCTCTAACTACTAGAATTTGTAATTAGTTTTTGATTCTCTAACATTATGTATATTTTATCTCTAAAGTTGGAGATTGATATTTGCCACTCTAATTTTTAGTACATTATTAAAGTGTTGAGATTCCATCTTTATATTCATGGAAAAATAATACTTAGCATGAGTTTTATGAATATAATTTAGCTAATAATTATACATGCTAATTCTTGTAGTCAATAAAAATATACAAGTAAATGAAATGTGCATCACCTTGGATACACAAAAATATATGCTAAACATGGTAACTATGCAAAAATCTTTATCCATACTAGAAGAGATATGTAGAAATGTTTATCCATACTAGAAGATAGATGTGTTCAAGAAGAGCTAATTTTACTAGCCTTTAGGTTTTTAGTGATCAAATCATTCCAAAAAACTTTAAAAAGTAGTAAAAATTTACAACATTCTTGAATTGTTCCTTTAGAAGAGAATAATAACTAGATATATTATAGCATGTGATGGAGGCTACACTATTAAAAAAAGAGTTCTAGAGTTTGTATATAATTTTTTGCAATCTTAATTGAGTATATTTAATGATTTTTCAAAATTAATGAATCATAAAAATCACATCAATAAGCCTTTCCATATTATCTTACAATGGCTTCACACACAAATCATTATGATTTTTCCTAAAATTGATATCATTTATCAAATAAATTGCATGCTTAATTCATTATGGTTGTCAAGCTCTATATTCTCAGTACCAACAATATTCAATGTTCTAGAAGAAAGTTAGATTATATATATATATATATATATATATATATAAATTTTATGTGAAAGAATCTACATTTTACAATATTGAATCTTCTAATTTAATGTATAATTCAATTATTCTTGAATGATCACTCTGCATAGTATTGTTGTACTAAATTTTTTGACAAAGTCAACTTTGTAGTTGTCTTCTTTTTATTGGCAAATAATCTAAAATATTTGAAAATTAAAATTTAACTTTAATTAATTATTAAATTTTGTTGGGAATAAATTAAGAAATAGTTGATAGGACTGATAATAGGTTTAATATTTAAAGGTAGCAATTTATTTTACCTAGACTTTGATCACTAGTTTTATCGAATAACAAATGAGTGCATATCTAGTAGCAAGAGTAATATGATTGATATCAATTTTAGGCAATATAGCAATAATAAAAGTATTGATTTTTCAACTAATATTAATGAATTTACATGGGCAAGTGGAAGAAGTTGGGTCTCACTTTTGGGCAAAAAGTGGAACTCTTTTGCCTATTTTTAAAATTTCTTGTCAATTCATGTCAAAATTTGATGCATTTTGAGATTGTATATAAAAAAAATTAGAAATAAAGATTGTAGTGTTTGGAATCTAATTTTTTAATATGTAATTTATTTGTGTACCGATATGATAGATTTTTTTTGGTATGGATATTTAAAAACCTTTTTTTCAAAATGCATGTTTTAGGACCATACCACAGTTGTGTATAGACACCATAATTTGACGCAAATAAATGCATTTCTATAAATCCTTTTAGAAGAAGTTACCTAACACACCAAAGATTGATGATAATATCCATCCTTGTTTTTTCATTGAACAAATTTTCTTATTATTAATTTTGAATTCTTTATAAAGGTAAATTTTTTAACCTCTTGTGTATGGACACCATAATTTGATCAAAAATTCATTTTTTTCAAAAATTCTCTTTTTTATTTAAACTTCAAAAGGAATTGAATGAATATTGATGACATATAAATTAATTTAAGAAAAGTCATAAAATAAAAAAGTTATTAAAGTTTTAGTGAAAGTCACTGTTTTACATTTAGGTACCACCTTTGATTAAATATTAATACAAAAATAGTAAATAAAATCATAACACTATAAAATTTATATTTTTGAAATCAAGACATTGAGAGATCTAATGGATTATTATTTCATAATAAAATTTGATCGGGAAGGCCCTCTAAAAATTATGGCAAGGCATGAATTTGTCAATTGAATGCCTTAGCCAAATCTTGAGAGGTCAAAGCATAGGCTTGGTCTCACCAAGCCTATCTCAAACCAAAATTCAAGGTAGGAAAAAAATCCCACCCCATGTTGTAAGAAATGAGCACCCGTTATTTGAAATTCAAAAAATGGTCACCCATTTTGAAAAATTAATAATAGAATTTAAAATCCCCTTTTATATTTAAGATCAGGTACCCGAGCCAAATATGAGTGTTTTTTTTTTAAAATCAGGTACCCATTTCTGAAGAGGTCTCATTCTACGAAAATGACTTCCTCAAAATTGTGACCTAACTTTGTGCATTCACCTACATACAATAACAATTTTTTTAATATAGAAAAAATACCAAATCTATTCAAGGTATTCAGACTACTTAGAGCTATTTAAGATAAGATTGAAGAAATTTAGAGTAAAGTGCAGGAAGGGAACTTGTGAAAGACTAATCTAAGGAGCTCAACAATAAAGGTCAAATAATTTAGAACCTGATAGAAATAGTAGATAAAATGAAAAATATGATCAAAGATGTATCCAAGAGTTGTTAGGGGATCATGGAAGCCACTGTGGACTACTTGAATAGACTGGTGGAGAAGGTGGACTAGAATGCTGGTAAACTATTGGTTCTTGATTTGGAGGCTCCAAATGTTGTAGGGAATACTTCAAGGAATGGAAAATAAACCAAAGAAAGTATGAGAAAATAAAGGACAATATGACCTATGTTGAATCAAACTAAGCTCAAAGCTATTGTCGACAAAATAAAAGAGCTCAAGGAGGATCTGGTCTTCGATGTGTGATTTCTTTTGCACTTATCATTCTTGTTTTTTTATTTTTTATTTTTTTTCTAGGTTGTTATGTTTGGAATTTTTTCTAGTTGTGGTGGCTAAGTTGTAGCCAATTTTTGGTTGTTTTTGGTAGTCATTGTGTTCAACATGTTCAACACTATTTCTTTTGGGTCCTAATTATTTAATTTCTTGATAAAACTCTTGATATTTTGGATCACATGTAACAAACTTATTTTGATTCTAGCAGGAGTGTAACATGTTTTCTTGCTAATTTCATACTCACTTTCATTCTCTAGTGGTAGAGAAATAATTGAAGCCTTAACATTATTCATATTTATTTTTATGTTATAGGTCTAGACTACTAAGTTATAATTAATAGCCTACGCTACCTTGAAGTAAGAGTTAGAGAAGGTTGAAAGAAATAACATAGCATGTGAGCTATAAAAGGATAACCTCTAATACTTATTACTTCTTTTAGTGTTGAATTGATTCCATAGGGAAATGTAATTGGTCTCTTAGCTAGGGACATCATAGATAATTATTACATTAATAGAGTTGGTATCCTCTTGAAAATAAATATTAGATGAACAAAGTTTAGTATTTCATTGTAAAATATAATAAAATTTTGATAGAGGAAATCCAAAACAAAATAGACAATCTACATTCTATAAAAATGACAACAAAGTAAAACTTTTAAAATCAAGAGAACTACAATATGTTATGTGTATTACAGAACATAAAGTTAAAAGACAAGAATTGGAAACCTCAAAGATATATTTCTTTAAAGAAATAAATCATTCAAATACCTCTAAAGAATAGTTGTAAGAATATATATTTTATCATTAAGTTCAATCTAAAACAACTAAAAGGACAAATAATAATCTATATGCTAAAATAACAACTTTGTAAGAAATATCTATTCAAATATAATTTTAAAGAAAAGGGTCTAGGTTAATTAATACTATAGCTTAAATAAAGATTCAAATGTATATGTACTAGGTAGAACCAAAATTGCTATGTGGGAATGATTTTACCAATAGAAATAAAATGAATATGTAGACAATTAAATTTTTGTTTTCTCTTTGATACTTGGAAGACACAAGGATTAATAGAGACACACATAAAAAGAAAGCATTAACATAGTTTGTCTCCTTCAGTGTGATGTTTAACATATTTGATGTTGAAAACCATTTAATGATTTGGTACTAGTATTAATTAAGATTGATTTCAATGGAGCTTGTAAGACCTAAGAACATTTTTATAAGAGATCTCGGAGGCAAAGCTTACTCTCAATAGTCATTGAGAAATATAATAGATTGAATGACTTGAAGAAAGTTTTATTTCCCATACATATGGACATATTCATTATGTTTCTATTTAGATTACATAGCATATATTATAAATGTCCCACAAACAAGATGTTCCTTTTAAATCTTGAAAACCATTATGATATAGTTATTGTGCTTTTAGGTCTGATTGAATAAAAAAATTCTTACATCATACCAAGAAGCATAATAGCAATAGTCTATGAACTGTGGAAATTTGTTGTCTATAATAATTATGATACTAGAACGGTTATATATGTCTCTGCACATGACACACATCTACTAATTATCAAAGATAAATTTATAATGTTTTATTTTTATCAGAAATTCAAATCTTTGAAATCATGACACACAGTTCATCATGAACAATTAAATTACTAAGGGTGCAATGCATAAGTGTAAAATTACGACCATTTATATATATAGAATTCTGTACAATGAAAATTGGTCATCTTTGTAATCAAATTTCATTCATAAAAGTGATTGATCAAATATAAATATAATTCGCTTAGATTTTATTCAAACGCGGAAAACGAAGGCTTGGACTTTAGAAGCAACCTCACTTGTCACGTTTGTAAAAGAGCATGTGACATATGATAATCCAATTGCTCCATGATCGCCATACACTTGTTTTTCTTCATGGTGTTATCCGACAATTTCTTAGCCTTCCTAACAAGTATACAACTTTTCTAAGTTGCTGTTCTTGGAAATAATTGTGTTGAATTACTCGGGGACGAAGTGTCGGTAAAGAGGAAAAAAAATTGCAGTGATATGTGGACAATATGTTCACGGTCCCAAAAATGGAAGTGTAATAATATATTGAAGGTCCAAAAAGACAACCCTCCTCGTCTGTAATCGAGTGAATATCTCCAAAGTGAGATATGGTGACATTTAAAACCCACTTTCTCATATTGTACTAATTCCATGAACATGCTCCTTCCTGTATCGGTCAAGCTTTGAGAGTAATCGAGCGAATATCTCCAAAAGACAACCCTCTTCGTATGTAATCGAGCGAATATCTCCAAAGTGAGATGGTGACTTACCCACTTTCTCATATTGTACTAATTCCATGAACATGGTCCTTCTTCTATCGGTCAAGCTTTGAGAGTAAAGTTTTGACCAACAACTCTTCTCCACTACAAATTTTTCATTTTCATACTAATGATCTCAAATTAACCATTTGGCTGCAGTAATACAAATATAGGAATGGGAATTGTTATTCTGGAATAGTTATTCTAGAATAGAAAATAGGGATACATATTCCTTTTCTCTGTGCCATAATTTGATGGAGAATTCAGACCCAAAAACTTATGTTTTCTAAAATAAATAAAACAAGAATAGGAATACATATTCCAATTCTACCTATTTAGGTGGAATTGCAAATGCTCATTTGGGCCAAAATTGGAATACGTGTTCCTATTATATTTATATTTCCGATTCCGATTTGGTGCATTGAAATGAAAAATTTGAAATTTTAAAATTTTACATATGCCTATTCCATTCGTATTCTCACTACCAAACAGATAAGAGTCTAGTTATCAATGTATAGGTGATTCCATCATCCTAAATGGATCGATTGTTCTACACCATTTTGATCTTCTTTTCCATTCTTCCAACAATTAAGCTTACTTTTGTGTCTTCTTATATGACTATTTTATAATGTCATCAGCTTTTACAATGAAATGTAAATTTTGTTGACTAGAAGTAGAAAAACTATCTATCACTTTTTAATATGAATTATATGCAATTATATTTAACTATTTGATAATATGATATTTTAATAAGTCGAAGATATTTCTAAGAATAAGTTAAATTTTGATATTGTTATGAAAATCTAATGGTGTAAAATTTTGAGTTAATTTTTTTGAGTCAAACTCAAAATTAATGAATGAAAATTTTGAGTCAAACTAATGAGTAATTTTTTGTGTTAAATTCATTGAGAAAATGAAGGAAACACAAATCAATGAGTTTGAATCAACAAGTTACACAATTCAATCTTGATAGAAATATCACAATGATATTTTAAGTTGGGGGCACTTGCACCATTTTTCTAAAATCAACTTTATGTAACATAAGTTTTATCAAATAGATGAGATTATAATTCAAACCTTAAAATTCATTAACATTGTACATTACTTTAATAGATAGTGAAATCCTACCTTATACTAAGATAGAGCTCTTGCAATACATGTCTTGGTTGCTCTATTGAGATAGGGTCATTTTCTTTTGATAGCATACCTTGTTAGATATATATGTACCACATGATGTTCAAACTTTTATATATAATCTTAGTTCACTTGTTCTCATGATAGTAATTTGAATCTCTAAGGAATATATTAAATTGAATCATTAGCTAGTTCATGTAATCTCCTTGTCACAATCTCTATACTAATTAAATTATTTTACCTAATTTCTCTTTTGATATTAATTTTATCGTTATAATTGTTTAATTGACCTATCTAATGCTCCTTTCAAATTTTAATAAAATAATTACAACATTCTATTTGATTAATTAATCTTTTTTTAATGATTAAAGTTAGCTAAATAAAGTAAACATCCTTGTCCATATCATATTGTTTTACACTGGGTATTTAAACATAATAGATATATCCAATGTCAAACATAACATGTATTCATTAGCAAAGAAAATTAGAACCATGACCACTTATTTAATTGCAAAGCGAATTTGGCAGATCTTTGTAGTTAGAAAATAGAAGAATAGCATGTCGTTTAAAAAAATTCTTAAAATATTTCACCAAACTTTCAGATTTTATAGAATCAAAAGAAAGAGTGTCTAAATCTACTTTTTCAAAGAGCATTCGACAAGCTAAAGAAATGAATGGTCTAAAATCTAGGTGGAAAGCTGAAAATGGTCATCAAGGATTACTCTAATAGCAAATCTTCAACATTAGGCGATCCTATCTCATGGGTCAACCATCATTTGGTGAACCGCACATGTATCACAAGTCAACCACATTGCTAGATATTTATATGATTTGGGTTCAATGCCCATGGTAGTCACCCATTAGTTGTCACATGATTGGTCAAAAATCTCAGTCCAATTGCCAAAGTAATATACATTTTGGATACATTTATTTTAAAATTTTCACTGTCCTTTGCATGTTGTTTCTTATTGGACAACATTCTTTCACCATTACTACAACCAATTAATTTTCCCCTGGGTTGGGCATCACCTACCATTTTCTAGATGTGTGTCATCCACTAGCCCCATTTAGCCAATTGTTTCCTATTGTGGGCTTGAATAGGAAAGTCTATTTCACCTACATTTGAGATTCCCTCTTATTAATCCCACATAATTCACTAACCTAGATTGGACTATAAGATATTATTATTCTACACAATTCACTCTTTTTTGGTCTAGAGACTGGCATTTCTTATTGTTTCCAAAGTTTTAGAGTGCTGAGTGCATTGCCCACTGACTCATGGACCATGGTTTTTGGAAAAGGTAAGAAATTTTTAATTTATCTTTTATGTGGTCCTGGTACTGGTTATTTTTTACTATCTAGTGTCCACTAGTGACTAGACATCTCACATGCTAAGATAGTTGTGACGCTTATCATTTTGCTAACTCCTATTCATTCTAGAGGCCTTTATATACAAGCAGTTCTAGTGTACTTGTACATCAATTATCTATCACTGAATAATTTGATATCCAAAGAATCATTTACTCATTTTCATATTTTTATTTTGATCATACATCATTTGGTCCATGTTGTGCCTTGTCTTGTGCTTCTTGATCTTGGTGTTATTTTGCCCTAAGGAAAATTCTTTCATGGTATCATAGCTAGACCAAATTATTACAGTTAAAACTATCATAACTAATAACTATTAACTTGCATGGCCCTAGCCCTTGCATTCATATATTATCAAATTTTATAGGTTTTAAAATTTAACATACAATTACATTTTACAAATTTTCATTGGATAATTTTCAATTGAATATTTTTTTACTATAAATTGTTAATCAAATATGAAATCATAAAGGGATTGTTGAAACCCTTTTTTGTTTCTAACTTTATCACTATTAGTAGTTAATTTTTTATAACAGAGTCATAGACTAACATTTGAACAATGCACTGAGAAGCCAAAAATAGAGTCATAGACTAATAGGAACAACGATTTGAGAAGCAAGAAACTATTGTTTTCATTGATAATATTTGAGATTGTACAATGTACATACTATTGATTCATAGCAAAGATATTAAAAATAGTTGAGTAAATCAACTTGATTTTACTATTTCATAATTTACATGAAAGGGCAAGGCCCAATCTGAAGAAAAAATAGCATCTTAAAAACAATGTTTTGCCCAAAGGGCAAGGATCAAGGAAATAGGATTTAGGAAATAGGGAATAGGGAGCATCAATAGGTTGAGGGCTTAAAGCCTTCGACTAGAAAGGTCTTCAAGCCCCTCCATGAGGAATCTCTTGGAGATGATAATGTCAGTAAACTCATGCAACCGTGTGAAGTCAGTCTCACTGATGTCATCCAGAAATGACTACTTTTGTAGAAAATCTCTCCAGAGCCACGCCCACTTCCGATGGTGAGTCAATTGTCATTCATTCATGTTGAGTAGGAAGGGATGCTTTTGTATAATGTTCCCTATGTCTTTCTCCCAACACTTGTCTTCTACGTCTGCAAAAGGGATGCCAAATCCTAGCCCCAGTATCTACTCAACCAATACAAGGATTTTGACATTGTCTTCTAAAAATGTTTTCTTAAAAACAATACGCAAAAGCATCATAATGTCTACTTGATTGCCTCCAAGTTTGAGAAGAGACAAGAGGAAGTGGGAGGTAATATCTATGCAAACATGGTATCTCTTCTCATTTCTTAAGAATTCATGGCCAAGGACCATGAACAAAGCATGGCGGATAAAAGTACCTTGGGAATCTTCCTTGAAAATCATGGATAGGACATCCTCAAGTATCATGCCCAAAAAGGGATTTTCTAGACCCATTGTGCTGCATTTTATATGAATTGGTGTATCAATGACAATTACAACCCTCAGGTTCTAAGAAACTCTGCAAACCAAATTAAGAATCGATAATTTGGGAACTGATAATGAAAGAGGAATTGAAGAGGATGGTAGTTGCATTAAATTTTTTAGTGTTTGTGATCTTTCATATCTTCTTTTTTCATATTCCTATTAATTTGCAAGTGTGAGAAATGTACTTGTATTAGTGTTAGACAATCGAGGTGCTTGCCAAGGTGGTTGTCAATGGAATGTAATAATTATAATTGTCAGTACCACATTTATGATTTTAATCTTGATGATGCTCACTACATTCTAATTAATGGTTTCCATGCAAAAATTTCCATGTGTTTCTATTCTGGATAATTTCATGTGACTCTAGGTCTTTTCAAGCAACTAACCCCAAAATGCATCTTTTATTGTTGATCTCTAATTAATCAATGGTCAATAAAACTATTGTATTAACGATATGAAAGTGATGGTAGCCAACTTGGTAATGATGAAACTGTCGTAATGATGGTATTAATAATAGACCTAAGATAGTACACAAGTTGATTTGACTAGTCAGTAGTGAGTACAATCACTAGCTAATACACGTACAAATTTGTTTTCAGATTGAATAATTGTTCACTTTACCACTAAAGATTAGCCAAGATAATTATTATTCATTTTCCTACAAAACGGGTAATTCACCTTTGACATTACAATCTCCTTTTTGGCAAGGAAAAAATAGCCATCATTTATTTATCTATCAGCAAGAAAAAAATGAATTCACCAAATTTTAAATTATTTTTGTTAGGGAAAGAAAAAAATTGCCAACATATAATATCAAACCCTTGATTATCTCTATTTTGGATCTTGTCTTTTTTTTTTAATTTTTAAGTATAAAACTAGTATCGGTTAGATAAGTGGGAGGTAACCTCAGTGATCCTTCATCCTTTTTTTACTTTGAGGTTAGTCCCCCTTTCTTTTGGCTTCTAGCTAATACTTCAAAAGTAATACATAAAGAAAATCACAATGCAAAACATTTTACTTAGTTCTAGTCTTCTACATTCCATGAGAAGATTGATAACACCCACTAAACTACCACCAACCTATGAGAAGAAATTTAGATGAAACATCAAAGAAACTATAATACCAATTTAGTTACATACAATGTTGTCTTCAATTTTAAATTATTAAAATATTTTCAAAAATTTTTGTCTATTTCTTTTGTCCAGTCTAATATTGCAAGAAAATTTCAAAGGTGTTTCAAGGAGGCCACAATAGTCTAGCTAGACACAAAGCATCGTACAATTGATATATAAAAAATCTAATAACCATAGAATATGCTAAAACATACAATAGTTAAAAATCATTTTAAAATAAATAAAAAGCTAGCATTCATAACATACAATAAGATATAATTGAAAAAATTGATAATCAGCATATTAATAGCCTTGTATTAAATTTGCATCTAAATGATCATAGACTTAGAAGAAAATAATCAAACCTAAGTTATCAAAGATAAGATATTTCCAACCTAGGTTGATGGTAGAGAACTGCAAGAACCAATCACCACTATCACTTTATCTCAAATATACCTAATATTAAAGGAGAGATGGAATTTCTATTGTCCATGTTATAAAAATTCTATTTTCTAGACTCCAAATAATCACTTTCCCCTTTTTATTTTTTCAAAGATTATAAACTTTCTAGAACTCATTGGCTAAGATTTTGAAGTTTTACATTTGATTTGTCAAACATAGTTGAAGCATCATCCATGATCTTCATAAAATTTCCTTGAGAATCTACATCATTATCGTAACATGGACAACAATGATATAAAATATGATTCTAGTTCACCTTCTTCTTGCTTGGAAAATATCCTTCTTTCCCTGAAAAAACTAACATAGAAATGTCGAAGACAACTTCAAATGGAAATTCAAATAATCTAAAACAAAAACACCTACTTATATCTATCTCTTCATGAAATAAAACTGAAACAAACACATTACCAATTTCTTTAGGCAACGCCTTGCTGAGATCTTGACCTAGACTTTTGGTAGATCATGACTTCAACTTTTGGTTAAATGAAGCCAATGTTTAACATGATTATTTGATGAATGAGTTTTCTTGAAATAAGAGATATATGCATGTTTCTTTTATGTTCTTTTCCTTAGAGCTAATTTGCTTCTATCTATTTAGTGGATCATTTTTTCTCAAAGAATTAAATTACTAATGTTAATAAATAGAAAAGTAGTCTTGTTCTATAGTTAATACAGGTGATATAATGCTCTGAGCTTCCCAAAGTATAGATGAGAATTTTTGGAAGTAATCAGTACTAACAGATAGTAAAGAACATTTAACATAATCAGATAGCATGGGGAAAACTATACCAACTCCCTTGATACTAGTTTCGACATGGAGCTATTCTAACGTGTTTTATGATATCGATCAATTTTGGTTTTTGAAGATGTCGTACTTTTTAATCTGGAAAACACTATGTTACATCAATGTTACAACAAAATATTATGAAAGCAATTATTGCAAAAGGATTTCGAAAAACTGCATATAAATTTGCAATAAGATCCAAACTGTAACTTAGTTTGTATTAGATCAAAACCAATACATAGAATATACAGATCAATCAATTGAGAACTGCAAACCTACAATTATCATTCTATGGTTTAAATTTTTGCTCCTTTCTAGTATTTGTATCTTGGGGATTCTCTTTGCTGATGTGCATAACAAGTGCAAAGGAAAATGTTGATTCTTATGAATTTGATTAACTGTCAAAACTAGAATATATTTGTTACGCAAGGGTTTACCTTTACCACACACTACCTTCTACGGACACAGGGATTAATAATTGCTCATATTGATCGACTGCCATCAATAAATAGTTTGTTGTATAAAACATTAGGGTCATTTCATTACTTTTGTTAATGTATGAATACTATTGATATCCTTAGTAATCTTCTTTTACAAATTCAATCTTCACCAAAATATTGTTTTGTCGATAAACAATTTACTATAAGATCACATCATTCATTTTAAACATCTATCAATTTTTAGAATTTATACTCCTATACTGTCATTTTCCCTTCTTATGACTACTGCTCAGAAGTTCATTTTTAACTACAATTTAATATCATAGGCCATGGCTCTTGCATGCAATCCACCATAATCTTAGCTCTCAACTTCTTTTATCTTAACCATGTAAATGTTATATATAGAGAGAGAGAGAGAACTATTCTTAAAATATCACTTATAGCTTAAAGCTCCTTTGAAATAAATAATATAATATCTAAACAGCGTTGACCTCAAAAAATAATTTAGTAGTATGAAAAATTATAGATACAGTATTTCAAAAAACAATAGAAACATGATAGCAGTCAAGAAATAACACAGCAAATACATAAGACCATACTAATAGATGCTTCACCCATGTATATTTATAACCACAAGGAAAATAGGCCTTTAAATATGGAGAGAGATCTATTTCCCAACACAATGTCGAATTTTACAACCTACGGTTGAATCACCGTTCTTTTAGTAATCTTTTGTTTCTCAAAATTTCCCTTCCACTAGTCACAAAAGACAGGACTGAAGCTCAAACAGAGCTCTTGTGACATTTCAAATGTTACGCAAGCAATGGAAAAATGATACTGACTAATATTTGGATAACAATATTATTTGAATAGCAATAATATTTACATGGCAGCTCTGAGACCCAATCCCTTCTGAGTCTGGACAAACATGGTTGCCATCAAGAAAGAATCGAGCGTCTTCTACGAATATAATTTACTTTATAACGAATTCATACATTCAATCTAGTATTGTAAATAAAAATTGTCAGTTTGCTCTGTAATCTTGTAAAGAATATGAATGAATGAGGTGTGCTAATGACCGCGTCCTGGACTAGGAGTCGATCCCAGAATCCTTCCCACCTTTCCTCCTGATCTCGAAACCTCCATGTGACCCACCGCTGGGCTGGGCTCTGATGTCGACAGCCCCTGTATTTTCAGGCCAGAAGACTCATGTTCTGCATCGCCCCCGGTTCGAATCTCCCTAACTTGGAACTCCAAGACATTATTTTCAGATGTGTTACATGGCTTCATCTCTGCTACCTCTTCGAATGCCACCTCAGCTTTCAAAGTTTGTGCCTGGGCGATGTTCAGTTCTTTAATCTGTGGCATAAGCCTAGCTGCTCTACATGCATTCAACCCAACAACAAGGAAACACAACAGATGTACCCACAGTTTCACCATATTACTACTCCTCAAATTTCGAAAAAATTAATTCTTGATGACTTCTTCGACCTTTAGTTTCTCTAATCTAGTAAAGTTTGTAAGAAAAGATATGATAATTCAGTGAACTTCAAGCGCTATTTAATACTCTTCAAAGGAAGAAAGATGCATTGGTTTTCCCGGTAGTTTCTCTTAAGGAATACATCATTTGTTTACCATTTTATTCAAACACGGAAAATCAAAGCTCGGACTGTAGAAACAAGCTCACTGCCCACGTTTGTAAAAGAGCGTGTGACAGAATTGCTCCTCTTCACACATTTGTATTTTCTTCCTAGTCTTACCTAACAATTTGTTATCCTTCCAACTGTACAACTTTTTGCAAAATGCTCCTCGTCAAATATTGCGTTCAATTCCTTGGGGAGGAAGTCTTTGGAAAAAGGAATTAAACGTCCCGTGATGTGAGGAGAATATACTGATGATCCAGAAAGACAGCAGTGCACTGAGCTAAGCGTATGACTTTTAAGCCCACTATCTCGCACCGTCGTTGTTTCTGACCTAATTCCACGGAACACGGTCATTTTTTTGTCCTTCAACGGTAATCTTTTGACCAACTACCCACCGAATAACTTTTTCTCTTTTTCATTTTCATAAATGAAGTAGAACTACGAGTATAGTTATCAGTAAAATGGTGGTGTTGTCAGTTTGAGTGAATTGTTCTATTCTACGCCATTTTTAATCTTTTATTCAATTCCTCTAAACAATTAAGCTTTCTTTTGTGCATTTTTCTATGGTTATGTTAAGGTAATATTGTGTATTTTGATGGTCAAATTTAAAAAATTTTGGTAAGTACAATTTATGAAACAATTTATTACTTTTTTAAAGATGAGATGTAAAAACATTAACGACTTTTCAATAATATGATGTTTTAAATAGAGTACAATTGTATCTAATCGTTTCTTAATTCAACTTAATATTAGTCATCTATCAAATGAATGAAATAAAAGAGCATTTAAATAATGAGATAATAGATGGATAGTGAAATCTTATCTAATACTAGTGATAAGCCTATTATGGTAAAAAATGAATAGACTAGCCTATATATATTCTATATATATAAAATAAGCCAAGAGATATCCTTCTCGAGGCACCTATTGCACTGAGTTAGATTATGAAAATAGGCACCTCGAGAAGGATATCTCTCAGCTTATTATATATATATATATATATATATAAGCTAGTAGCACTCACGATGGAAGAATGAAAGACATTATTGTTATTAATCTACTGGAATAAATAATAATTATAAATTATATTTTATAATACATTATATAATTTTAATGTTCACTTAAAAATATGCTTAATGTAATAGATTCCCTTTGAAATTTTTTTAATTTAAAAATCACCACATATATAATAATTAGTATGAACAAAATGTATATTTTTTATTCAAGTAATTAGAATTAAAGTTTAGATTGAGATTAGAGTTTCCATTTGCATTAGTATTAGCATAAGTTTTATCCTTAAAGCTAGATAGTTATTTGCAATAGAGCAAAGGTCGTAGTGGGACTTCTTTAAAGAAATCAAGAGTTAGAGAGTTATTAAGGCTTCAACTTTTATAATGCATAGTTTTCTTATTAATCATTAAATTAAAGTCTCAACAACTCTCTCATGTTTCTTTATCTTTCATCTTTCATCCTTCACACTATGTATACCTCACACCTTACCATCATCTCCTTCTCTCTCTCTCTCTCTCTCTCTCTCTCTCTCTCTCTCTCTCTCTCTCTCTCTCTCTCTCTCTCTCTCTCTCTCCCACCCTCTATTTTGGGCCTGAATTTTCCTCTTTTTATATTTATCTCTATCTCTCCCCACTCCCCCTTCTACCTTTCTTCCATCTCCTTTCCCCTCTAGCCATTGCTTCCCCCTAAATACCTAATATATCTTTACATCATCTCTCTCTCTGTCTCTCTCTCTCTCTCTCTCTCTCTCTCACACACACACACACACACACACACACATCTCTCTTTCTTGAACATATAAATACATATATCTCCCCCCATAATTACTCTCTTTCCCTCTCTCCTGACCCTCCTCTCAACATGTGTTCTCTTCCTTAACCCCCCCTTCCCTCCCCCCCCATACTTATCAGTATTATCCTCTCTTCCTTCCTTCATTACCATGTCCATCTATCCTATGCCCTAATTATTATATTAATCCCATCTCCTCCCTATTCCCTCTCATATTCCCTGTTTCTCTTATATCCCACCCCCTCTCACCATCTATTCCTCTTGATTACCTTTTATTCCTCTTGATTACCATATATCCCTAGCTTGTATCTCTCACCCTCTAGGTCCTCTTCTCTCTCTTTCTCTATCATATGTATCACATGCTAATTACTATATTAAAAAGTATCCCCACCCCCCCTCTCTCTCTCATTATCAAATTATCCTATTTTTTCTCTACCTCGTATCTCTCCCTCTCCATGTTCTCTCTTTCTCTTTTTCATCTGCTCCCTTTCTCATGTTTCCCACCACATATTACCATCTCCTCCCTCTAATTACCATCTCTCTCTCTCTCTCTCTCTCTCTCTCTCTCTCTCTCTCTCTCTCTCTTTCTCTCTCTCTCTCTCTCTCTCTCTCTCTCTCTCTCTCTCTCTCTCCAAAATTCCTCCCCCCATCATCATTTCCATCAATTCAATGCCCTAATTATTCTCTTTCTCTCTACATCATCCCTCTCCCCTTTAATGTTGTCTCTTTCTACCTTATTCCTTCCCTTGTTTCTCCCTTTCTTCTATTTCAACCATTACTTACCACATCCTATTCTTTATTACCATTTATCTCTACATCATCTCTCTCCCTCCTTGCATCATTAATCTCTTTGAGTCTCTCCTCTCCCTTCTCTCATAATCTCTTCCACCTATTTACCCTCTATATCTACCCTACATCTCTCAATCATGTATCTTTATCTCTCACAATATCTCTTGCACATGTCTCTCACCATATTTCCTCTTATCTCAGTGTAGTGCCTACCCTAGTTTGTAGTTTGCTAAGATATATTTTTGTATTTTACTTTGTGAGTCCTTGGTGTATTTTCTATTAATTAAGTCTAATTAAAAGATTTAATTAATGACTTAATTAAATGGAAAATTAAGATGATATTTTAATATTTAATTTAATTTAATTAATTGGGAAATTAATTAAATAAAAGATAAAAGTTACAAGTTTAAAAGTTGGAACGTGATAATATCAATTTAATCTAATAATAATATATTTAGAGTTCATTTTAAAATAAATGCTAAATAATAATATTATAAATATTTTATCAATTAAATTTCAAAAATAAATTTAAAAGTGGAAAGAATATTAAAAGTATTAAAAGATGCTAGATCACATGATGCGTGCATGTGATTAAAGTATATTGAGATAAAACAAGTGGATTTAATAAAGTGAGTGAATGAGATTTAAAATTAATAAATTAATTTTAAAAGGAGTCAAGTGAATATTAAATAAAGTAATGTGCATTATTTTAATATTTATTCACATAGGAGTATGTGAACTCTCGTGAGTTGTCATGTTGACAACACAGGAGTTTGCACTCTAATTATGCATATGTTATCTACACTTAGGAGTTGGCATATTATTTGAGCACATGGTGTCTACAACATTCTAGACACCTCATCATGTTTATCTTCTTATCGTGGAAGTTATGTACTTAGTTGTCATGCTTATCTCTTAGTTCTTTCTAGACACATTCAAGATGCATCTTAGAGGCCTTTATATAGAGGCTCTTCTAGTGTGTATGGACATCCTCATATGCTTCTACAAGCACTCTTGGATCCCTTGGTAGGGCATTACATCTGGTATCAGAGCCTAAGTTTCAACATTGGGAACTCTGGGCATAATGTGCGCCATCACTTGAGTAATTAGAAAACTTACAACTAATTTAAAAGAAAAACTTGTATTGTCATCAAACTTGAAACCAAACTACTCTTAGCATGGAACTAGAAAAATTATAAAACTTCCTAGATTATTGCTTCATGTTTATGTTGGATTCTTAGATGTCGTTCTTGTATTGGGTGTTGTAGGAGAGATGGCTTCAGGATCTAGATCCATTGTTAGGGGTCATAGCTTTGGATGTGGTAGAAGCCGTGGGAGAACTAATCAACGTACCCCTTCCTTGGTCCATTTAGGGGACCCTATTCAGGAAGAGACCAGAGGGGATGATAGCGTTGAGAAACATGCTAAGACAAAAGAATTGGCCACTAGAGACTTGGTCAAGGAGATCCTAGCACACCTACCTTTGCAGGATAGAGCTCATCATTTAGAGCATGGAGATAGAGAAAGGTGCATGAGTCCTTGGGGAAGGTACCTAGATAGCAGTAGGCAGTCTAGCCAGTCCATCCAAATGAAGGACCTACTACGGGTCAAGGTTAAACCTTCAACGGAGAAGGTATTGGTTATGATGCTAAGAATTGGTTGATCGCACTAGATAGATGTTTCTCAATGCAAGACTTTGACACCAATGTCAAATCAAGATATGCCATCACCCACTTAAAGAAATTTGCAATAGTTTGGTGGAAAATAGAGGAGAAGAAACTTGGGGTAAATATGCAGACTGTCACATGGGAGTTATTCCTCGAACACTTTCATGAGCAATTTCTATCGGAGCAATGGCAACAACAAAGGGCAGATGAGTTTCATGATTTAAAACAAGGTACTAAGACTATGGTAGAGTATGAATGTAAGTTCTTTGAGCTCATGTCTTATGCAGGAATCAGTGATAGTTCACCATTGATGGTCCAAAATTTCATTAGAGGACTTAATGCTAACATCATTGGGGGTGTTAAGGTGTTCCAACCTAAAACCCTTAAGGAGGCAATATTGTGAGCTACTTTGGTTGAGATGAGTGTGACTTCAAACAAAGGTGGCCTACCAAGTGTACAGGCTAAAGGGTCACCTTATTCAAAAATATTTGGGGGTAACCAGTCTCAAGGAGCTGGAAGTTCTAGAAAATTTCCTAACTTCTTTAAGGGTAATTAGGAGAAGCCAAGAAGAAAGTTCTTTCATGGTAAAAGTGGTGGTTCACAGTCAGGAAACTATTGCAACTGGAAGCGTAGTATACGTAATAGGTTGGATCAAGTTTCTCAGAGCCACATTCAAGATGCTAGTGTTGGTAGTTTTTGTCAGTCGCATGCATTTAGAGCTCAGGAAGGCTTTAGTGGAGATTGCTACTCTTATGGACAATGAGGTCATAGAGAAATCAAATGCCTCGAGTGTGCACCTTAGCTTTGAGTAAGAGGCCTGCAAAATTCTAATATTCAGTGGGGAAAGACAGATATTGAGTTTAGTGTTTTTGAGTTCAATTCATGTCTCTTTGTGATGGGGCCGCATAGGGAGTACCTTACTTTTGTCATTCTTCCAAGCTTCCAGGAGTAAGCCTAATTCTAGGGGGGGTGGATGTAGTGCCTACCCTAGTTTGCAGTTTGCTAAGATATATTTTTGTATTTTACTTTGTGAGTCCTTGGTGTATTTTCTATTAATTAAGTCTAATTAAAAGATTTAATTAATGACTTAATTAAATGGAAAATTAAGATGATATTTTAATATTTAATTTTATTTAATTAATTAAATGAAAGATAAAAGTTATGAGTTTAAAAGTTGGAACGTGATAATATTTATTTAATTTAATAATAATATATTTAGAGTTCATTTTTAAATAAATGCTAAATAATAATATTATAAATATTTTATCAATTAAGTTTCAAAAATAAATTTAAAAGTGGATTAAATTATATTAAGATAAAACAAGTGGATTTAATAAAGTGAGTGCATGAGATTTAAAAATAATAAATTAATTTTAAAAGGAGTCAAGTTAATATTAAATAAAGAAATTTAATTAAATATAGTAATGTGCATTATTTTAATATTTATTCATATAGGACTATGCGAACTCTCATGAGTTGTCATGTTGACAACACAGGAGTTTGCACTCTAATTGTGGATATGTTGTCTACACTTAGGAGTTGGCATATTATTTGAGCAAATGGTGTCTACAACATTCTAGACACCTCATCATGTTTATCTTCTTATCGTGGAGGTTATGTGCTTGGTTTTCATGCTTATCTCTTAGTTCTTTCTAGACACATTCAAGATGCATCTTAGAGGCCTTTGTATAGAGGCTCTCCTAGTGTGTATGGACATCCTCATATGCTTCTACAAGCACTCTTGGATCCCTTGGCAGGGCGTTACACTCACTCTCATGTCCCCTCCTCATATCTCTTTATCTGCCACATTCTTTCTATGTCTACCTCGTGTCTCTCATGCCCCCCCCATAGCCTCTATTGTGTTCCCTCTTAGTATTACTATCTACTCTCTTTGTCTTGTGTATCTTTATCTCTTGCACTCTTGCATAGTGTTTACTTCATGCCTCACCCTCATCCCCTTGTCACACACTCTCTCACATGTCCCATTCTATAATCACCCCTGTTAGATTGTGGTGACTGATCAGGAAAGTACTCTACATACTTCATAAATAGTGGGGTTCGGGGCATCGCCCCGAAAAAATATATTTTTTTTGGAAGTAGCCGACATGGTAGCCGACATATTATGGCTGACATATGGCTGACATGTTATAACCCTAAAGCGGTTTAATACTTGTATAAAAAGGGCTTAAGGTTGGGTATTTTTATGTGTGGTGATATGAAATTGGTTCTTGCGGCGGTATTGAGCTGTAAGGGATTACGGATTGTAATCAGGTTGTAATCACTGGATTGTAATAAGATTGGACTTGCTGTTTGGTGGACGTAGCCCAGGGATTGGGTGAACCACGTTAAATCTTGGTGCCTTGTGTTTATTTCTGTGTGTTCTATTATTTTCTGTTATTGGTTATATTTGCATGTAGTTTTTTATTTTTGTCCATGGTTTTTTCCTAACAACCCCCCCGCCCCCCCCCCCTCCACCCCTTATAATGTAAAACCTCTCTCTCTCTCTCTCTCTCTCTCTCTCTCTCTCTCAATCCATAATTACTCTCATTTTCCATCGTACCTATCTATCTTCAACCCTAATGATACTCTTTCTTATAATCTATTTGATCCTGTCCCCTCATTTTCCTTGTCTACCTCATCTCTCCTCTCCCAGTTCTCCTTCTTTCTCTTTTTCCCACCCCTCACCATATCTCCCCCCTAATTTCCACCTATATCTATCTCATATATTTCACCCTCTCCCCCTCCCTCTCTCCATTTACCATCTGTCTCTACCTCATGTCTCTCACCTTCTCTATATTTCTTCACTCCCACATGTCTCTTACATCTCTCATCTATCTCATATCTATGAATCTTTACATTCTCTCTCTACCTTATCTCTCTCACTCTCCCCTTTCCCTTTGTCTACCTCATCTTTTTGCCCATCATCATCTCCCTTTCTCACATCTCCCCCCCCACCCCATCCCCCCATCTCCACCATCTCTCTATTCTTCATCCTCTCCCCCTCTCCCCCTCTCCCCCTATCCTCCTAATCAACCTCTTATGTACTTTCTCCACTCACTATTGTCAACATCTTAGTTCTCTCTCTCCATCTCTCTCTCACATGTCTTTTCTATCTCCATCGCTTCCTCATTATTTACCCTCTAACTCTATCTCATGTCTCTCACCATATCTCACACATGTCCTTATGTAATTACCCTTCTCCCATCTTCCATACCCTATCACTATTTATGTGTATTCTGAGTTCTAGTTATTGTCCTCTTTGATCTCTATCTTATCTATTGCCTTTTATTTACATTAACAAAAGATTTATTATGGCGTATCACCATCTCTTGGCTCCAATTTACACCCCTCTCCCCCCTCCCTTTCTGTGTGTGTGTGTGGAGTGTGGTCTATGTGTATCTCATCAATTAGGTTTAGTAATATGGTTTAACATTTAGGATTAGGATTTTATTTTTAAAAAAATAGGTTTGAAGTTAGGGCTAAAAATTTACTATTAGGATTAGGGTTCGTTATGTTACATCATTTTCTATTACCATTTAGGACTATGGTTTCAAGTAGGATTTATCATTTATCATATAAAATGTACCTTCCATATTCAGATGTGAGGGTGGTTTTAGCAATTAGGGTGTAGCATTCAAGATTAGGGTTTACTATTTAATATTATAACCTGCTTGATATTTAAGATTTAAGGTTTAACATTTGGGATAGGCTTTTAAAATTTGGGGTTAGGGTGACATTTAAATATTTTGTTTCTTAAATAGTTTGAGATGTTTCTTAAATATTTTGAGACAAACTGAGAATAGGTGTGTCTAGAAAGAAATATCTCAACTTGTTTTAAAATTATAAATTAATCTTGAGTTCATCAACTAGTATGTTACTTAAGTGGTGATGGTGTTCAAATTAAGGTTTAAAATTAGTTACTAAAACTCAAACTTTATAATTGATTAAGTGGTTATGATATCTTCTAAATCAAATATGTCCATAAATATTCCTTAAAAATAAAACTTCTATTTTTTCATGAAGAGCTTTTTTAATTATCAAGTTGAAAATGTACTTAAAAACTTAATATTACTTATTATTTTATTATTTCTTCTTAATTTATTTTTTACATCCATACTTTCTAATTTTAAAATGATTTCTATTATATTTTAAAAGCTTCCTCTTTGATCAATTCAATGAATATTCAAACAAAATAGAATGTTTCCATAGTAACTTTATCATTTATCATATAACATGCACATTCCATATTTAGATGTGAGTGTGGTTTTAGCAATTGGAGTGTAGCATTCGAGATTGGGGTTTACTATTTAATATTATAACTTGGCTTGATATTTAAGATTTATGATTTAACATTTGCATGGGCATTTAAAATTTAGGGTTAGGGTGACATTTAAATATTTTGTTTCTTAAATATTTTGAGACAAATTCAGAATAGGTGCATGTAGAAAGATATCTCTCAAATTGTTTTAAAATTATAAATTACTTTTGAGTTGACCAATTAGTATGTTATTTAAGTGGTGATGGTATTCAAATTAAGGCTATAAATAATATTTTCATACAAACTCACAAATTCTTTATAAAATTTATATAATAGAAATTATAATCAATTTTATGATGTTATTCACAAGCTAAAACAAAAATCAAATAGATAACAAATAAATGAAATTTAGTTACTAGATTTTCCATCTAAAAACAGTAGAATTTAAGGAAAAACAATCCAAATCTCTTATGTTTTTATCAACATGTTCTCAGCTCTAATTTGTCAAAATTGTTTTATGACCTCCAAAACTAAGGTTTGCAATTGGTTTTTATCTCAATGCCCTTGTTTTCTATCTCAATGGCCTTGCTTCTAGTATGGAGTCAATAGAAATCAAACAAATGAAATAATAATGGTACACTAATTTTTATGTTATGAATCAAATAAATAAATTGTCTGGTAAGTGAAAAAATCAAAACCAACAACCACTATAAAAAATGGAAAAAGACAATGATGAAAGTGGCAAGCAAATGATTTACAAATGATTTACATGCATTGGTAGTTTCCTATCCAATGATTTACATGTGCATCACATCTAACTAAAATCATAGTGGTTGCCTTCAGGTGTATTATAGCATTAAAAATGACTATCCGTGGAAACAAAATCCAATCTTCCTACAATAGATTTATTCTATATCTCTAGGAAATATGTCATGCCACTGAAGCTTCGTGCATTCTTCCATTCATTACCATGTCATTTCATTAGCTGTCATAACACTTCATGCAAATTTTATTTGGAATCAATGCAATAAACTTAGAATAATGCAAATCTTTTTCCCTTGTCCGATAACGTATAAGAGGTGTATTTAATAATTGTCATTCTAATTATAAGTCAAATCATCTCTTTTCTATTTGCTTTAACTTCCTATAGAGAAGTTGCACAAACTCTTTCTTTATTTGATATTGGAAATTTATGTTCATTGACTTATTCTTCAACTACTCAACCAACTCATCATAAGACATTTAAATGAACGTCAAATTTTTTTAAAATGTTGAATTGTTTACATTGATGAATGCTTCCACTGTAGAAAGCCTCTCGACTTAATCACATCTTTAATTATTCAAAATTTAGTAATTTTTATTATACATGCCTTCTTTTATACATTATTATTTAATTCATCAAGATCACTATTTACATCTAATGTTATCTCTATATATCATCATGATAGCCCTTTCATCTTTAAATGAGATATGACATGATAATGAGTGCAAACAATTTTTTTTATTAGCTAAATCATGTACATGTCATCATGACATATAAATTTATTTAATTAGTTTTCTAAATTATTATTTTTTGTTAATTTCATTATGTTAACATTTTAACTAATCTATCTCATGCTATAGAGTGTCGTCTTTTATTTACTAAATAAATATTTCATGCATGGTTAATAATTACATAAATTAATTAATAATTTATTTATGTAATCTCACCACATACATCAATTATAAAATGATACTTTTTAAATTGGTTTCCTATTGTGTTCTCTATTTAATAATAATTAATAACTTTAATTAAGCTAAAATATGACTCGGTAAATTAATAAGTATACATGCCTATCCACAACTATCCATTAACTCCTCCTATGAAGTCCTAACCCACAATGTTTTTATCCTAGAAAATATAAATCATTATATCTGATATCTCACTTAATTGTGATAATTTATACACTATCATACTAATATGTGTAACACATTTTGTTACTTGTGTCCTCAAAAACATGTTGGAAGATACTTTTCATCTCTCTCTCTCTCTCTCTCTCTCTCTCTCTCTCACACACACACACACACACACACACACACACACACACACAATTTAAACAATGGAAAACAACTCAAAAACTACATCATATCAAGCAATGAAACCACACAACTAGATGTACTTATATAATGCAATATAATATATAACTACACTAGTGTTCTAATTTTTTGCATTGTTCTTGTAAAAATAGACTTGACTAAGATCAAATTTCTACTTACCAAGGGAAAGCCCTTAAAGTTTACATCATAGATAAATAACTAGCTAAATATGAAAAATGAACATACATGTTATTGAGACTATTTTCATTGAGAATATGACATAAAATTATAGGTGATTTCATCATCATCAATTTAGGCTATCTAGGACCACAATGTTTATTGCTCAATTTTTAAAATCTCCTATGAATGTTCCTATGGTGCAAGGGAAACACCTACCTACTTATTTTAGAGACACAAGCTTAGTAATTTTCTTAGGCCAACCATCAATTGATGCATTGCAACTGGACACTTACAAATGCATTAACCTAGGCTCACAAAAGATAAAGAGAGGCATCCTTTATATACATGAAGGTATGTGATGCTTAATTCAATGAACACTAGTTCATTTTCTATAACTTATTAATGACAAGTCTAATTGCATTTGACCTTGGTTCTTTTAAAAGGGGTACCAAGGTTGAACCAAACATTATGACATTCCTACAAGATATTTTTCTTCTTCCTTCTTTGAATATCTAGGAAAAATGTATAATTGAGATCATCTCTAAGGTCATAAACGCATCAAGAAACCAAAAGAATAACCTTATAGTGTTATGGAGATAAAACACACCATAATATTATCATAAATGAATTAATTTATATATTTCCCTTGATAAAATCAATATTCAAACTAACCAGAGTGAAGTTAAGCCTTTCAAATATAAATACTAGAATAAGTTGATCTGCCCAGAAAATAAGTAGTGTCAATAATTTTTTAAAATTAAGGAAAATGGTGAAAGTATACTTAGTGAAGTATATGTCTAAAACCTACCAAATCTCCATAAAGATAATATAATATTGAAATCTATAATGATGTATAAATAGAAATAGACATAATTTTTGCTTCTAGATTTGATTGTGTGTGTTTTTTTAGCTTTGATGGATCACAGAGTGTGATCCAAAATGTTGATACTAAAAAACCACACACAATCAAATCCAGAAACAAAAATTATATTTCTAATGGATTGTGGAAATCTAATGAGATTGAGAAATAAATATTTTAAACATAGTAGCTTGTTACCTCTAGATGCACTAAATAGGAGCTTAAGATATTGTGTCCATCCAAGGTTCCTCTTATCTAAGCACAAACCAATTGGATCCCCTCAAGTGAGGGCTATTTCAAACTCAATTTTGATGGGGCCATTTGGAGAAATCCATGAAACTCTTGCTATGGCATAGTCATTAGAGACTTTAAAGTTCACGTCATTGCAAAAAAAATCATCTCCTCTCCCTTTAGGTGCTAATAACAAATGTGAGGCGTTGACCTTTCTTTTTGTTTTGGAACTAGCAAAATCACTGTCTATATCAAAGTTACATATTGAAGGTGATTCAATCATTATTATTAATGTGTGTATTAAATGTCATATATATATAATTGGTCCATACAATATATATTGCATCAAGTTTGGTCTCTTCTTGATTCAATCTCTAAATGTTACACTATGCATACTTATAGAGAAGACAACCTATTAGCTGATTGTCTGGTTGATTTCAGTACTGATGAGGTTTATATTAACTCTTTTCTTTCCCCATTTTATATCCTTGATTTCCCCAACTTGATTAATATTATGACAAATGAATATTCTTAGAATCCTATTAACCCCTTGTAATTATTTTTCAATAGTAAATCATGGCTTCTCTACAATTTCACATGTTTTAATTT